>OX393561.1:44628732-44661232 GCA_947652115.1 Blastomussa wellsi
TGGAATTTTGTATACAAACTTTACAAATTAAGGACGAGCTAATGAAAAGCCTTTTAATTTTTTTGCGTCGGCTCACTTTGATCCCACATTTGCCAAAAATTAAATTAATTCTGGTAAACTTCTAGATAGGATATATTGATAGCGTTTGTGCTATTTTCTAAATATGAGCAAGTTGGGGGAAAATATTGAATAATGAGCGAGATAATTTCTTTTCAGTGAAAAAACGTCAAGTTACCCTTTACTAGGCTCTGTAAAAATGGCCTATGCTCTTTAACACTTGGTACCACAGGTAAATTTCGTATATATTTTTAGTACCGCGACATCTGTTTTTAAATCGTACTAGTTCCTTATTGATTAGATGCAAAAATTGATGTCAGATACTTCCCGATGTTTCAAAGCTGAGCTGTAAGCTCAAACACGTTCCGCGGAGTTTGTTATGAAACGGAATTGGCTTTAAGGCTCCTCTCTTTAATAGGCCGACCAAAAAATAAGTTGAAGTGTTTTGTGTTTCTTTGTTTCTTTCACGCGCCTGTACTTAATTGAAGGTGGCCATGAGATGCGGATCCGGATGTGATCGAATATCGCTGCGTTGGATTTGCGATTCGAAAAGATATAAAATGACGAAGGAAAGTTTGGAACTGCAGAGTGACTCCTCTGCTCAGTAGGTTGACGGGAAAATTCACCTTTATCTCTTTGCTATCTGTAAGAAACATGACGACAAAACAGCCGTTGATTTCTGCTGTCTTTTGCATCCTCCTTCTATCGTCGGTTTTCTTGCTCTCAGAGGCGTTCAATTCTAATAATCGAATTGGTAAAAGAGCTTTTAAGGTAAAAATTTCATCTAAGTAACTAAAAGTACAAGTGAGGGTCGCTAAACATTACGGTGTTCATTGTGCTGGTCAGTGAGTCAGTCAGTCAGCAGTCAGTCAGTCAGTCAGTCAGTCAGTCAGACAGACAGTAAGTCAGTCAGTCAGTCATTTAGTCAGTCGGTCGGTCGGTCGGTCGGTCGGTCGGCCAGCCAGTCAGTCAAACCTCTTATGTTTCTGTTTTACACAAAGCCTGAATGAGCTCTAAACGCTGTAGTTTCTAAAGAAGATGGTTTTCTTCCAGTTCCTTTCGTATTGTAAGGCAAGATAAGGGCTTTAGTCGACCACGATTTGTCTTGCCCAGTTGTGGCCAGGCAAGGGTTGTGGAAGATGGCATTCTATAAAATATTATATTCAAAATGTACAGGAGCGAAATCTTCTGACGTCCCTCCTTCCCTTTAATATATTTTTTCTTTAAACCTTAATTAGCTCGTCGATTATGAGGCTAAGCGAAATTTAAACGTTGTTTTGCGTACAAGGTCGTTATCATTCTTTGCTTTGTTGTTTACAGAACAAAAGAGCTGTTCAAGATCTTTGCCAGTTCGCGTTCGAGCACTGTGGGGATTCAGAGCCCTTGCGGAGGTCACGTGATGCAGACACTGATTACGCGTGGTTGAACACGAGGGAAGACGAGCATTTTCATCAGTGATGATGTAACAAAGAAGTGCACACTACTATTGGCTCAAAACAGAACACTGTAGAGTTAAATATTTTTGTGTTGAAAGTTATTTTCGTAAAACTCATCAACCCACCGATTGACCGACGTTTGGACATAATGTATTATTTTAATTATGTATAAATTAACATTTATTTCGGTCTAAAAAGACCGGCTTGCAGTAATTATTTTATAATTTATCGTTCAAAGTGTTATGTTGTCGATTGTGTAAGATAACCCGTTAGGAATCTGTAAGCCGTTGGTTTGCAGTTATAACATAGTATACATAATTAATGCAAAATACATTTATCAGAAATCAAACCTTTGTCCGAATTTTTGCCGTCTTAATCATTCCCTGGATGTTGTTGGACCTTGTAACACCAAAAGTTATACTATGAACTGAACTTTTGAAGATGAAACAGGGGCGTGTCTGATTAAGCTAGGAAACGAAAAAAGGAGCGGTTCCGAACGGAATGTGCGAAGTTTCAGTGAACTTTTAAAATAAATTGAAGCAATAACAATGCAGCTAGGGAAAATTAGCAAATAACTGCTTGCAACAACAATCAGCAACCCAAATATTTGTAAATCTAATAAATGACGGCATATAAAACGGTCTGCCGAGTGACCGACCAATTGACTGATTGGCTGAATCACTTGATTGACTGATCGACTGACTTACTAGCTGCTAAGAGAAACCGTGGCCACCCATTCGACCGTGTTTCTACACTTTCTAGGGAAACATTGTTTTAGGAGCTCTCTTGTCGTCAAAGTCCGATTTCATTCTTCAAATTCGAATTACTCTGCATATTCCGAATAGCTTTGCTGTTAATTTCACCGTTATGCTAGGCGTACGCCCCGTCGAAAGCAAGCGATGCAGCTGATTGAAGCATGACGATCATGACTTTCATTACTATGCTGTTTGGCTAAACCGGACTACTTTTTCAGATCCTATTTGTCCTGCATCTTTGTGACCACGACAAAATAATAATATAACATCAGATTTCTTTCATTTGTCTTCAAGACATTATTTCATCCAGTGATAATTTAAGTGATTTGGGATGAGTTGTTAAAACACACCTCAAAATGTGTTAGGTTCACCCCTTTGAAAATATTGGAAATATTGAATTAATTATGCACTAAAGTAGCCAAGGTGTGTTGCCATTAAAGGTGTGTTGTGATAGCTCTGGCAGATTTCTCCAGTTGAAGAACATTTGAATCTCATTAATTTATGGTGTGTTGTAAACCGATTTTTAATTAACACAGGTGTGTAATTATTGTGTGTATTTCCTTACACGCATTGGTGTGTTTCCTTACACGTATTGGTGTGTTTTCTTAAACCGTGAAATCGAACACTGAAAAGGTGTGTCACCACAACACACCTTGATGTGTTAGGAAACCCACAAGGTGTGCTTTGAAAACACACCTTATTTAAGAGTGTAAGGAGACCTGAACAAGGACTATGCAAACTGAACTGGTAGAAAACCCTCTCGAACCTGACCAACTGATCATTTCTCTAAACGTAAAGTTGTTATAACTAAAAACTGTGGTGATTAATTGTAAAGCAATTATTACCTCTACAGTGTTTGAATTATGTATCAATACACCTATTGTCGTTATTTCGTTTATAGCCTTCGACCCATGTAACTCGGACGTTTTGTGCGATCGCTAACAACATCTTTTTGTAAATGTACTATTTAAATGCTTTTTATGGTGGCCTGGCACTACATTTCAAATGAGCAAAACATTTAGTGAAAAATCCCAACTATAGCAGCCGTCAGACTATTTGGTAAACTAAAGCGTGGAACAAAGAGGGTGAATGAATGAAAGCGTGACCGAGGATTTGAACTCGGGACTTTCCAGCAAGAAATCCCACTAATGATTCACTAATGGTAAGATGGACGGCTAGAACCCAGGACCTCCGGCATCCTTATAACAACTCGGCCACGCTGCCATCATCAGATGTTTTAATTTGTTTTATTGTTTCCTCCATTGAACATGTTGCATTATATTACAGGATATTAAAGAGAGAAAAAAGAATGGAGAAAGGCGCAATATAGTAAAGACAAATTAAGGTCCTTTTAATGTCTTCTATTATCATTTTGCGAAGGCAAACACACGCACGAGCAAAAACTGCTAAAATATATGAAATATATCTACTTTGACCGAAAACTGATCGATTTCTGTGATTGGCGCCATTGTTCAAGTTGTTATTGCTGTTGTTTTGGTTGTTTTCTTAGTGGTTTCTCTTTATTCCCATAGGTACATACAGATTGATAGACAGGCACTTTTATTTATAATACTGGATAGCTGATAACAGTTATCACGGACGAAGTCAGTTACCACTTCTCCTAATTTTGTTGGCAAAGTTCTTGGCTGGGGTTTGACAATTTATACGTTATATTCATGTTATCATCCTGACCCCATCTCTGGTCCCAAAACGGAGTATCAAACCCCACCAATGACTCACCTGTTCTGAAGTCTGTAGTTATTATGGCGAGCCAGAAATTCATGGCATTCCTGCGTCATCACCATTCATTACTCAATGCTAATGATGAGTACACTTTATTTGAAAGTTGCCAACTTTTTTTGAACCAGCCAGGGCAAAGCACCATTATCAAGAGAGCAATTATTAGAGACTAAATAGGCATAAAACAGTATACAAACCTTTGCAAACACTGCAAACCCATTCCTCTGCTGGGGTCTTGTCCATACTAATGCATTCTATGTGAAACCTTATGATGGGGCAGCTAGGAGTTTTTATTTTACTTCCCACTTTCCTTCTGCCTTTTAAACTACAAATAAGATAAACACCAGCCATACAGTGATGTTTTATGACTATAATTTATTACATTTTACAAACGCTATGTTATAGAAGTTACAACGAAGAAGGATCTTCTAATCCACATACATGGCGCTCCCTTCTCCTAGACGCTCAAAAGATACTTCAATGTCCTGCAAGGGCTTTCTGTTTCTTTTAGTAACTGTGAAGGGAAACGATAGCGTTTTTTCGTCCTCCAATTCTGCATTCCAGTGTTGATTTTCGAGCACAAACTCTGTTTTATCGCTGGATTTTGAAACGATTCTAGCCTGCCACACTTCTAGTCGTCTGATTGGCTTCGAGAATTTAACAGTGAGCTTCCACCCGTCATCACCAACGGGTGAAGATGGAGTGATCTTAAATGTGCCCCAAAGTTGCCTACCATGCTCATGTCGCTTCACCCATTCAGCTTCATCCTCGGATCTCAATGCAACAACCAATGACAAGACTGCAAGTACAAACAGGACGATGCGCATGCGTTTCATGGTTCACCGCTGTAGAAATGATAATGTTCAAGTTATTAGCCGAAAAGAACATGTAACTCTTTGAACTTGGTGCCCAAAATTCGTGTTCCACGGGCTTAGAATTATCAGGAAGCGCAGGGGCACTTGTCGTTGCGACATATGTGTTTATCCGTATTGCGATCGTGACGCTGCTACACGACCCCTCCACACGCCCATGCTACTTGTCCCCTATGTGAGAAAAATATAGTTTTATCGTTGCTGTTGTGTGTAGGCACCTTAAAAATTGCCAAAACATTTCACATTTCTCCCCAAATAGCGATATTCCTTATTATTAAAAAACTAGATCATTGGATAATGCAATTCAAGAGTTTCATTGGCTTAGCCATCAGATTATAATAATAATGTGTAGACACCTTAAAAATTGAGCTAACATGACAACATGACAATGACAATGAGCTAACATACCATGCTCTACAAATAACATAAGCGCACGCCCCAGGGAGAAGAGCCGGGAAGCTCTTTTTGGCAATTTTTGTGCGTTTTTAATAAAGCAATTCAATTCCATTCGCGCTATACTCGTGGAATAATTGTTTCTTTTTTCACGTTTGGTCACGTGATGCCTTGCAACCGAATAACAGGAGCAAGGATAGAAAGCAACACTGTTTTCGTAAAAATGAAAATGGTCTAAAGGAATTCCAGCCATATCAGGAACTGAACGTGTACGCCTTTTATTGACTTTTAGTCTCTTTTACAAAATTAGTTGTTGTAATCCATGTTCGAAATCCTGAAAAGCGAGCAATGGAAATTAAATCTCCTGGCAAATTTGGTCTCTTCAGTACACGTATCAAGTAATAAGCTTGGGTTAAAAATATTTATGAATTTCTTTTCTCTTCTCTATTAGCACTAGGGCGTACTTCAGGTTTGGTATAAACCAATCTCCACTGGTTATTACGGCACCTTTCAAGAGCTGTTATTGGACTTTGTAAAGCTTGGATTAACATTACTCTTCGGACTCGCTTTCAAATGAGCGTTATCACTAAACATAACTGCTAGCCTCGCCGGTGTAATAAGATCTAGACGTCTTATCTGTAGTTCATTTTACTGGTGGTAAGCGGCCAGAAACAGTATTTTTTCTTCAGAAATTGTATCACTTACCTTTAATAACCTGGTTCAGAGAAGCCCAAATGAACAGTCATCAACTACAGATATATGTGAACGAAATAATAATAAGTTGAAGTCTTTTATATTTGTTTGGGCGGCCCTGATAAAAAAATGCATGTGTCTGGTCAAATAAGCTTTCAACTCTTATGTCTAGATGTTGAATCAACAAAGACTGTTTTGTCGTGGACATATTGGAAATTAAACTTTCTTTGGAAATACAAATTGCAATTTGTGCCTTGCTTGTGATAAAGCAGCTAATCAAATAACTGTTGAATTGTTGGCTTCTAAAGCTAGTTAAGAATTCTTCTTTTCTTTTATCTTCCTATATTTTTTATACGTCATTAAAATGTATTTGAAAATACATTTATCCCACACTTGGTGAAAACTGTCTTGCACTTTTTTATTAATTCTACACAGTTATAGATTTTGAGCATTATTCGCTGATACATGACACAAATCTCAGTGATAACGTAATTTAAACACCTCTTATTGTTTCTGACATAGATGGCAAACTTTCGAAAAACCCTAGCGCGAAGCTAAATTGAGCAAGCGGAACGAATATATACCTTCCTAAAACGTTCAGAGCAGGATAAAACATTTTATATTTCTGGTCCCTCCTTAATCCCTTTCAATTACGGCTGACGCCCCTCCAAATCCTCTTCTCACATTTGCGCCGCTATATTAATCTTAGAAATCCGACCCCGAAAACCTCCTCCCCCCTTCACATACACGTAAACGAAAAAGGAAGATGAAAAAATTGTTGCAATATTTTGTTTTAAATTAGCCGCACTTATTACTTCGCCTAGTGACTGTAAGTTCCGAATCTTAGGTAAAGTAAAGTATAACACTCCAAGTCAGTTTTACAGGGTGGACCATTTAGATCGAAGGCTGACATATACAACATCTTAGCGGAGA
Organism: Blastomussa wellsi; assembly: GCA_947652115.1. Taxonomy (NCBI): domain Eukaryota; kingdom Metazoa; phylum Cnidaria; class Anthozoa; order Scleractinia; family Plerogyridae; genus Blastomussa; species Blastomussa wellsi. The sequence goes on from OX393561.1 coordinate 44,635,612, forward strand.
AAGCTAAAACTGCTGCGCTAAGAAGCTAAAACGTTAACGTTCCTAAAAATGACACCACCACTTGAAAGTGGAATAAATTAATTTTAATAGAATGCATTTTAGCAAGCAAAAGGAAAAAGGTAAGGCTAGCTTGTGAACTCTGCGATTGAACAGTTATTTATTTAGCTGCTTTATCACAAGAAAGGCCAAAATCTAACGAAAGTTTAAATTCTATTATGTCCCTTTGTAGGGCCACCTTGTTTACGTACGTATGAGCGTAATACTTAAAAACTCGAAAGCTTTATTTGACCAGACAATATTGCATGGCCTTATACAAAGATGTTTGAGGGCCGCGGGACAACATATATGTCTGATTTGACATGTTATCCACACAGGTCAACAGCTGATTACTGTTCACTGGAAGAAATAGTTTTCAAATCTGGGGTCGAAAAACAATTATTAAATTGTTGTTGTTGGCACCTGTAAAAACCCGCCATGTTTTGAAAAACATCACTGATTTTTCAAGAACGCCGTTTTTTCAGTCATTCATATCACTAAAACCTTCCACGACATCCGACGTTCTTTCGGAATTATCATTTTTTTATGGATAATAGATCGAAAATCTAGCCACCATCAATGGGTAGCTTGCAGTAGAGGCCAACAAGCAAAATAATTAAAAATGAACAACATCGACCGTCGACTCCATATTGGTAAAGAATTGAAGGGTCTTCAGTTCTTTACCAATATGGCCTCGGCTGGTGAAAAGCTCTAAACCTGTACCGTCAGGCTATTCAAGCTCTCGGTCAGTGGTGCGAAAGACGGGTGAGCACAAGCTAAGGAAAAGGAAAAACATCAATATTAACGGGTGGAGTCTGGGAAGGGTATCTGTCCTAGACCCTTTCCTTTCCGTTTATTGCACGTTTCGCTCGAGCTCTCTATCTTTTCGCTTACCAGTAACCGAGAGCTGCTTGGCCACGTTATGTATCGTCGAGGAATAAAGTAAATAATGCAAATCGATCAACTTTTCTGGATGTATTCGTTAAATCTACATGATATGAGCTATAGAAACCACAGTAGATGTGTTGTGGGCCTGCCATCTGCCTTTGCGTCTTGTACACAGAAATTAGTGATGTTGTGTTTGTCGTGCATGTGTGATTTATTTCCCAATTTTTCTGAGGGGTTTATTTAAGAACTCGATGTAAAGGCAACAAAATGAAAGACAAGCTCGCGTTTGTCGTATAGGGCATTGCTTAATTAACCTCTGTAACATCGCGTAAAAACACCTTGCATTTGTAAGCTTATTCCCCTTTTGAATATAGTTTGGTGCAATTCTGATATGACGCATATCTTTTAACACAAGGGGAGTAGCTACAACAGTGCAAAATGGTATTGACATTGGCAATTCAAAAGAAAATAACGAAAAAAGGATTCATAGCAACTGTGTATCTAGAGTTTGTTTGTTTAGGCAAACAGAAGTGATACAGATTATGTATAAACGGATCCACTACTTCACAAAACCCGGCAACTGATATTAGTGATAAAGAATGTTTCGCAAGTATCAGTGAATCTATTAATACCTGGCTCAAAGCCACACACAGAGCACAACAAAAATCCCCCCACCCCCCCCCCCAAACGAAAGAAAACAAATCTTACACACAAACAAAATAACATCATCATAAACGATTTAACTTATTTTGTTGTCTATTACAAGCATAATTCCAGTTTCGTTGGCTGATTGCAAATCACAGTCCTTTTTAACAAGGTGGCCAATTAGTATGGGCGTTGTCCAAAACAACCCCACATCTTTAAACATTGGAGTAATGATAATAACCAATATCGTATAAGGCAATAGAAAACAGTTTTTTAAAACCAATTTCGACGACTTTAAATAGAAAATCAAAGTAAATTTAAAATGCAATTTTTGGTAGTGAAGGTTGGGATTCAATAGTCATTTATTCAGCTGCTATAGAGCTAGCGAGGCAATAAATAACTATTTGCATCTTTAAGAAAAATTTAATTTCAACGATGTCTAAGCTTGTTTAAGTAAAACGTGAAAACCTGGATGCTTATTTATCCAGTCAGGATCCGTCTTCCACAAAGATCAATATATCTTAATACTGACGTTGATATATGTCTTTTAAAGAGACCTATATCAACGTCAGTATTACGATTCCATTCACATATATCTACAGCTGATAATCTTAACTCGCTTACCGCATTCAAGAAAGGTAAGTGTTGCAAAGTATTATTTTCGACACAGTTTAAAAGCAAAGAAACAGTTTTTAGCCATCAAGATACGCAATTTGGTTTTTGACCATAGACTTTCCCAAAATAGACCTTCAGGTTTTCAATTGTCACCAATACCTTTCGTAACTAAAAGCGTTAAAATAAATACAAAGATCATTTTTACGTCATATTTTCTTATTCCAGTTTATTTATTACACGAATATGCCATCTCTAAGGCTCAAAAAGACGAAGGAAATGGCCTCTGTCAGTTTTAAAACCAATCCAGTTGGTGGTTTTCACTGTCACGCAATTAAAAACTACAGAAGCTAAGAATTTCAGATAGTGTCGATGATAAATAAATAAACAATTTCTCCAATTCTCAGGCCTGTGCGGTGTGCCGTTCGCGAGTTATTTGCCAAAACATTCCACGCAAATTTACAAAACTCAGTATGAGACGCCATATTTGTGTCCTTCTGAGGGCACAAATATGGCCGCCGTGATGCCCGACAAACCATCTGGAACTCACCTGTACTATAATAGCAACTGCTTTTGGCTTATGAGCTATTAAACTTCCACATAAACACCACTTATTATATCTTAAATGTTCAAACTGCTGAAAATCGAAAGCATAGGCTTTTTCTAAACAAAACAGCTTTGTCACGGCATATTTTTAGTTCACCTTACACCTAGTGGCAACGAAAATTTAATAGGCCTAGCGAATTTCGATTTCAAGACTTTTATTACGTCACATGAAAACCAAGAGTAGATTCTGTACAGAAAATAGGAACACAAGCTTAAGTAATTAAGACTGAATCCGCCAGGACTGCGAGTATTTATTGGACAAAATCATGTACCAATATTATTTACAACTTACTGCAAGCATATTTGTTACTATTTCAATATCTTATAAAAAAAAGCATTTCTACCAACACCAAAAATCGAAAACAAATTTCGAAGTTCCACTGAATTCCAATTAATGGCTTAATTGACGATTTTACACAATAGCTTATAAGTGAGATGTTACCTATAGTTTGTGAACTTTGAAATTCATTTTCTCGGGCTCTGAGAAGAAATTGTTGTCGGTGTTATCAAGGATAATTACTAACATCTTTAGCTTTTAAAACTGGTAGAAAATTGCGCAATAGGATTTAAATTATACTGGTGCTCAATTTTTGTCCAACTAAAATTGATATTACTCGATTTCCTGATGGATCCCGTCTTAACTTGTAAATTTTTTCTGTATGCTGTTAGTTTTCACTTGAACTTAATCTAAACAGAGATAAAGACAATTTAGAATTAAGTTTGCCGGTATAATATAAAGTGGTAAATGCCAAAGCAGGACCTCAGATCAGGCTAATGTTTTGTGAGAACGAGAAAAGGAATTCAGGCTGCTTGGTTCTCTGCACGTGAACATCGTAACCCATTGGAGCACAGGTAGCCTAAGCTCCATCGAGAAACGTCAACATGACTTGAGTAACAGCGTTATTATAAGAGTTTGCATGGGAATATAACGATCGTATAAAATAAGGAGAAAAAATAATAAAATCGACTTGGATGACCTGTTGTGTGTACAACTTGTGTTTTTATGGCGTTTGGAGGCGTTTCAGAGCGATTCCAGTGGGTTTGTTTCTCTGTACTGCTCTCCATATATAATTCCTCAAGGTAGGGCACTCGAGTGACAGAGCCCGTCAGATCGACTGAAGGAACCAGCCATAAATTCGCCCCAAAGGATACCATCGCCTCACTGAAGATTCCGCCTGGAGCAACGCTGATAGACGCTCTAACCCTTGCTTCTCTTCATCGGATGAAAACGTCTGCCAAGGAGCAATTTCGGCGAGCAAATCTCTCACGGCTTTTCCATCGATACCCGTCCAAAGCTAAAGATGCGTTGACAGTGTATTCCGTGCATCGAGCGTCTGAAATTTGCTTAGCGACCCGGCCTTTAGGTTCAGATTATCTGCGCACCCGGTGGGTGAAGGGATGATGTATTACCGAGAAGCTAAAACCCACTGGAGTCGTGCTGAAACGCATCTAAACGCCATAAAACACATGTTATCCTCACAACAGGACAGTTAGTCGATTGTATTATTTTTCTCCTTATTTTAAACCATTTTGTACGATCGTTATATTTCCATACAAACTCTTATAATAACGCTGTTACGCAATGTCATGTTGACGGTTCCCAAAGGAGCTTGGGGTACCTGTGACTTGATTTCAGTAATACCAGCTACAAAAGAGCAATTAAAGGAGAGCAAGTAACGCAAGTTAAAGAAGACGTATCTTGGAAAACGTTTACTTACCATGTAACGTTTTGTAATTCTGGTGTTAACACTTTTATCTCTTTTGGTAACGGCTTGTTGGCTCTTTGAACTGAGAATGGTGTTTTAACGGACTCCGAAACGTCGGTAATTTTATCGCTAATACTTGCTGCTATTACCAAACCATTTCTAATAAATATGTAAAGAAATTGTTGTTTACACTTCGTAAAACAGAGCAAATAAAATAGAACTCAGCGCATTATTAAGGATTTATGTTTCCTGACAACTGTAGTTTTCAATGAAGTTGATTGCAATTTATGTAAATCAGGGCCCAAGAACATGAATAGACAGAATATTTTTTTACTAATGTATAAAATAATGCACTTGGTGTAGGCTAACATGAGGTACACATTCACTGCCTTGGTTGCTTCTCTATTACTCCTTCACACGCACCGCGTACAATCCGAGGATGCCGTGGTGACGGTCTTCAATCAGTGGCCCCTAGGATTCTATGGGCGTGTGGCGATCAACATCGAGGAAGCTGTTGAAGATGGCTGGCACGTCACCCTAACTTTCTCGAAACCCGTGAAAAGCGTGTATGTGTGGAACGCAGCAGTGGATTCGGTCTCCGATGATAAAACCGTATACATCCTGAAAAACAGGTTCTGGAATGCACGATTGAGGGCTGGACGTCAACTGAAGTTTCGTTTCTTGGGGCACAAAGCAAAGTTCGGCGAGAGCGGCCCAAACGTGTCAGCAGAGTTTGCTCGTATTGTCGAAGGAAGTGGCTTCTAAGCGACGGTAGAACATTCTAAGCTCATTTATTATCCAATTCTGTTCAAGAGAAAGTGATCATTAAAACGTCATTAATTAAAACTTTCTCCTTTGTTCTGTTGATGTTGTATATATAGGAACCAGGTCCTTCGAGCGATTTTCCAAAAAACCCTATACCTATGGAAAGGATATTGTTTCTATCTACAGGAAGTCGCTGGAATCAACGAATTAACAGATACTGAGTCGAACTTTTAAATTTTGACTGCAAAATGTTCAACTCGCTTTTTTTCAAAAACGCTCTCATAGAATTTTTTCTTACTTTGCAATGTTGAAGACCTACATGTATACTACAAGGGACGTTGATTCGTTTTCAAAGTTTAGGTCACGATATTGAGAAAAATGTCGATTTTCAGAAACCATGACGTCATCGTTTCGTTACTATGGTAACACCGATGCCAAGTAAATCTACATTTTTGGAAACATTATTCAATCTCTAGTAAATGTGCCAAAATTCTTGACAGACCGACCCAAAACAGTGAAGTATTGGCTTTTTAAAGTTGGGTTGGTGTGGTTCTCAAAAACTGAGATGAGCCACCTTAATGCTTTAAATACTTAAAATTTCCGAAGTGATATAGTAACCCCAACATTATCAGTTTTATTTTGTTGAACAGAAGTTCATTTTAAATTTTAAAAAAACTCTTGCTCATAAAAATAAAGACCCAAAGGCAGAAAGAGCAATTGTTATGAGAGATATGTCAGTTGTAAAACGAAGGGTTTTTTTTTTACAAAAAGGTACCGATGGGATTCGAACCCATGACCTCCTGTTTACTAGAAAGGCGCTTTAACCAACTGAGCTACGGCGCCCAACCAACGCTTTTTAAGAAATTATTTTTAATTGAAAGGCAGCGTGACATTTTTGTTGTCATAAATATAAGGCGAATGATTTATTATTAAATGAGCGAGGATTAGAGAAGAGAGACCTTTGATTGGCTCAGAGCCTGAAACTCAATTTACTTCTTACAAGACGTGCATTGTACTGAAAACAAGGTTGACAATTGGTGATGCGAATGGGGTTACGAAGAACTATTCAGATGTTGCTCAAGCAATGCAACTGGAGTTGAATTTCTTTTCAACAGCAATTTCAATTTGACTATTTCGAAAACTTTCTCTCTATATTCTGGTATTTCAGTCATTTTTTTTTCTTCTTACTTTTATTATTTACTTTCTTATTGTATATATATGTCTATGAATTATTTCTACTGTAATCTACTTCATTAATTAATTGTGTAAAATGTAAATGTAAAATGCCTCTTTTCTGACGTTCTATTTATTTTAAAGTAATAAATGGTGGTCACCCAACTAGTTTAGCTTTTTAGTTATTTTGGGTGACCAGCAACTGTATGTATTCTTAATTTATTTATTGTTTAATCATTTATTGTTAATTAATGCAGTTCAAATAAATCTTGTTGTTGTTGTTGTTGACCCTTCGGGGCGATTTATTATATGCGATATTAAAGCGGAAGAAAAAATAATTGATCCAGTCCAGAAAATTAATAACGAATTAATAACAACGACTTCTTGTTCTTTTCACTAGTTTTATATAAAGTATTGAAAAACATGCAAGGGTGTTTCCGGCAGGGCTCGAACCTGCGACCTTCGCGTGTAAAGTGGACGTGATAACCACTACACTAAAACCACACGTTATATCGAAGCTTGGAATTAGAACAGTAATCACTGTGGGCTTTCGATCTTCATCTGGAGTGATATGACTCAGCCCAACGCATCCAACTAAACCCACGCTTGTTTTGTTTTCTACACGCTTATCACACGCAAAAATCGATGAAATGTATGATTCCGAAATCTCAGCGAATATTTGAATTGCACTGGTTCAATCTCAAGACATAGCACTGTTAGTAGTTTACGAATGGATGATAATTACGACGATGCAGATTATGACAATGATGATGGCGATGACGATAATGATGATGATGATGATGATGGTGGTGGTGGTGATAATGAGGATGATTATGATGATGATGATGATGCCTAGAGTCGATCGTGTACTTTGATGAAAGTGCTTCTCAGGACAACCCTCACCCGAACGATCAAACTACAATCGGATGATAATCATAATGACGACTTTATTTTGAAATTCTGAGGTGTAAGTACTCTAGTGGTTTTAAGTCCTTTAAAGAAAACTTAAGACGGAATCCGTTAGGACTTCGAGCATTCATTGGACAAAATTATGTACCAAAATGATTTACACCTTATTGCAAGCTTTTGTGTTACTACTTCAAATATATTATCAAGAGAAATCTTTTCTAACAACACCAAACATTTCGAAGTTCCACTACAATTCCACTGAATCGGTTCAAGACGATTTTACAAAATGGCTACACGTTAAATTTTGCCTAGAGTTTGTGACTTTTAAAATTCATTTTCTCGGGCTCTGATAAGATATTGTTGTCGGTGTTATCACAAATTATTACTTACATCTTTACCTTTTATTAATGGTAAAAAATAACGCAATACGATATAAATTATTGTGGTACTCGATTTTTGTCCAAATTAAATAAATATTACTCAACTTCCTGATGGATTAAGAAAACTGCTTTGGTTGTGCGAAAGAAAATAGTCATGAGGATGTGTAAGGGCCTTTTCGGGAGTCGAATCCGGGACCTCTCGCTCCCAAAGCGAGAATCATGCCACTAGACCAACAGGCCATTCTGTGCACAAACATTTAACTGAATATTAGTAGAAAAAAGGAAAGGGAATGCTACATGAGATATAGCTGCTATTACTTGAGTAGTAGTACTGTAACGATATATGCGTAAGTACTTGACGTTTACTACAAAACAAGCTGGATAAAAGTGAAAGTAGTAACAACCTTTATTATTATTATTATGCCTTCATTACTCGCGTCTCCTACTAAACAATCTGGGATAAAATAACTTGGTTTTGTCAAAAGAATATACAGAAAAGCAATAAAATGGCAAACTATTTTAATGAGGAATTTGGCAATTGTTACTATTATTATTATTATAAGTCAATCGTAAAAGAAGGGTTTTTAAAAATTAAGGCACCGATGGGATTCGAACCCATGACCTCCTGTTTACTAGACAGGCGCTCTAACCAACTGAGCTACGGCGCCCTATACGTATGCTCTCAAAGAAATTCCTTTTAATCTAAAGGCAACGTGACATTTTTGTTGTCATTAATATAAGGTGAATGATTTATTATGAAATTAGCGAGAATTAGAGAAGAGAGACCTATAATTGGCTCAGAGCCTGAAACTGAATTTACTTCTTACAAGAAGGTGCATTGTACCGAAAACAAGGTTGTCAATTGGTGATGCGAATGGGGTTACGAAGCACCATTCAGATGTTGCTCAAACAATGCAATTGGTATACAGAATACTAAAGTATACTAAACGTTTTGCATATCGCTGGATAAAAAGGGACATCATTAATACTTAAAATACTTACAATTTCCGAAGTGATGTAGTAACCCCAACATTATCAGTTTTATTTTATTGAACAGAAGTTCTTTTTTTAAGTTGTAGTAAATTAAAACTGTTGCTCATAAAAATAAAGACCTAAAGGCGGAAGGAGCAAGTATGAGACATAAGTGCATCTGATCATAAACATGTAAAGAGGCGTACCAGAAATTAATATATTATTATTTTTATTATTATAATTATAATTATAATTATTATTATTATTATTATTATTATTATTATTATTATTATTATCATTATTATTATTATTATAAGTCAGTTGTAAAAGAGGGGTTTTTAAAGAAAGGCACCGATGGGATTCGAACCCATGACCTCCTGTTTACTAGACAGGCGCTCTAACCAACTGAGCTACGGCGCCCTACCATTACTTTTAATTAAATTATCTTTATTACAAAACAAGCTGGATAAAAGTAAAAGTAGTAATAACCTTTATTATTATTATGCCTTCATTACTCGCGTCTCCTACTAAACAATCTGGCATAAAATAACTTGGTTTTGTCAAAAGAATATACAGAAAAGCAATAGAATTGCAAACTAATTAATCCACTGCAGAAAATTAATAACCTATTAATAAGAACGACTTCAAAACGGCCATTTCAATGAGTAATTGGGTAGAAAATGAATAATTTTCTCCTTGCTCTCCTCACTAAGTAATAGAGAGCGTTGAGGCAAACTGTAAAGTGGACGAAGGTAAGGATTGGGGGGATGTGGGGGGGGCGGAGGGTTGGTTGGATGTTGATTGAATGGCCAACTCGAGTAAAGCATTGAGTAGAATGGACTGGAGTGGGCTCGCATGGATAATTATCAGTGGTACATGTTTTGATCATGAACCTTTTTAAAACAATTATGGGCAAAGAACGCATGGGTTAAGTACACTAAACGTTTTGCATATCGCTGGATAAAAAGGGGCATTATTGATACTTAAAATACTTACAATTTCCGAAGTGATGGAGTAGCCCCAACATTATCAGTTTTTTTTATTCAACAAAAGTTTATATTTCAATTGTTATGAGACATAAGTGCATCTGATCATAAACATGTAAAGATGCGTACTAGAAATGAATAAATTATTATTATTATTATTATTATTATTATTATTATTGTTATTATAATTTGTTAATAAAATTGTCTATTATTATTACTTTAAAAAATTATTATTATTGTTATATAAGTCAGTTGTTAAAGAAGGGTTTTTCAAAAAGGCACCGATGGGATTCGACCCCATGACCTCCTGTTTACTAGACAGGCGCTCTAACCAACTGAGCTACGGCGCCCTACTTATACTTTCAAAGAAATTATTTTTCATTCAAAGGCAGCGTGACATTTTTGTTGTCACAAATATAAGGTGAATAATTTATTATAAAATGAGCGAGATTAGAGAATAGAGACCTTTAATTGGCTCAGAGCCTGAAACTCAATTTACTTCTTACAAGATGTGCACTGTACCGGAAAAAAGGTTGACAATTGGTGATGCGAATGGGGTTACGAAGAACTATCCGGATGCTGCTCAAACAATGCAACTGGAGTTGACTTTCTTTTCAACAGCAATTTCAATTGGACTATTTCGAAAACTTTCCCAGACCCTTCGGGACGATTTATTATATGCGATATTAAAGCGGAAGAAAAACTAATTGATCCAGTCCAGAAAATTAATAACTTATTAATACGAACGATATATGCGTTAGTACGTGACGTTTATTACAAAACAAGCTGGATAAAAGTAAAAGTAGTAACAACCTTTATTATTATTATTATGCCTTCATTACTCGCGTCTCATACCAAACAATCTGGCATAAAATAACTTGGTTTTGTCAAAAGAATATACAGAAAAGCAATACAATTTCAAACTAATTAATCAGCTGCAGAAAATTAATAACCTGTTAATAAGAACGACTTCAAAAATACCATTTTAATGAGTAATTTGGTAGAAAATGAATAATTTTCTTCTTTTAGTTTCTCCTCACTGTTTTTATATAATGTATGAAAAACACAAAAAAGTGTTTTAAGTCCTTTCAAATTAAGAAAAATTCAACTTAATTGTATGTAAGGGTCTGTCCTGGAGTCGAACCCGGGACCTCTCGCACCCAAAGAATCATGCCACTAGACCAATAGCCGGCGCTCTTATCTTGTGTATTGAAATGAACGTTTTTATATAGAATGGAAACTTGCCTGTTACGTCAGCGGCGCAATTTCCTTAACTTAATAGTCGAGAGTTCTTCAAACGGAATAGGATATGTTTGCAGAAGGTTTGGCGATCAAGAAACTTTACACCATCTTTCAAAGATAAACTGTTCAACGGCGTCATATAATATAAACTTCGCCAACGGCTGAGTCTGACTATTTATACTATTATATATAGTTTCATATTCAACCAGCCTAGCCGAGTCCGACTATTAACCTTGGCTACTCCGTGTTAAGTACTTCCCGTCTCATTGATGCTATCTTGGCAATTCTTGAACCGCAAGCAAGCCCAGCAAAAGGCCAACCAATGCATGGAAAAGGTACGAAAGAAGGAGAAAGGAAAAGGGAAAACATACAAAGAAAACGAAAAGCTTAAAGAGGTAGGTCACTTTCTCGTCCATAAACTATCTCGATATTTTTATTTGTGCGCATGCCGGAGCTAAAATGTAGATAAATTTGATTCTAGTTAAAAACGTGGCATGTCTTTATTTTGCAAATGCATTTTGGGTTAAGGAAACTTTATTGCGCGTCTCATGTAGCATGCAAGTTTCCACTCCATGTAAAAATGTTCATTTCAATATGCAGCACAAGCGAGGCCTGTTGGTCTAGTGGCATGATTCGCGCTTAGGGTGCGAGAGGTCCCGGGTTCAACTCCGGGACAGGCCCTCAAACATTCTTATTTTGGATTCTACAAACAGGTAAGTTAAATTGGTTTGCTTTTAAAGTATTTTCTTTGGCACAACAAAAGCAGTTTTATTAATTTGAAAGGATTTAAGGTTTTCGTAACTTAAGAGGACTTAAAACCACTAGAGTACTTATACATCAGAACTTTGATAGAAGGAAAAATGTATCAAGTACTTTATCAAGTGCTGGCTTTGAAGAAGACTAGCTCTGCTAGTTGAAATATTGGCCAATAACTTTTGAACTTTTGCCCTAGTACCAGCCTTGTAATCAATTTGGTTTTTTAACACTTAGAGTGACGTCTGGATCGAGCATTTCTTTATCAAGAGATCCGGCAATAACAAGCCAACTTGTTTTATTCTTGGAAGTGTGCTCTCCTGCATCCAAACGTTATATATATGAAGATGGGAAGCCCGAAGATATCACGGTTCCGATTTGAAACTTAGTTACACCGTGTGGTTTCCGTAGTGTAGTGGTAATCACGTCCGCTTTACACGCGGAAGGTCGCAGGTTCGAGCCCTGCCGGAAACATTTTTGGTGTTTTTCAATACATTATATAATACCAGCGAGGTGAACAACAAGAAAAAATTGTTTCTGTGAAATGAATCATCAAAATGGTACTTTTTGAAGTCGTTCTTATTAATAGGCTATTGGCTTTCTGGACTGGAGCAATTAGCTTGCAATTGTATTGCTTTTCTGTTGTTAAAATTTATATTTTTTTGACAAAACCAAGTTATTTTATGCTAGGCTGTTTATTATGACACGTGAGTAAAACAAGATAATAATAATAAAGGTTATTTCTAATTTTGTACTTTTATCCAGCTTTTTCCCAAAGTGTTGTAATAAATGTCAAGTATCAACATGATAGATACCGTTACCGCTATTGACGTAATAACAGCTATGACCGGATCCAGGATTTTTCTTAGGAGAGGGTGCACCACTAAAGATTGACTGACTTAGGCAGAATAGAGTTCATCTCAGGGAGGGGTGCGAACCCCCTGCAGCCTCCCACTAAATCAGCCAGGGAATATAAATTATACTAGACCATGAAACGGCTTCTTATGATATATTTTCTGTAAAGCTTTTATAAACCTTGATCTCGATCTTTAAAGATCAAGGAATAGACAAACCTTCTGCAAGCATAGGCTATTCCGTTTTAGGAACTCTTTACTGTTGAATAAAAGAATCCTTATTTCTACTCTCGTGTAACAGGCACTTTTCACTTCTCTACTAATGTACTAATGTTCGTATAGAGCGGCCTGTTGGTCTAGTGGCATGATTCTCGCTTTGGGTGCGAGAGGTCCCGGGTTCAACTCCCGGACAGGCCCATCTTCGCCAAATTTTTAGTTTAGATTCCAAATGTTTATAAATTGTTAAATTGATTTTTAAATTTTTCTACTTCTACTTTCTTTCCGGCAGTAATAGCAGTTTTCTTAATTTGAAATTAATTAAAGTGGCTGGACTTGATTATTTAGGGGCAAACCTTTGAGAAGTCACTACGTCGATATTAAAAACGAGAAAACGATTATCACACATTTATTAGATAAAAATAAAAATGGCTATTGTTATTTAAGAGTTAAAGAAACTTAAGCCAATTATTATACTGTCATTAAACACGACGGGCATTTGAGAAAACGAGCTGATTTCGAAATGTAGAGAAAACTTGCCTGCCGTCGAGCCACTATCGTCTATTGAGTTAAGGAAACTTTATTGCGCGTCTCATGTAGCATGGAAGTTTCCACTCCATGTAAAAATGTTCATTTCAATATGCAGCGCAAGCGAGGCCTGTTGGTCTAGTGGCATGATTCTCGCTTAGGGTGCGAGAGGTCCCGGGTTCAACTCCCGGACAGGCCCTCAAACATTCTCATTTTGGATTCTACAAACAAGTAAGTTAAATCGGTTAACTTTTAAAGTATTTTCTTTGGCACAACAAAAGCAGTTTTATTAATTTGAAAGGATTTAAAGTTTTCGTAACTTAAGAGGACTTAAAACCACTAGAGTACTTATACATCAGAACCTTGATAGAAGGAAAAATGTATCAAGTACTTTATCAAGTGCTGGCTTTGAAGAAGACTAGCTCTGCTAGTTGAAATATTGGCCAATAACTTTTGAACTTTTGCCCTAGTACCAGCCTTGTAATCAATTTGGTTTTTTAACACTTAGAGTGACGTCTGGATCGAGCATTTCTTTATCAAGAGATCCGGCAATAACAAGCCAACTTGTTTTATTCTTGGAAGTGTGCTCTCCTGCATCCAAACGTTATATATATGAAGATGGGAAGCCCGAAGATATCACGGTTCCGATTTGAAACTTAGTTACACCGTGTGGTTTCCGTAGTGTAGTGGTAATCACGTCCGCTTTACACGCGGAAGGTCGCAGGTTCGAGCCCTGCCGGAAACATTTTTGGTGTTTTTCAATACATTATATAATACCAGCGAGGTGAACAACAAGAAAAAATTGTTTCTGTGAAATGAATCATCAAAATGGTACTTTTTGAAGTCGTTCTTATTAATAGGCTATTAATTTTCTGGACTGGAGCAATTAGCTTGCAATTGTATTGCTTTTCTGTTGTTAAAATTTATATTTTTTTGACAAAACCAAGTTATTTTATGCTAGGCTGTTTATTATGACACGCGAGTAAAACAAGATAATAATAATAAAGGTTATTTCTAATTTTGTACTTTTATCCAGCTTTTTCCCAAAGTGTTGTAATAAATGTCAAGTATCAACATGATAGATACCGTTACCGCTATTGACGTAATAACAGCTATGACCGGATCCAGGATTTTTCTTAGGAGAGGGTGCACCACTAAAGATTGACTGACTTAGGCAGAATAGAGTTCATCTCAGGGAGGGGTGCGAACCCCCTGCAGCCTCCCACTAAATCAGCCAGGGAATATAAATTATACTAGACCATGAAACGGCTTCTTATGATATATTTTCTGTAAAGCTTTTATAAACCTTGATCTCGATCTTTAAAGATCAGGGAATAGACAAACCTTCTGCAAGCATAGGCTATTCCGTTTTAGGAACTCTTTACTGTTGAATAAAAAAAACCTTATTTCTACTCTCGTGTAACAGGCACTTTTCACTTCTCTACTAATGTACTAATGTTCGTATAGAGCGGCCTATTGGTCTAGTGGCATGATTCTCGCTTTGGGTGCGAGAGGTCCCGGGTTCAACTCCCGGACAGGCCCATCTTCGCCAAATTTTTAGTTTAGATTCCAAATGTTTATAAATTGTTAAATTGATTTTTAAATTTTTCTACTTCTACTTTCTTTCTGGCAGTAATAGCAGTTTTCTTAATTTGAAATTAATTAAAGTGGCTGGACTTGATTATTTAGGGGCAAACCTTTGAGAAGTCACTACGTCGATATTAAAAACGAGAAAACGATTATCACACATTTATTAGATAAAAATAAAAATGGCTATTGTTATTTAAGAGTTAAAGAAACTTAAGCCAATTATTATACTGTCATTAAACACGACGGGCATTTGAGAAAACGAGCTGATTTCGAAATGTAGAGAAAACTTGCCTGCCGTCGAGCCACTATCGTCTGTTGAGTTAAGGAAACTTTATTGCGCGTCTCATGTAGCATGGAAGTTTCCACTCCATGTAAAAATGTTCATTTCAATATGCAGCGCAAGCGAGGCCTGTTGGTCTAGTGGCATGATTCTCGCTTAGGGTGCGAGAGGTCCCGGGTTCAACTCCCGGACAGGCCCTCAAACATTCTCATTTTGGATTCTACAAACAAGTAAGTTAAATCGGTTAACTTTTAAAGTATTTTCTTTGGCACAACAAAAGCAGTTTTATTAATTTGAAAGGATTTAAAGTTTTCGTAACTTAAGAGGACTTAAAACCACTAGAGTACTTATACATCAGAACCTTGATAGAAGGAAAAATGTATCAAGTACTTTATCAAGTGCTGGCTTTGAAGAAGACTAGCTCTGCTAGTTGAAATATTGGCCAATAACTTTTGAACTTTTGCCCTAGTACCAGCCTTGTAATCAATTTGGTTTTTTAACACTTAGAGTGACGTCTGGATCGAGCATTTCTTTATCAAGAGATCCGGCAATAACAAGCCAACTTGTTTTATTCTTGGAAGTGTGCTCTCCTGCATCCAAACGTTATATATATGAAGATGGGAAGCCCGAAGATATCACGGTTCCGATTTGAAACTTAGTTACACCGTGTGGTTTCCGTAGTGTAGTGGTAATCACGTCCGCTTTACACGCGGAAGGTCGCAGGTTCGAGCCCTGCCGGAAACATTTTTGGTGTTTTTCAATACATTATATAATACCAGCGAGGTGAACAACAAGAAAAAATTGTTTCTGTGAAATGAATCATCAAAATGGTACTTTTTGAAGTCGTTCTTATTAATAGGCTATTAATTTTCTGGACTGGAGCAATTAGCTTGCAATTGTATTGCTTTTCTGTTGTTAAAATTTATATTTTTTTGACAAAACCAAGTTATTTTATGCTAGGCTGTTTATTATGACACGCGAGTAAAACAAGATAATAATAATAAAGGTTATTTCTAATTTTGTACTTTTATCCAGCTTTTTCCCAAAGTGTTGTAATAAATGTCAAGTATCAACATGATAGATACCGTTACCGCTATTGACGTAATAACAGCTATGACCGGATCCAGGATTTTTCTTAGGAGAGGGTGCACCACTAAAGATTGACTGACTTAGGCAGAATAGAGTTCATCTCAGGGAGGGGTGCGAACCCCCTGCAGCCTCCCACTAAATCAGCCAGGGAATATAAATTATACTAGACCATGAAACGGCTTCTTATGATATATTTTCTGTAAAGCTTTTATAAACCTTGATCTCGATCTTTAAAGATCAGGGAATAGACAAACCTTCTGCAAGCATAGGCTATTCCGTTTTAGGAACTCTTTACTGTTGAATAAAAAAAACCTTATTTCTACTCTCGTGTAACAGGCACTTTTCACTTCTCTACTAATGTACTAATGTTCGTATAGAGCGGCCTATTGGTCTAGTGGCATGATTCTCGCTTTGGGTGCGAGAGGTCCCGGGTTCAACTCCCGGACAGGCCCATCTTCGCCAAATTTTTAGTTTAGATTCCAAATGTTTATAAATTGTTAAATTGATTTTTAAATTTTTCTACTTCTACTTTCTTTCTGGCAGTAATAGCAGTTTTCTTAATTTGAAATTAATTAAAGTGGCTGGACTTGATTATTTAGGGGCAAACCTTTGAGAAGTCACTACGTCGATATTAAAAACGAGAAAACGATTATCACACATTTATTAGATAAAAATAAAAATGGCTATTGTTATTTAAGAGTTAAAGAAACTTAAGCCAATTATTATACTGTCATTAAACACGACGGGCATTTGAGAAAACGAGCTGATTTCGAAATGTAGAGAAAACTTGCCTGCCGTCGAGCCACTATCGTCTGTTGAGTTAAGGAAACTTTATTGCGCGTCTCATGTAGCATGGAAGTTTCCACTCCATGTAAAAATGTTCATTTCAATATGCAGCGCAAGCGAGGCCTGTTGGTCTAGTGGCATGATTCTCGCTTAGGGTGCGAGAGGTCCCGGGTTCAACTCCCGGACAGGCCCTCAAACATTCTCATTTTGGATTCTACAAACAAGTAAGTTAAATCGGTTAACTTTTAAAGTATTTTCTTTGGCACAACAAAAGCAGTTTTATTAATTTGAAAGGATTTAAAGTTTTCGTAACTTAAGAGGACTTAAAACCACTAGAGTACTTATACATCAGAACCTTGATAGAAGGAAAAATGTATCAAGTACTTTATCAAGTGCTGGCTTTGAAGAAGACTAGCTCTGCTAGTTGAAATATTGGCCAATAACTTTTGAACTTTTGCCCTAGTACCAGCCTTGTAATCAATTTGGTTTTTTAACACTTAGAGTGACGTCTGGATCGAGCATTTCTTTATCAAGAGATCCGGCAATAACAAGCCAACTTGTTTTATTCTTGGAAGTGTGCTCTCCTGCATCCAAACGTTATATATATGAAGATGGGAAGCCCGAAGATATCACGGTTCCGATTTGAAACTTAGTTACACCGTGTGGTTTCCGTAGTGTAGTGGTAATCACGTCCGCTTTACACGCGGAAGGTCGCAGGTTCGAGCCCTGCCGGAAACATTTTTGGTGTTTTTCAATACATTATATAATACCAGCGAGGTGAACAACAAGAAAAAATTGTTTCTGTGAAATGAATCATCAAAATGGTACTTTTTGAAGTCGTTCTTATTAATAGGCTATTGGCTTTCTGGACTGGAGAAATTAGCTTGCAATTGTATTGCTTTTCTGTTGTTAAAATTTATATTTTTTTGACAAAACCATGTTATTTTATGCTAGGCTGTTTATTATGACACGCGAGTAAAACAAGATAATAATAATAAAGGTTATTTCTAATTTTGTACTTTTATCCAGCTTTTTCCCAAAGTGTTGTAATAAATGTCAAGTATCAACATGATAGATACCGTTACCGCTATTGACGTAATAACAGCTATGACCGGATCCAGGATTTTTCTTAGGAGAGGGTGCACCACTAAAGATTGACTGACTTAGGCAGAATAGAGTTCATCTCAGGGAGGGGTGCGAACCCCCTGCAGCCTCCCACTAAATCAGCCAGGGAATATAAATTATACTAGACCATGAAACGGCTTCTTATGATATATTTTCTGTAAAGCTTTTATAAACCTTGATCTCGATCTTTAAAGATCAAGGAATAGACAAACCTTCTGCAAGCATAGGCTATTCCGTTTTAGGAACTCTTTACTGTTGAATAAAAGAATCCTTATTTCTACTCTCGTGTAACAGGCACTTTTCACTTCTCTACTAATGTACTAATGTTCGTATAGAGCGGCCTGTTGGTCTAGTGGCATGATTCTCGCTTTGGGTGCGAGAGGTCCCGGGTTCAACTCCCGGACAGGCCCATCTTCGCCAAATTTTTAGTTTAGATTCCAAATGTTTATAAATTGTTAAATTGATTTTTAAATTTTTCTACTTCTACTTTCTTTCCGGCAGTAATAGCAGTTTTCTTAATTTGAAATTAATTAAAGTGGCTGGACTTGATTATTTAGGGGCAAACCTTTGAGAAGTCACTACGTCGATATTAAAAACGAGAAAACGATTATCACACATTTATTAGATAAAAATAAAAATGGCTATTGTTATTTAAGAGTTAAAGAAACTTAAGCCAATTATTATACTGTCATTAAACACGACGGGCATTTGAGAAAACGAGCTGATTTCGAAATGTAGAGAAAACTTGCCTGCCGTCGAGCCACTATCGTCTATTGAGTTAAGGAAACTTTATTGCGCGTCTCATGTAGCATGGAAGTTTCCACTCCATGTAAAAATGTTCATTTCAATATGCAGCGCAAGCGAGGCCTGTTGGTCTAGTGGCATGATTCTCGCTTAGGGTGCGAGAGGTCCCGGGTTCAACTCCCGGACAGGCCCTCAAACATTCTCATTTTGGATTCTACAAACAAGTAAGTTAAATCGGTTAACTTTTAAAGTATTTTCTTTGGCACAACAAAAGCAGTTTTATTAATTTGAAAGGATTTAAAGTTTTCGTAACTTAAGAGGACTTAAAACCACTAGAGTACTTATACATCAGAACCTTGATAGAAGGAAAAATGTATCAAGTACTTTATCAAGTGCTGGCTTTGAAGAAGACTAGCTCTGCTAGTTGAAATATTGGCCAATAACTTTTGAACTTTTGCCCTAGTACCAGCCTTGTAATCAATTTGGTTTTTTAACACTTAGAGTGACGTCTGGATCGAGCATTTCTTTATCAAGAGATCCGGCAATAACAAGCCAACTTGTTTTATTCTTGGAAGTGTGCTCTCCTGCATCCAAACGTTATATATATGAAGATGGGAAGCCCGAAGATATCACGGTTCCGATTTGAAACTTAGTTACACCGTGTGGTTTCCGTAGTGTAGTGGTAATCACGTCCGCTTTACACGCGGAAGGTCGCAGGTTCGAGCCCTGCCGGAAACATTTTTGGTGTTTTTCAATACATTATATAATACCAGCGAGGTGAACAACAAGAAAAAATTGTTTCTGTGAAATGAATCATCAAAATGGTACTTTTTGAAGTCGTTCTTATTAATAGGCTATTAATTTTCTGGACTGGAGCAATTAGCTTGCAATTGTATTGCTTTTCTGTTGTTAAAATTTATATTTTTTTGACAAAACCAAGTTATTTTATGCTAGGCTGTTTATTATGACACGCGAGTAAAACAAGATAATAATAATAAAGGTTATTTCTAATTTTGTACTTTTATCCAGCTTTTTCCCAAAGTGTTGTAATAAATGTCAAGTATCAACATGATAGATACCGTTACCGCTATTGACGTAATAACAGCTATGACCGGATCCAGGATTTTTCTTAGGAGAGGGTGCACCACTAAAGATTGACTGACTTAGGCAGAATAGAGTTCATCTCAGGGAGGGGTGCGAACCCCCTGCAGCCTCCCACTAAATCAGCCAGGGAATATAAATTATACTAGACCATGAAACGGCTTCTTATGATATATTTTCTGTAAAGCTTTTATAAACCTTGATCTCGATCTTTAAAGATCAAGGAATAGACAAACCTTCTGCAAGCATAGGCTATTCCGTTTTAGGAACTCTTTACTGTTGAATAAAAAAAACCTTATTTCTACTCTCGTGTAACAGGCACTTTTCACTTCTCTACTAATGTACTAATGTTCGTATAGAGCGGCCTATTGGTCTAGTGGCATGATTCTCGCTTTGGGTGCGAGAGGTCCCGGGTTCAACTCCCGGACAGGCCCATCTTCGCCAAATTTTTAGTTTAGATTCCAAATGTTTATAAATTGTTAAATTGATTTTTAAATTTTTCTACTTCTACTTTCTTTCTGGCAGTAATAGCAGTTTTCTTAATTTGAAATTAATTAAAGTGGCTGGACTTGATTATTTAGGGGCAAACCTTTGAGAAGTCACTACGTCGATATTAAAAACGAGAAAACGATTATCACACATTTATTAGATAAAAATAAAAATGGCTATTGTTATTTAAGAGTTAAAGAAACTTAAGCCAATTATTATACTGTCATTAAACACGACGGGCATTTGAGAAAACGAGCTGATTTCGAAATGTAGAGAAAACTTGCCTGCCGTCGAGCCACTATCGTCTGTTGAGTTAAGGAAACTTTATTGCGCGTCTCATGTAGCATGGAAGTTTCCACTCCATGTAAAAATGTTCATTTCAATATGCAGCGCAAGCGAGGCCTGTTGGTCTAGTGGCATGATTCTCGCTTAGGGTGCGAGAGGTCCCGGGTTCAACTCCCGGACAGGCCCTCAAACATTCTCATTTTGGATTCTACAAACAAGTAAGTTAAATCGGTTAACTTTTAAAGTATTTTCTTTGGCACAACAAAAGCAGTTTTATTAATTTGAAAGGATTTAAAGTTTTCGTAACTTAAGAGGACTTAAAACCACTAGAGTACTTATACATCAGAACCTTGATAGAAGGAAAAATGTATCAAGTACTTTATCAAGTGCTGGCTTTGAAGAAGACTAGCTCTGCTAGTTGAAATATTGGCCAATAACTTTTGAACTTTTGCCCTAGTACCAGCCTTGTAATCAATTTGGTTTTTTAACACTTAGAGTGACGTCTGGATCGAGCATTTCTTTATCAAGAGATCCGGCAATAACAAGCCAACTTGTTTTATTCTTGGAAGTGTGCTCTCCTGCATCCAAACGTTATATATATGAAGATGGGAAGCCCGAAGATATCACGGTTCCGATTTGAAACTTAGTTACACCGTGTGGTTTCCGTAGTGTAGTGGTAATCACGTCCGCTTTACACGCGGAAGGTCGCAGGTTCGAGCCCTGTCGGAAACATTTTTGGTGTTTTTCAATACATTATATAATACCAGCGAGGTGAACAACAAGAAAAAATTGTTTCTGTGAAATGAATCATCAAAATGGTACTTTTTGAAGTCGTTCTTATTAATAGGCTATTAATTTTCTGGACTGGAGCAATTAGCTTGCAATTGTATTGCTTTTCTGTTGTTAAAATTTATATTTTTTTGACAAAACCAAGTTATTTTATGCTAGGCTGTTTATTATGACACGCGAGTAAAACAAGATAATAATAATAAAGGTTATTTCTAATTTTGTACTTTTATCCTGCTTTTTCCCAAAGTGTTGTAATAAATGTCAAGTATCAACATGATAGATACCGTTACCGCTATTGACGTAATAACAGCTATGACCGGATCCAGGATTTTTCTTAGGAGAGGGTGCACCACTAAAGATTGACTAACTTAGGCAGAATAGAGTTCATCTCAGGGAGGGGTGCAAACCCCCTGCAGCCTCCCACTAAATCAGCCAGGGAATATAAATTATACTAGACCATGAAACGGCTTCTTATGATATATTTTCTGTAAAGCTTTTATAAACCTTGATCTCGATCTTTAAAGATCAAGGAATAGACAAACCTTCTGCAAGCATAGGCTATTCCGTTTTAGGAACTCTTTACTGTTGAATAAAAGAATCCTTATTTCTACTCTCGTGTAACAGGCACTTTTCACTTCTCTACTAATGTACTAATGTTCGTATAGAGCGGCCTGTTGGTCTAGTGGCATGATTCTCGCTTTGGGTGCGAGAGGTCCCGGGTTCGACTCCCGGACAGGCCCATCTTCGCCAAATTTTTAGTTTAGATTCCAAATGTTTATAAATTGTTAAATTGATTTTTAAATTTTTCTACTTCTACTTTCTTTCCGGCAGTAATAGCAGTTTTCTTAATTTGAAATTAATTAAAGTGGCTGGACTTGATTATTTAGGGGCAAACCTTTGAGAAGTCACTACGTCGATATTAAAAACGAGAAAACGATTATCACACATTTCAAATGTATTAGATAAAAATAAAAATGGCTATTGTTATTTAAGAGTTAAAGAAACTTAAGCCAATTATTATACTGTCATTAAACACGACGGGCATTTGAGAAAACGAGCTGATTTCGAAATGTAGAGAAAACTTGCCTGCCGTCGAGCCACTATCGTCTATTGAGTTAAGGAAACTTTATTGCGCGTCTCATGTAGCATGCAAGTTTCCACTCCATGTAAAAATGTTCATTTCAATATGCAGCGCAAGCGAGGCCTGTTGGTCTAGTGGCATGATTCTCGCTTAGGGTGCGAGAGGTCTTGGGTTCAACTCCCGGGCAGGCCCTCAAACATTCTCATTTTGGATTCTACAAACAAGTAAGTTAAATCGGTTAACTTTTAAAGTATTTTCTTTGGCACAACAAAAGCAGTTTTATTAATTTGAAAGGATTTAAAGTTTTCGTAACTTAAGAGGACTTAAAACCACTAGAGTACTTATACATCAGAACCTTGATAGAAGGAAAAATGTATCAAGTACTTTATCAAGTGCTGGCTTTGAAGAAGACTAGCTCTGCTAGTTGAAATATTGGCCAATAACTTTTGAACTTTTGCCCTAGTACCAGCCTTGTAATCAATTTGGTTTTTTAACACTTAGAGTGACGTCTGGATCGAGCATTTCTTTATCAAGAGATCCGGCAATAACAAGCCAACTTGTTTTATTCTTGGAAGTGTGCTCTCCTGCATCCAAACGTTATATATATGAAGATGGGAAGCCCGAAGATATCACGGTTCCGATTTGAAACTTAGTTACACCGTGTGGTTTCCGTAGTGTAGTGGTAATCACGTCCGCTTTACACGCGGAAGGTCGCAGGTTCGAGCCCTGCCGGAAACATTTTTGGTGTTTTTCAATACATTATATAATACCAGCGAGGTGAACAACAAGAAAAAATTGTTTCTGTGAAATGAATCATCAAAATGGTACTTTTTGAAGTCGTTCTTATTAATAGGCTATTAATTTTCTGGACTGGAGCAATTAGCTTGCAATTGTATTGCTTTTCTGTTGTTAAAATTTATATTTTTTTGACAAAACCAAGTTATTTTATGCTAGGCTGTTTATTATGACACGCGAGTAAAACAAGATAATAATAATAAAGGTTATTTCTAATTTTGTACTTTTATCCAGCTTTTTCCCAAAGTGTTGTAATAAATGTCAAGTATCAACATGATAGATACCGTTACCGCTATTGACGTAATAACAGCTATGACCGGATCCAGGATTTTTCTTAGGAGAGGGTGCACCACTAAAGATTGACTGACGTAGCCAGAATAGAGTTCATCTCAGGGAGGGGTGCGAACCCCCTGCAGCCTCCCACTAAATCAGCCAGGGAATATAAATTATACTAGACCATGAAACGGCTTCTTATGATATATTTTCTGTAAAGCTTTTATAAACCTTGATCTCGATCTTTAAAGATCAAGGAATAGACAAACCTTCTGCAAGCATAGGCTATTCCGTTTGAGGAACTCTTTACTGTTGAATAAAAGAATCCTTATTTCTACTCTCGTGTAACAGGCACTTTTCACTTCTCTACTAATGTACTAATGTTCGTATAGAGCGGCCTGTTGGTCTAGTGGCATGATTCTCGCTTTGGGTGCGAGAGGTCCCGGGTTCGACTCCCGGACAGGCCCATCTTCGCCAAATTTTTAGTTTAGATTCCAAATGTTTATAAATTGTTAAATTGATTTTTAAATTTTTCTACTTCTACTTTCTTTCCGGCAGTAATAGCAGTTTTCTTAATTTGAAATTAATTAAAGTGGCTGGACTTGATTATTTAGGGGCAAACCTTTGAGAAGTCACTACGTCGATATTAAAAACGAGAAAACGATTATCACACATTTATTAGATAAAAATAAAAATGGCTATTGTTATTTAAGAGTTAAAGAAACTTAAGCCAATTATTATACTGTCATTAAACACGACGGGCATTTGAGAAAACGAGCTGATTTCGAAATGTAGAGAAAACTTGCCTGCCGTCGAGCCACTATCGTCTATTGAGTTAAGGAAACTTTATTGCGCGTCTCATGTAGCATGCAAGTTTCCACTCCATGTAAAAATGTTCATTTCAATATGCAGCGCAAGCGAGGCCTGTTGGTCTAGTGGCATGATTCTCGCTTAGGGTGCGAGAGGTCCCGGGTTCAACTCCCGGACAGGCCCTCAAACATTCTCATTTTGGATTCTACAAACAAGTAAGTTAAATCGGTTAACTTTTAAAGTATTTTCTTTGGCACAACAAAAGCAGTTTTATTAATTTGAAAGGATTTAAAGTTTTCGTAACTTAAGAGGACTTAAAACCACTAGAGTACTTATACATCAGAACCTTGATAGAAGGAAAAATGTATCAAGTACTTTATCAAGTGCTGGCTTTGAAGAAGACTAGCTCTGCTAGTTGAAATATTGGCCAATAACTTTTGAACTTTTGCCCTAGTACCAGCCTTGTAATCAATTTGGTTTTTTAACACTTAGAGTGACGTCTGGATCGAGCATTTCTTTATCAAGAGATCCGGCAATAACAAGCCAACTTGTTTTATTCTTGGAAGTGTGCTCTCCTGCATCCAAACGTTATATATATGAAGATGGGAAGCCCGAAGATATCACGGTTCCGATTTGAAACTTAGTTACACCGTGTGGTTTCCGTAGTGTAGTGGTAATCACGTCCGCTTTACACGCGGAAGGTCGCAGGTTCGAGCCCTGCCGGAAACATTTTTGGTGTTTTTCAATACATTATATAATACCAGCGAGGTGAACAACAAGAAAAAATTGTTTCTGTGAAATGAATCATCAAAATGGTACTTTTTGAAGTCGTTCTTATTAATAGGCTATTAATTTTCTGGACTGGAGCAATTAGCTTGCAATTGTATTGCTTTTCTGTTGTTAAAATTTATATTTTTTTAACAAAACTAAGTTATTTTATGCTAGGCTGTTTATTATGACACGCGAGTAAAACAAGATAATAATAATAAAGGTTATTTCTAATTTTGTACTTTTATCCAGCTTTTTCCCAAAGTGTTGTAATAAATGTCAAGTATCAACATGATAGATACCGTTACCGCTATTGACGTAATAACAGCTATGACCGGATCCAGG
>OX393561.1:44666232-44713732 GCA_947652115.1 Blastomussa wellsi
AGGTGAGACATTCTACGGTCAGCCTTCACAGTGTCAAGTCCAGTTTCGTTTTTTCGCGTTGTCTTGTTCTGTTCGTCGAGTTCCAGTTATGGATGAGGCCAAAGTTAAAGAGATCGTTGCCAGCAACAACCAAGAATTGCTCTCCCAGATCAAGGAACTTGTTTCCACCTCGATTTCCGATCTGAAGAGATCAAGCGATGTCAACTCGGCCGAGCAAATGTCAGAGATAAAGAGGCTGAAAAGGGACGCGCCCCCTTCGTTTAAAAAGAAGAGCAATGAAGATCAGTTCAAGTCCGTCAGATCTGTCCTTGAAGCTGTAGAGGACGCGTCTTCTGCCTTGGAGCGAAAAGATCTCGCCAAAATTAAAGAGCATTTGGATAAAGGTATGTCGATGCTCAAAGAGCGCCAGAAATTAATTCTATTAGCGGATAAATCGCCTTATGGATGGAAAACTGTCCTTGAGTATAAACATCATGATTTGGCCGAGGATGATGAGGATGAAAAGAAGATTTATAGAGCGGAAGCCAGGGCTGCCAAATCATCCAAGCGTTTCGCCGCACGTGGTGCTTCTTTCCAGCGCCGTGGATCGTCCCTTATGCAACGTTCCCATCCAACCATGCCTTCAGCCGCCCGTTTTCCTAGTCCTTTGGGAAGGCTTAATGTCCCATCGTCGATGGCCAGTTATACGGGTCTTTGCTTTTCCTGTGGGAAACCAGGTCACTGGCGAGCCGCATGTCCTAGTTTGCTTGCTAGTTCAAATGCTCAAAGATCAGCCGTGAGCGGAGTTAATCTTTAGAGGCGAACTGTATCTTGTTACATTGAGCTTCTCCATTTCCACTCAATTGCATTCTTCATTGTTTGTGTATTTTTTTGTTATTACAGTTATTATCTCAAGTCAATTAGATATCACATCAGTACTTGTTATTGTTCTGCTCCTATTTGTCCATTAGATATTTATTTTTATATTCCCACTTTATTTCATATTTTTCAGACCTTGATTTTGAGGCCTTGTCTGTGTCTTGTCGGTCCGATCGCACTTTTGTAGATGCTCAATTATCTTGTTATGAAGTGAAATCCGGCGATGTTCCTGTTTCTGTCAGAGGCAGATTGCGTAAATGTATTCAGTTTTGGAAGGATATTGGTGCGTCGCCTTTTATTCTCGGCGTTATTGAATTTGGCTATAAATTGCCTTTGTTACAAATTCCACCACCGTTTGTTGCCGCGAATAATTATTCGGCACTTCGGGAATCTGTTTTTGTGGAAAGCGCCATTAGCGAGTTGATTGATTTGCGATGTATCGCTGAAGTTTTTGTGCCACCTGCAATTATCAATCCATTGTCTGTTTCAATTCAGAAGTCGGGGAAAAAGCGCTTGATCTTGGATCTTCGACATGTCAACCAGTATCTCTTCAAATCCAAGTTTCGATGCGAAGATGTTTCTATTGCCAAGCAAGTGCTTAACTCTGGGGATTTCATGTTTTCCTTCGATCTCAAATCTGGGTACCACCACGTTGAGATTTTCCCTGAACACGGGCAATATCTGTCGTTTTCCTGGACATTTTCATCGGGGGTTACTAGATATTTTCAGTTTTCCGTTTTGCCCTTTGGCATTAGCTCTGCGCCTTATTTGTTTACCAAGCTTCTTAAACCGTTAGTTAAGAAATGGAGGTCCGAAGGCAAGTCTATTGTTGTTTTTCTGGATGACGGATTAGGGGCTTCTCAGAATTATATAAAAGCAAAAATTTCAAGTTTGGCAGTGCACGCTGATTTATTGAAGTCTGGCTTTGTCCCTAATGAAGAGAAATCCCTTTGGGAGCCAACTCAAGTTATCACCTGGTTGGGGACCGTTCTTGACACCTCGAAATGTCTTATTTCTGCTACGCCAAGAAGAATACAGTCTCTGTCGGAAGATTTATCCAGTCTTTTGGATTCCAGCAACCCCTCTCTCCAGTCTCAGGTGCGCAAGCTCGCCAGCGTCTGCGGTAAGATTATTTCCCTCGGTAACTGTGTTGGCAATGTAGCCATGCTTATGACTAGAAACATTTTCGCTGTTATCATTACTGCTTCGAATTGGAATTCATCGGTTTCCTTGACGCCCGAATGCGTGGATGAATTAAATTTTTGGAAGCTTAACGTCGCTCACATTAACGGTTTGCCTCTGTGGCCAATAAAGCGTAAGCCTTCGAAGATTGTTTACTCGGATGCGTCGAATTCAGCCTGCGGCAGTTTCATTGATCTAGAAGGCAAAATTTTTCATCAAAATTGGTCTGACTTTGAGAGGTCGCAAAGTTCTACTTTTCGTGAGCTCCTTGCCGTGTTTTTGTCTTTGCAAGCGTTTATTGATTCACTCCGTGCCCAGACTGTCGTTTGGTACACAGATAATCAGAATGTTGTGCGTATTGCGAGCATTGGTTCCAAGGTCCCAGCTTTGCAGCGGATAGCTCTGGATATTCATCGCATCTGCCTTCGTGCCTCGATTAGTGTCGATGTTCAGTGGATTCCTAGGGATCAGAACACTTCTGCCGATGACATCAGCAAGCTAGTAGACCTTGATGATTACTCGTTTAACGACGATGTGTTCCACTCCCTGGACGAGCTTTGGGGTCCTCATTCCTGTGACAGATTTGCTTGTTGTTACAACGCCAAGCTTCCGAACTTCAACACTAGGTTTTATCAGCCAGGTACATGTGGTGTCAATGCCTTCGCTCAAGATTGGTCCTGTGACAACAACTGGCTCTGCCCTCCTGTTTGTCTAACGTGTAAAGTGCTTACTCACATGCAAGTTTGCAATGCCGCTGGTACTCTCGTGGTTCCCCTTTGGAAATCTGCATATTTTTGGCCTCGGTTATGTTTCGATGGTTTACATTGGAGTGGTTTCGTCCATGACTGGATCATGCTTCCTGATCTTCCAAATTTGTTTGTCAGAGGCAAAGCCAAGAATTCAATCTTCGGTCGCGGTTCCCTAACATTTCCCTCGGTGGCGCTGCGTATCGACTTCAGTATTGCGCCCAGGCAAGGTTCTTTTCTCAGTTGCGAGGCTTTCCGTGTTCCCGACGTTTAGGTATTTATTATACTTTTACTTCGTTTTTTACGTTATTCAGTTCACTAGGATAGGCTAGATGCCCCTTCACCCATGGTGGGTTTTGAATGGGATGCTGTTTTGTTATTTATATCGTATGCTACTTGACGTTTACCTGCGTCTTGGGTCTTAAGTTTTTATCCCTCGGTGGTGCAGAACCCTTGATGGGTTTTTGTTACTATTGTTGCGTGTTATTCGCCCTTGGTGGGATAGCACCCTTGATGGGTTTTTGTACGATTGTCGAGGAGTGTTCACCCTTAGTGGGACAATACCCTTGATGGGTTATTTGTTACGACTGTCGAGAGATGTTCACCCTTGGTGGGACAGAACCCTTGATGGGTTATTTGTTACGACTGTTGAGAGATGTTCACCCTTGGTGGGACAGAACCCTTGATGGGTTATTTGTTATGATTGTTGTGAGATTTTCACCGTTACTGGGTCAGTGCCCTTTATAGTTTGTGTTTATTTTTCCCTTTCTATTACGGGTATACTTATGTGTTTTACGCATTGTTGCCTTAGATGTAATGGAATTGTTGTCTGTTTTTTCATTGTTTTACAGAGCCCTGTTATTTTTGTGCTGTTATTGTTTGTTATTTGTTTTCTTTTCCTTTCGGTTTTTTTTTTTTTCCTTTAGATATTTTTGCTACAGATTTCTGGTCCACAAGTTCTCAGATGTCCCCTGAGGTCACCTCCTTATTGGACAAACTGAAGACTACAGTCATTGCTTCCAGGGCCCCTGGTACGTCTTCCAACTACACGAGGATGTTCAATAGATGGAGGTCTTTCGCCACAGAGTACCTTGGTTTTGTTGCGGCTTTTCCTGTGGAGCCCATTAGTTGTGCTTTGTTTCTCCAGTATCTGCTAGATTCAACCAATTCTGTTTCCTCGATCAACTGCGCGTTCTACGCCTTCAAATGGTTACATGATCTTGCTGGCGTTTCTTCCCCTACTTCTCATCCTACAGTGATTGCAGTCAAAGAAGGAGCGATCCGTCTCGCGTCGTCTCCTGTTAGTCATCGGAAAGAGCCACTTGATGCTGAGCATTTAAGGAAACTAATGAATAAGACTGATCTAAATGATCTTTTGCAGCTACGTAATTTAGTTATGTTTGTTTTAGCCTTTTCAGGCTTTTTGAGATTTTCTGAGTTGTCACTCATTCGCGCTAAAGATATTAAGTTTAGTGATGGTTTTATTTCTATTTTTATTGAGAAGAGCAAAATGGACCAGTTAAGGGATGGTCAGTCTGTTGTTATCGCGCAGTCTCATTCTAGCTTGTGCCCTGTGGCCTTGCTTAGATTATATATCAGTTCGTCCCATATTTCATTGGATTCTGACGAGTATATTTTTCGACCTATCTCGGCTTCTAAAAGCTGTAAGCGTTTGGTTTCGGTTAACAAGCCTTTGAGCTATTCAACTTACAGGGAA
The DNA here is from genome assembly GCA_947652115.1 of Blastomussa wellsi. Classification (NCBI taxonomy): domain Eukaryota; kingdom Metazoa; phylum Cnidaria; class Anthozoa; order Scleractinia; family Plerogyridae; genus Blastomussa; species Blastomussa wellsi. The sequence continues at coordinate 44,670,736 of OX393561.1, forward strand.
TCTTTCAAGAAATCCTTTCGTGACATTGTCCCGGATATTACTACCTTCAGTACTCACTCTGCAAGGTCAGGTGGTGCTACGTCTGCTGCGAAATCTGGAGTTCCGGATAGAAATTTTCAGCGTCATGGCCGTTGGGCTTCAGTTTCCGCCAAAAACACTTATGTTAAGGACTCTTTAGCTAGTAGATTAGACGTTTCTAAGTCATTGTCACTCTAGCTCTAGCCCTTTCTTTTAACTCTATCTGGCGGTGGCTTGGCTGGCACACGCGCCCATATCTGACAATTGTGGTGTTTTCTGTGTACCGGTTGAGTAGTGGAGGCAAAATATGTAATTTGTGATTACACCGTACTATCATAAATTACTATTTTGCCGGCACGTATCAGAGGTCTGGGGAGGGTGTTAGCGCGCAGTGAGTCATGGGATTTTAGTTTGTAATAGGCGGCCGTTAGAAAGGTGAGACATTCTACGGTCAGCCTTCACAGTGTCAAGTCCAGTTTCGTTTTCATTTATTTCTATTAGGTTAGCTACGCTTTAATGTTATTAGCATGCATATGGATGTTTATAGTTTAGTTTTTTCCATACCCTAAAACCCCAAGGGTTGCACCACTGCATTGGTCGGGGGTACACGTTCCCCATGTTTTTTTTTCCACTCGCTGGTTTTTTGGGGTTTTCGTGTCCGGCTTTGGTGCTTTAATTTACGCCTGATGCTTTGTGTATATCCGCTTATATGTCAAATAAATGGCACTGTGGCTTGGCTGGCACACGCGCCCATATCTGACAATTGTGGTGTTTTCTGTGTACCGGTTGAGTAGTGGAGGCAAAATAGATTGACTGACTTAGGCAGAATAGAGTTCATCTCAGGGAGGGGTGCGAACCCCCTGCAGCCTCCCACTAAATCAGCCAGGGAATATAAATTATACTAGACCATGAAACGGCTTCTTATGATATATTTTCTGTAAAGCTTTTATAAACCTTGATCTCGATCTTTAAAGATCAAGGAATAGACAAACCTTCTGCAAGCATAGGCTATTCCGTTTGAGGAACTCTTTACTGTTGAATAAAAGAATCCTTATTTCTACTCTCGTGTAACAGGCACTTTTCACTTCTCTACTAATGTACTAATGTTCGTATAGAGCGGCCTGTTGGTCTAGTGGCATGATTCTCGCTTTGGGTGCGAGAGGTCCCGGGTTCGACTCCCGGACAGGCCCATCTTCGCCAAATTTTTAGTTTAGATTCCAAATGTTTATAAATTGTTAAATTGATTTTTAAATTTTTCTACTTCTACTTTCTTTCCGGCAGTAATAGCAGTTTTCTTAATTTGAAATTAATTAAAGTGGCTGGACTTGATTTTTTAGGGGCAAACCTTTGAGAAGTCACTACGTCGCAATTAAAAACGAGAAAACGATTATCACACATTTATTAGATAAAAATAAAAATGGCTATTGTTATTTAAGAGTTAAAGAAACTTAAGCCAATTATTATACTGTCATTAAACACGACGGGCATTTGAGAAAACGAGCTGATTTCGAAATGTAGAGAAAACTTGCCTGCCGTCGAGCCACTATCGTCTATTGAGTTAAGGAAACTTTATTGCGCGTCTCATGTAGCATGCAAGTTTCCACTCCATGTAAAAATGTTCATTTCAATATGCAGCGCAAGCGAGGCCTGTTGGTCTAGTGGCATGATTCTCGCTTAGGGTGCGAGAGGTCCCGGGTTCAACTCCCGGACAGGCCCTCAAACATTCTCATTTTGGATTCTACAAACAAGTAAGTTAAATCGGTTAACTTTTAAAGTATTTTCTTTGGCACAACAAAAGCAGTTTTATTAATTTGAAAGGATTTCAAGTTTTCGTAACTTAAGAGGACTTAAAACCACTAGAGTACTTATACATCAGAACTTTGATAGAAGGAAAAATGTATCAAGTACTTTATCAAGTGCTGGCTTTGAAGAAGACTAGCTCTGCTAGTTGAAATATTGGCCAATAACTTTTGAACTTTTGCCCTAGTACCAGCCTTGTAATCAATTTGGTTTTTTAACACTTAGAGTGACGTCTGGATCGAGCATTTCTTTATCAAGAGATCCGGCAATAACAAGCCAACTTGTTTTATTCTTGGAAGTGTGCTCTCCTGCATCCAAACGTTATATATATGAAGATGGGAAGCCCGAAGATATCACGGTTCCGATTTGAAACTTAGTTACACCGTGTGGTTTCCGTAGTGTAGTGGTAATCACGTCCGCTTTACACGCGGAAGGTCGCAGGTTCGAGCCCTGCCGGAAACATTTTTGGTGTTTTTCAATACATTATATAATACCAGCGAGGTGAACAACAAGAAAAAATTGTTTCTGTGAAATGAATCATCAAAATGGTACTTTTTGAAGTCGTTCTTATTAATAGGCTATTAATTTTCTGGACTGGAGCAATTAGCTTGCAATTGTATTGCTTTTCTGTTGTTAAAATTTATATTTTTTTGACAAAACCAAGTTATTTTATGCTAGGCTGTTTATTATGACACGCGAGTAAAACAAGATAATAATAATAAAGGTTATTTCTAATTTTGTACTTTTATCCAGCTTTTTCCCAAAGTGTTGTAATAAATGTCAAGTATCAACATGATAGATACCGTTACCACTATTGACTTAATAACAGCTATGACCGGATCCAGGATTTTTCTTAGGAGAGGGTGCACCACTAAAGATTGACTGACTTAGGCAGAATAGAGTTCATCTCAGGGAGGGGTGCGAACCCCCTGCAGCCTCCCACTAAATCAGCCAGGGAATATAAATTATACTAGACCATGAAACGGCTTCTTATGATATATTTTCTGTAAAGCTTTTATAAACCTTGATCTCGATCTTTAAAGATCAAGGAATAGACAAACCTTCTGCAAGCATAGGCTATTCCGTTTGAGGAACTCTTTACTGTTGAAGAAAAGAATCCTTATTTCTACTCTCGTGTAACAGGCACTTTTCACTTCTCTACTAATGTACTAATGTTCGTATAGAGCGGCCTGTTGGTCTAGTGGCATGATTCTCGCTTTGGGTGCGAGAGGTCCCGGGTTCGACTCCCGGACAGGCCCATCTTCGCCAAATTTTTAGTTTAGATTCCAAATGTTTATAAATTGTTAAATTGATTTTTAAATTTTTCTACTTCTACTTTCTTTCCGGCAGTAATAGCAGTTTTCTTAATTTGAAATTAATTAAAGTGGCTGGACTTGATTATTTAGGGGCAAACCTTTGAGAAGTCACTACGTCGATATTAAAAACGAGAAAACGATTATCACACATTTATTAGATAAAAATAAAAATGGCTATTGTTATTTAAGAGTTAAAGAAACTTAAGCCAATTATTATACTGTCATTAAACACGACGGGCATTTGAGAAAACGAGCTGATTTCGAAATGTAGAGAAAACTTGCCTGCCGTCGAGCCACTATCGTCTATTGAGTTAAGGAAACTTTATTGCGCGTCTCATGTAGCATGCAAGTTTCCACTCCATGTAAAAATGTTCATTTCAATATGCAGCGCAAGCGAGGCCTGTTGGTCTAGTGGCATGATTCTCGCTTAGGGTGCGAGAGGTCCCGGGTTCAGCTTCCGGACAGGCCCTCAAACATTCTCATTTTGGATTCTACAAACAAGTAAGTTAAATCGGTTAACTTTTAAAGTATTTTCTTTGGCACAACAAAAGCAGTTTTATTAATTTGAAAGGATTTAAAGTTTTCGTCACTTAAGAGGACTTAAAACCACTAGAGTACTTATACATCAGAACTTTGATAGAAGGAAAAATGTATCAAGTACTTTATCAAGTGCTGGCTTTGAAGAAGACTAGCTCTGCTAGTTGAAATATTGGCCAATAACTTTTGAACTTTTGCCCTAGTACCAGCCTTGTAATCAATTTGGTTTTTTAACACTTAGAGTGACGTCTGGATCGAGCATTTCTTTATCAAGAGATCCGGCAATAACAAGCCAACTTGTTTTATTCTTGGAAGTGTGCTCTCCTGCATCCAAACGTTATATATATGAAGATGGGAAGCCCGAAGATATCACGGTTCCGATTTGAAACTTAGTTACACCGTGTGGTTTCCGTAGTGTAGTGGTAATCACGTCCGCTTTACACGCGGAAGGTCGCAGGTTCGAGCCCTGCCGGAAACATTTTTGGTGTTTTTCAATACATTATATAATACCAGCGAGGTGAACAACAAGAAAAAATTGTTTCTGTGAAATGAATCATCAAAATGGTACTTTTTGAAGTCGTTCTTATTAATAGGCTATTAATTTTCTGGACTGGAGCAATTAGCTTGCAATTGTATTGCTTTTCTGTTGTTAAAATTTATATTTTTTTGACAAAACCAAGTTATTTTATGCTAGGCTGTTTATTATGACACGCGAGTAAAACAAGATAATAATAATAAAGGTTATTTCTAATTTTGTACTTTTATCCAGCTTTTTCCCAAAGTGTTGTAATAAATGTCAAGTATCAACATGATAGATACCGTTACCGCTATTGACGTAATAACAGCTATGACCGGATCCAGGATTTTTCTTAGGAGAGGGTGCACCACTAAAGATTGACTGACGTAGCCAGAATAGAGTTCATCTCAGGGAGGGGTGCGAACCCCCTGCAGCCTCCCACTAAATCAGCCAGGGAATATAAATTATACTAGACCATGAAACGGCTTCTTATGATATATTTTCTGTAAAGCTTTTATAAACCTTGATCTCGATCTTTAAAGATCAAGGAATAGACAAACCTTCTGCAAGCATAGGCTATTCCGTTTGAGGAACTCTTTACTGTTGAATAAAAGAATCCTTATTTCTACTCTCGTGTAACAGGCACTTTTCACTTCTCTACTAATGTACTAATGTTCGTATAGAGCGGCCTGTTGGTCTAGTGGCATGATTCTCGCTTTGGGTGCGAGAGGTCCCGGGTTCGACTCCCGGACAGGCCCATCTTCGCCAAATTTTTAGTTTAGATTCCAAATGTTTATAAATTGTTAAATTGATTTTTAAATTTTTCTACTTCTACTTTCTTTCCGGCAGTAATAGCAGTTTTCTTAATTTGAAATTAATTAAAGTGGCTGGACTTGATTATTTAGGGGCAAACCTTTGAGAAGTCACTACGTCGATATTAAAAACGAGAAAACGATTATCACACATTTATTAGATAAAAATAAAAATGGCTATTGTTATTTAAGAGTTAAAGAAACTTAAGCCAATTATTATACTGTCATTAAACACGACGGGCATTTGAGAAAACGAGCTGATTTCGAAATGTAGAGAAAACTTGCCTGCCGTCGAGCCACTATCGTCTATTGAGTTAAGGAAACTTTATTGCGCGTCTCATGTAGCATGCAAGTTTCCACTCCATGTAAAAATGTTCATTTCAATATGCAGCGCAAGCGAGGCCTGTTGGTCTAGTGGCATGATTCTCGCTTAGGGTGCGAGAGGTCCCGGGTTCAACTTCCGGACAGGCCCTCAAACATTCTCATTTTGGATTCTACAAACAAGTAAGTTAAATCGGTTAACTTTTAAAGTATTTTCTTTGGCACAACAAAAGCAGTTTTATTAATTTGAAAGGATTTAAAGTTTTCGTCACTTAAGAGGACTTAAAACCACTAGAGTACTTATACATCAGAACTTTGATAGAAGGAAAAATGTATCAAGTACTTTATCAAGTGCTGGCTTTGAAGAAGACTAGCTCTGCTAGTTGAAATATTGGCCAATAACTTTTGAACTTTTGCCCTAGTACCAGCCTTGTAATCAATTTGGTTTTTTAACACTTAGAGTGACGTCTGGATCGAGCATTTCTTTATCAAGAGATCCGGCAATAACAAGCCAACTTGTTTTATTCTTGGAAGTGTGCTCTCCTGCATCCAAACGTTATATATATGAAGATGGGAAGCCCGAAGATATCACGGTTCCGATTTGAAACTTAGTTACACCGTGTGGTTTCCGTAGTGTAGTGGTAATCACGTCCGCTTTACACGCGGAAGGTCGCAGGTTCGAGCCCTGCCGGAAACATTTTTGGTGTTTTTCAATACATTATATAATACCAGCGAGGTGAACAACAAGAAAAAATTGTTTCTGTGAAATGAATCATCAAAATGGTACTTTTTGAAGTCGTTCTTATTAATAGGCTATTAATTTTCTGGACTGGAGCAATTAGCTTGCAATTGTATTGCTTTTCTGTTGTTAAAATTTATATTTTTTTGACAAAACCAAGTTATTTTATGCTAGGCTGTTTATTATGACACGCGAGTAAAACAAGATAATAATAATAAAGGTTATTTCTAATTTTGTACTTTTATCCAGCTTTTTCCCAAAGTGTTGTAATAAATGTCAAGTATCAACATGATAGATACCGTTACCGCTATTGACGTAATAACAGCTATGACCGGATCCAGGATTTTTCTTAGGAGAGGGTGCACCACTAAAGATTGACTGACTTAGGCAGAATAGAGTTCATCTCAGGGAGGGGTGCGAACCCCCTGCAGCCTCCCACTAAATCAGCCAGGGAATATAAATTATACTAGACCATGAAACGGCTTCTTATGATATATTTTCTGTAAAGCTTTTATAAACCTTGATCTCGATCTTTAAAGATCAAGGAATAGACAAACCTTCTGCAAGCATAGGCTATTCCGTTTTAGGAACTCTTTACTGTTGAATAAAAGAATCCTTATTTCTACTCTCGTGTAACAGGCACTTTTCACTTCTCTACTAATGTACTAATGTTCGTATAGAGCGGCCTGTTGGTCTAGTGGCATGATTCTCGCTTTGGGTGCGAGAGGTCCCGGGTTCGACTCCCGGACAGGCCCATCTTCGCCAAATTTTTAGTTTAGATTCCAAATGATTATAAATTGTTAAATTGATTTTTAAATTTTTCTACTTCTACTTTCTTTCCGGCAGTAATAGCAGTTTTCTTAATTTGAAATTAATTAAAGTGGCTGTACTTGATTATTTAGGGGCAAACCTTTGAGAAGTCACTACGTCGATATTAAAAACGAGAAAACGATTATCACACATTTATTAGATAAAAATAAAAATGGCTATTGTTATTTAAGAGTTAAAGAAACTTAAGCCAATTATTATACTGTCATTAAACACGACGGGCATTTGAGAAAACGAGCTGATTTCGAAATGTAGAGAAAACTTGCCTGCCGTCGAGCCACTATCGTCTATTGAGTTAAGGAAACTTTATTGCGCGTCTCATGTAGCATGCAAGTTTCCACTCCATGTAAAAATGTTCATTTCAATATGCAGCGCAAGCGAGGCCTGTTGGTCTAGTGGCATGATTCTCGCTTAGGGTGCGAGAGGTCCCGGGTTCAACTCCCGGACAGGCCCTCAAACATTCTCATTTTGGATTCTACAAACAAGTAAGTTAAATCGGTTAACTTTTAAAGTATTTTCTTTGGCACAACAAAAGCAGTTTTATTAATTTGAAAGGATTTCAAGTTTTCGTAACTTAAGAGGACTTAAAACCACTAGAGTACTTATACATCAGAACCTTGATAGAAGGAAAAATGTATCAAGTACTTTATCAAGTGCTGGCTTTGAAGAAGACTAGCTCTGCTAGTTGAAATATTGGCCAATAACTTTTGAACTTTTGCCCTAGTACCAGCCTTGTAATCAATTTGGTTTTTTAACACTTAGAGTGACGTCTGGATCGAGCATTTCTTTATCAAGAGATCCGGCAATAACAAGCCAACTTGTTTTATTCTTGGAAGTGTGCTCTCCTGCATCCAAACGTTATATATATGAAGATGGGAAGCCCGAAGATATCACGGTTCCGATTTGAAACTTAGTTACACCGTGTGGTTTCCGTAGTGTAGTGGTAATCACGTCCGCTTTACACGCGGAAGGTCGCAGGTTCGAGCCCTGCCGGAAACATTTTTGGTGTTTTTCAATACATTATATAATACCAGCGAGGTGAACAACAAGAAAAAATTGTTTCTGTGAAATGAATCATCAAAATGGTACTTTTTGAAGTCGTTCTTATTAATAGGCTATTAATTTTCTGGACTGGAGCAATTAGCTTGCAATTGTATTGCTTTTCTGTTGTTAAAATTTATATTTTTTTGACAAAACCAAGTTATTTTATGCTAGGCTGTTTATTATGACACGCGAGTAAAACAAGATAATAATAATAAAGGTTATTTCTAATTTTGTACTTTTATCCAGCTTTTTCCCAAAGTGTTGTAATAAATGTCAAGTATCAACATGATAGATACCGTTACCGCTATTGACGTAATAACAGCTATGACCGGATCCAGGATTTTTCTTAGGAGAGGGTGCACCACTAAAGATTGACTGACTTAGGCAGAATAGAGTTCATCTCAGGGAGGGGTGCGAACCCCCTGCAGCCTCCCACTAAATCAGCCAGGGAATATAAATTATACTAGACCATGAAACGGCTTCTTATGATATATTTTCTGTAAAGCTTTTATAAACCTTGATCTCGATCTTTAAAGATCAAGGAATAGACAAACCTTCTGCAAGCATAGGCTATTCCGTTTGAGGAACTCTTTACTGTTGAATAAAAGAATCCTTATTTCTACTCTCGTGTAACAGGCACTTTTCACTTCTCTACTAATGTACCAATTTTTCGTATAGAGCGGCCTGTTGGTCTAGTGGCATGATTCTCGCTTTGGGTGCGAGAGGTCCCGGGTTCGACTCCCGGACAGGCCCATCTTCGCCAAATTTTTAGTTTAGATTCCAAATGTTTATAAATTGTTAAATTGATTTTTAAATTTTTCTACTTCTACTTTCTTTCCGGCAGTAATAGCAGTTTTCTTAATTTGAAATTAATTAAAGTGGCTGGACTTGATTTTTTAGGGGCAAACCTTTGAGAAGTCACTACGTCGCAATTAAAAACGAGAAAACGATTATCACACATTTATTAGATAAAAATAAAAATGGCTATTGTTATTTAAGAGTTAAAGAAACTTAAGCCAATTATTATACTGTCATTAAACACGACGGGCATTTGAGAAAACGAGCTGATTTCGAAATGTAGAGAAAACTTGCCTGCCGTCGAGCCACTATCGTCTATTGAGTTAAGGAAACTTTATTGCGCGTCTCATGTAGCATGCAAGTTTCCACTCCATGTAAAAATGTTCATTTCAATATGCAGCGCAAGCGAGGCCTGTTGGTCTAGTGGCATGATTCTCGCTTAGGGTGCGAGAGGTCCCGGGTCCAACTCCCGGACAGGCCCTCAAACATTCTCATTTTGGATTCTACAAACAAGTAAGTTAAATCGGTTAACTTTTAAAGTATTTTCTTTGGCACAACAAAAGCAGTTTTATTAATTTGAAAGGATTTCAAGTTTTCGTAACTTAAGAGGACTTAAAACCACTAGAGTACTTATACATCAGAACCTTGATAGAAGGAAAAATGTATCAAGTACTTTATCAAGTGCTGGCTTTGAAGAAGACTAGCTCTGCTAGTTGAAATATTGGCCAATAACTTTTGAACTTTTGCCCTAGTACCAGCCTTGTAATCAATTTGGTTTTTTAACACTTAGAGTGACGTCTGGATCGAGCATTTCTTTATCAAGAGATCCGGCAATAACAAGCCAACTTGTTTTATTCTTGGAAGTGTGCTCTCCTGCATCCAAACGTTATATATATGAAGATGGGAAGCCCGAAGATATCACGGTTCCGATTTGAAACTTAGTTACACCGTGTGGTTTCCGTAGTGTAGTGGTAATCACGTCCGCTTTACACGCGGAAGGTCGCAGGTTCGAGCCCTGCCGGAAACATTTTTGGTGTTTTTCAATACATTATATAATACCAGCGAGGTGAACAACAAGAAAAAATTGTTTCTGTGAAATGAATCATCAAAATGGTACTTTTTGAAGTCGTTCTTATTAATAGGCTATTAATTTTCTGGACTGGAGCAATTAGCTTGCAATTGTATTGCTTTTCTGTTGTTAAAATTTATATTTTTTTGACAAAACCAAGTTATTTTATGCTAGGCTGTTTATTATGACACGCGAGTAAAACAAGATAATAATAATAAAGGTTATTTCTAATTTTGTACTTTTATCCAGCTTTTTCCCAAAGTGTTGTAATAAATGTCAAGTATCAACATGATAGATACCGTTACCGCTATTGACGTAATAACAGCTATGACCGGATCCAGGATTTTTCTTAGGAGAGGGTGCACCACTAAAGATTGACTGACGTAGCCAGAATAGAGTTCATCTCAGGGAGGGGTGCGAACCCCCTGCAGCCTCCCACTAAATCAGCCAGGGAATATAAATTATACTAGACCATGAAACGGCTTCTTATGATATATTTTCTGTAAAGCTTTTATAAACCTTGATCTCGATCTTTAAAGATCAAGGAATAGACAAACCTTCTGCAAGCATAGGCTATTCCGTTTGAGGAACTCTTTACTGTTGAATAAAAGAATCCTTATTTCTACTCTCGTGTAACAGGCACTTTTCACTTCTCTACTAATGTACTAATGTTCGTATAGAGCGGCCTGTTGGTCTAGTGGCATGATTCTCGCTTTGGGTGCGAGAGGTCCCGGGTTCGACTCCCGGACAGGCCCATCTTCGCCAAATTTTTAGTTTAGATTCCAAATGTTTATAAATTGTTAAATTGATTTTTAAATTTTTCTACTTCTACTTTCTTTCCGGCAGTAATAGCAGTTTTCTTAATTTGAAATTAATTAAAGTGGCTGGACTTGATTATTTAGGGGCAAACCTTTGAGAAGTCACTACGTCGATATTAAAAACGAGAAAACGATTATCACATATTTATTAGATAAAAATAAAAATGGCTATTGTTATTTAAGAGTTAAAGAAACTTAAGCCAATTATTATACTGTCATTAAACACGACGGGCATTTGAGAAAACGAGCTGATTTCGAAATGTAGAGAAAACTTGCCTGCCGTCGAGCCACTATCGTCTATTGAGTTAAGGAAACTTTATTGCGCGTCTCATGTAGCATGCAAGTTTCCACTCCATGTAAAAATGTTCATTTCAATATGCAGCGCAAGCGAGGCCTGTTGGTCTAGTGGCATGATTCTCGCTTAGGGTGCGAGAGGTCCCGGGTTCAACTCCCGGACAGGCCCTCAAACATTCTCATTTTGGATTCTACAAACAAGTAAGTTAAATCGGTTAACTTTTAAAGTATTTTCTTTGGCACAACAAAAGCAGTTTTATTAATTTGAAAGGATTTCAAGTTTTCGTAACTTAAGAGGACTTAAAACCACTAGAGTACTTATACATCAGAACCTTGATAGAAGGAAAAATGTATCAAGTACTTTATCAAGTGCTGGCTTTGAAGAAGACTAGCTCTGCTAGTTGAAATATTGGCCAATAACTTTTGAACTTTTGCCCTAGTACCAGCCTTGTAATCAATTTGGTTTTTTAACACTTAGAGTGACGTCTGGATCGAGCATTTCTTTATCAAGAGATCCGGCAATAACAAGCCAACTTGTTTTATTCTTGGAAGTGTGCTCTCCTGCATCCAAACGTTATATATATGAAGATGGGAAGCCCGAAGATATCACGGTTCCGATTTGAAACTTAGTTACACCGTGTGGTTTCCGTAGTGTAGTGGTAATCACGTCCGCTTTACACGCGGAAGGTCGCAGGTTCGAGCCCTGCCGGAAACATTTTTGGTGTTTTTCAATACATTATATAATACCAGCGAGGTGAACAACAAGAAAAAATTGTTTCTGTGAAATGAATCATCAAAATGGTACTTTTTGAAGTCGTTCTTATTAATAGGCTATTAATTTTCTGGACTGGAGCAATTAGCTTGCAATTGTATTGCTTTTCTGTTGTTAAAATTTATATTTTTTTGACAAAACCAAGTTATTTTATGCTAGGCTGTTTATTATGACACGCGAGTAAAACAAGATAATAATAATAAAGGTTATTTCTAATTTTGTACTTTTATCCAGCTTTTTCCCAAAGTGTTGTAATAAATGTCAAGTATCAACATGATAGATACCGTTACCGCTATTGACGTAATAACAGCTATGACCGGATCCAGGATTTTTCTTAGGAGAGGGTGCACCACTAAAGATTGACTGACTTAGGCAGAATAGAGTTCATCTCAGGGAGGGGTGCGAACCCCCTGCAGCCTCCCACTAAATCAGCCAGGGAATATAAATTATACTAGACCATGAAACGGCTTCTTATGATATATTTTCTGTAAAGCTTTTATAAACCTTGATCTCGATCTTTAAAGATCAAGGAATAGACAAACCTTCTGCAAGCATAGGCTATTCCGTTTGAGGAACTCTTTACTGTTGAAGAAAAGAATCCTTATTTCTACTCTCGTGTAACAGGCACTTTTCACTTCTCTACTAATGTACTAATGTTCGTATAGAGCGGCCTGTTGGTCTAGTGGCATGATTCTCGCTTTGGGTGCGAGAGGTCCCGGGTTCGACTCCCGGACAGGCCCATCTTCGCCAAATTTTTAGTTTAGATTCCAAATGTTTATAAATTGTTAAATTGATTTTTAAATTTTTCTACTTCTACTTTCTTTCCGGCAGTAATAGCAGTTTTCTTAATTTGAAATTAATTAAAGTGGCTGGACTTGATTATTTAGGGGCAAACCTTTGAGAAGTCACTACGTCGATATTAAAAACGAGAAAACGATTATCACACATTTATTAGATAAAAATAAAAATGGCTATTGTTATTTAAGAGTTAAAGAAACTTAAGCCAATTATTATACTGTCATTAAACACGACGGGCATTTGAGAAAACGAGCTGATTTCGAAATGTAGAGAAAACTTGCCTGCCGTCGAGCCACTATCGTCTATTGAGTTAAGGAAACTTTATTGCGCGTCTCATGTAGCATGCAAGTTTCCACTCCATGTAAAAATGTTCATTTCAATATGCAGCGCAAGCGAGGCCTGTTGGTCTAGTGGCATGATTCTCGCTTAGGGTGCGAGAGGTCCCGGGTTCAACTTCCGGACAGGCCCTCAAACATTCTCATTTTGGATTCTACAAACAAGTAAGTTAAATCGGTTAACTTTTAAAGTATTTTCTTTGGCACAACAAAAGCAGTTTTATTAATTTGAAAGGATTTCAAGTTTTCGTAACTTAAGAGGACTTAAAACCACTAGAGTACTTATACATCAGAACCTTGATAGAAGGAAAAATGTATCAAGTACTTTATCAAGTGCTGGCTTTGAAGAAGACTAGCTCTGCTAGTTGAAATATTGGCCAATAACTTTTGAACTTTTGCCCTAGTACCAGCCTTGTAATCAATTTGGTTTTTTAACACTTAGAGTGACGTCTGGATCGAGCATTTCTTTATCAAGAGATCCGGCAATAACAAGCCAACTTGTTTTATTCTTGGAAGTGTGCTCTCCTGCATCCAAACGTTATATATATGAAGATGGGAAGCCCGAAGATATCACGGTTCCGATTTGAAACTTAGTTACACCGTGTGGTTTCCGTAGTGTAGTGGTAATCACGTCCGCTTTACACGCGGAAGGTCGCAGGTTCGAGCCCTGCCGGAAACATTTTTGGTGTTTTTCAATACATTATATAATACCAGCGAGGTGAACAACAAGAAAAAATTGTTTCTGTGAAATGAATCATCAAAATGGTACTTTTTGAAGTCGTTCTTATTAATAGGCTATTAATTTTCTGGACTGGAGCAATTAGCTTGCAATTGTATTGCTTTTCTGTTGTTAAAATTTATATTTTTTTGACAAAACCAAGTTATTTTATGCTAGGCTGTTTATTATGACACGCGAGTAAAACAAGATAATAATAATAAAGGTTATTTCTAATTTTGTACTTTTATCCAGCTTTTTCCCAAAGTGTTGTAATAAATGTCAAGTATCAACATGATAGATACCGTTACCGCTATTGACGTAATAACAGCTATGACCGGATCCAGGATTTTTCTTAGGAGAGGGTGCACCACTAAAGATTGACTGACGTAGCCAGAATAGAGTTCATCTCAGGGAGGGGTGCGAACCCCCTGCAGCCTCCCACTAAATCAGCCAGGGAATATAAATTATACTAGACCATGAAACGGCTTCTTATGATATATTTTCTGTAAAGCTTTTATAAACCTTGATCTCGATCTTTAAAGATCAAGGAATAGACAAACCTTCTGCAAGCATAGGCTATTCCGTTTTAGGAACTCTTTACTGTTGAATAAAAGAATCCTTATTTCTACTCTCGTGTAACAGGCACTTTTCACTTCTCTACTAATGTACTAATGTTCGTATAGAGCGGCCTGTTGGTCTAGTGGCATGATTCTCGCTTTGGGTGCGAGAGGTCCCGGGTTCGACTCCCGGACAGGCCCATCTTCGCCAAATTTTTAGTTTAGATTCCAAATGTTTATAAATTGTTAAATTGATTTTTAAATTTTTCTACTTCTACTTTCTTTCCGGCAGTAATAGCAGTTTTCTTAATTTGAAATTAATTAAAGTGGCTGGACTTGATTATTTAGGGGCAAACCTTTGAGAAGTCACTACGTCGATATTAAAAACGAGAAAACGATTATCACACATTTATTAGATAAAAATAAAAATGGCTATTGTTATTTAAGAGTTAAAGAAACTTAAGCCAATTATTATACTGTCATTAAACACGACGGGCATTTGAGAAAACGAGCTGATTTCGAAATGTAGAGAAAACTTGCCTGCCGTCGAGCCACTATCGTCTATTGAGTTAAGGAAACTTTATTGCGCGTCTCATGTAGCATGCAAGTTTCCACTCCATGTAAAAATGTTCATTTCAATATGCAGCGCAAGCGAGGCCTGTTGGTCTAGTGGCATGATTCTCGCTTAGGGTGCGAGAGGTCCCGGGTTCAACTCCCGGACAGGCCCTCAAACATTCTCATTTTGGATTCTACAAACAAGTAAGTTAAATCGGTTAACTTTTAAAGTATTTTCTTTGGCACAACAAAAGCAGTTTTATTAATTTGAAAGGATTTCAAGTTTTCGTAACTTAAGAGGACTTAAAACCACTAGAGTACTTATACATCAGAACCTTGATAGAAGGAAAAATGTATCAAGTACTTTATCAAGTGCTGGCTTTGAAGAAGACTAGCTCTGCTAGTTGAAATATTGGCCAATAACTTTTGAACTTTTGCCCTAGTACCAGCCTTGTAATCAATTTGGTTTTTTAACACTTAGAGTGACGTCTGGATCGAGCATTTCTTTATCAAGAGATCCGGCAATAACAAGCCAACTTGTTTTATTCTTGGAAGTGTGCTCTCCTGCATCCAAACGTTATATATATGAAGGTGGGAAGCCCAAAGATATCACGGTTCCGATTTGAAACTTAATTACAGTGTGTGGTTTCCGTAGTGTAGTGGTAATCACGTCCGCTTTACACGCGGAAGGTCGCAGGTTCGAGCCCTGCCGGAAACATTTTTGGTGTTTTTCAATACATTATATAATACCAGCGAGGTGAACAACAAGAAAAAATTGTTTCTGTGAAATGAATCATCAAAATGGTACTTTTTGAAGTCGTTCTTATTAATAGGCTATTAATTTTCTGGACTGGAGCAATTAGCTTGCAATTGTATTGCTTTTCTGTTGTTAAAATTTATATTTTTCTGACAAAACCAAGTTATTTTATGCTAGGCTGTTTATTATGACACGCGAGTAAAACAAGATAATAATAATAAAGGTTATTTCTAATTTTGTACTTTTATCCAGCTTTTTCCCAAAGTGTTGTAATAAATGTCAAGTATCAACATGATAGATACCGTTACCGCTATTGACGTAATAACAGCTATGACCGGATCCAGGATTTTTCTTAGGAGAGGGTGCACCACTAAAGATTGACTGACTTAGGCAGAATAGAGTTCATCTCAGGGTGGGGTGCGAACCCCCTGCAGCCTCCCACTAAATCAGCCAGGGAATATAAATTATACTAGACCATGAAACGGCTTCTTATGATATATTTTCTGTAAAGCTTTTATAAACCTTGATCTCGATCTTTAAAGATCAAGGAATAGACAAACCTTCTGCAAGCATAGGCTATTCCGTTTGAGGAACTCTTTACTGTTGAATAAAAGAATCCTTATTTCTACTCTCGTGTAACAGGCACTTTTCACTTCTCTACTAATGTACTAATGTTCGTATAGAGCGGCCTGTTGGTCTAGTGGCATGATTCTCGCTTTGGGTGCGAGAGGTCCCGGGTTCGACTCCCGGACAGGCCCATCTTCGCCAAATTTTTAGTTTAGATTCCAAATGTTTATAAATTGTTAAATTGATTTTTAAATTTTTCTACTTCTACTTTCTTTCCGGCAGTAATAGCAGTTTTCTTAATTTGAAATTAATTAAAGTGGCTGGACTTGATTTTTTAGGGGCAAACCTTTGAGAAGTCACTACGTCGCAATTAAAAACGAGAAAACGATTATCACACATTTATTAGATAAAAATAAAAATGGCTATTGTTATTTAAGAGTTAAAGAAACTTAAGCCAATTATTATACTGTCATTAAACACGACGGGCATTTGAGAAAACGAGCTGATTTCGAAATGTAGAGAAAACTTGCCTGCCGTCGAGCCACTATCGTCTATTGAGTTAAGGAAACTTTATTGTGCGTCTCATGTAGCATGCAAGTTTCCACTCCATGTAAAAATGTTCATTTCAATATGCAGCGCAAGCGAGGCCTGTTGGTCTAGTGGCATGATTCTCGCTTAGGGTGCGAGAGGTCCCGGGTTCAACTCCCGGACAGGCCCTCAAACATTCTCATTTTGGATTCTACAAACAAGTAAGTTAAATCGGTTAACTTTTAAAGTATTTTCTTTGGCACAACAAAAGCAGTTTTATTAATTTGAAAGGATTTAAAGTTTTCGTAACTTAAGAGGACTTAAAACCACTAGAGTACTTATACATCAGAACTTTGATAGAAGGAAAAATGTATCAAGTACTTTATCAAGTGCTGGCTTTGAAGAAGACTAGCTCTGCTAGTTGAAATATTGGCCAATAACGTTTGAACTTTTGCCCTAGTACCAGCCTTGTAATCAATTTGGTTTTTTAACACTTAGAGTGACGTCTGGATCGAGCATTTCTTTATCAAGAGATCCGGCAATAACAAGCCAACTTGTTTTATTCTTGGAAGTGTGCTCTCCTGCATCCAAACGTTATATATATGAAGGTGGGAAGCCCGAAGATATCACGGTTCCGATTTGAAACTTAGTTACACCGTGTGGTTTCCGTAGTGTAGTGGTAATCACGTCCGCTTTACACGCGGAAGGTCGCAGGTTCGAGCCCTGCCGGAAACATTTTTGGTGTTTTTCAATACATTATATAATACCAGCGAGGTGAACAACAAGAAAATTTTTTTTCTGTGAAATGAATCATCAAAATGGTACTTTTTTAAGTCGTTCTTATTAATAGGCTATTAATTTTCTGGACTGGAGCAATTAGCTTGCAATTGTATTGCTTTTCTGTTGTTAAAATTTATATTTTTTTGACAAAACCAAGTTATTTTATGCTAGGCTGTTTATTATGACACGCGAGTAAAACAAGATAATAATAATAAAGGTTATTACTTTTATCCAGCTTTTTCCCAAAGTGTTGTAATAAATGTCAAGTATCAACATGATAGATACCGTTACCACTATTGACGTAATAACAGCTATGACCGGATCCAGGATTTTTCTTAGGAGAGGGTGCACCACTAAAGATTGACTGACTTAGGCAGAATAGAGTTCATCTCAGGGAGGGGTGCGAACCCCCTGCAGCCTCCCACTAAATCAGCCAGGGAATATAAATTATACTAGACCATGAAACGGCTTCTTATGATATATTTTCTGTAGAGCTTTTATAAACCTTGATCTCGATCTTTAAAGATCAAGGTATAGAGAAACCTTCTGCAAGCATAGGCTATTCCGTTTGAGGAACTCTTTACTGTTGAATAAAAGAATCCTTATTTCTACTCTCGTGTAACAGGCACTTTTCACTTCTCTACTAATGTACTAATGTTCGTATAGAGCGGCCTGTTGGTCTAGTGGCATGATTCTCGCTTTGGGTGCGAGAGGTCCCGGGTTCGAGTCCCGGACAGGCCCATCTTTTCCAAATTTTTATTTTAGATTCCAAATGTTTATAAATTGTTAAATTGATTTTTAAATTTTTCTACTTCTACTTTCTTTTTGGCAGTAATAGCAGTTTTCTTAATTGAAATTAATTAAATTGGCTGGACTTGATTTTTTAGGGGCAAAACTTTGAGAAGTCACTACGTCGCAATTTAAAATGAGAAAACGATTATCACACATTTATTAGATAAAAAATAAAAATGACTATTTTTATTTAAGAGTTAAAGAAACTTAAGCCATTTATTATACTGTCATTAAACACGACGGGCATTTGAGAAAACGAGCTGATTTCGAAATGTAGAAAAAACTTGCCTGCCGTGGCTTGTCTTTTCTACACTGATTGAAGTGCCAACTTGAGTAGAGATCATGAACCTTTTTAAAGCAATTATGACTAAACAACGCACTAGCTTCATACGAGGGGTTAACTGATACTAAACGTTTTGCATATCGCTGGATAAAAAGGGCATTATTAATAATTATAATTTCGTTTTTCCAGTAACGAAAATTTCAGAAGTGATATATAGCAACCCCGACATTATAAGTTATATTTTATTAAACAGAAGTTTATTTTTCAAGTTGTAGTAAATTAAAACTCTTAAAACTCCTAACAGGTACCTTAGTTCACAGTCGATTCAACGCTCTCAGTTAGATAACTGTTTAATTCGGGCCATTTCAAAGATTACTGAAAAGAAGATCAGAAGCTCTCGTTTTCATTTCCAAGATAATTTGACCGAATAAAGGCGGGGACAGTTCTGAACACAATGCGCGCGTTTGCTGTTTTTTCAAGCGTATGTATACAAAAAAGAAAACATCTGTCCAAAACACCGGCCCAAGTGTTAACGTTGTTCTTAAGTGCAATCACGAATGCTATTCATTTAGCGAAGATATATTAGCTGTCTTGTTGAACTTGTTAACACCTCTCTTTTATAAATTTGCAACTCGCAGCAACTTTAAGTATTTTAGAAAACATGGGCTTGAAAGAAACTGTTTGTTGGCTTATCCGTTTTCTTCAAAAAGGCATTTCTAGGCGTTGTATGTGTGAGTGATGACTAATGTACAGATTAAGCCAAGCCCAAAGGAGAGCTCCACATTTTTGCTTGTTCGTGATGATTTGTGAAAATTCTCTCATAAAACCAGATGTATTGCTACTTCTCTTGTTGAAATAAGGCTGGTTTGCGTACAAGTAAATATATCTGGCGATAGTCCGCCAGTGCCTGTAAACAAAACCGTTACAAAATTAGTTTCTCTTCTGGCTGTTTTAGCGATCTCGAAACGCATCGGGTTTGCTCATCTTTTTCAGACGTTTTGACAGTCTACTCGGCTAACGAGACGAAATATAGACTGATTCAGTTAAAAATGTATTTTAATATTTATACATTTGAAAAATTTTAAAGAATTCGTGAAAGAGAAATGCTGTAATTTTCTTGTAAGCACGGTGAAACTCGTGCACTGGATTGCAGGCAGCACAGTAGTTTGTACGACGGTGACGCTAAACAAGGAAATGACTGACATCGCTTCGTATCCTTTTGAGATTCTCGGCGTCATATTTTAGGCTTTCGAGTACAGTATACTGGATTTCCAAGATTGTCATCAGACTTAACAGCCGTATATGCAGGCGCCCAGCGGTATTTCAACAAAAAGTCAACACCTGATCGACTGACCAACTGACCAACAAAGCGAGTGCTGTAAGGGTTAGCCACTATACTACTGAATTTTATAATTCACTCATAAAAATGGAAATATTTTCTGTCCGTTTAGCATGCAGCTGCATTATTCTTTATTCTTGGCTTTTGTTTTCTTTCTCGGTATTGACTCATTTCTTTTACCCGCTTTTCTCTCTTTTTTATTTAATAAGGTCATCGTTTTCAGTTGCTTTGTAACTTCAATAAATTCAATAAGGTATGAGTTTGCTATAAAAGGAACAAGGCAAAAAGGAGCAATATAAAATATTGAAATATATATAAAATATACTGTAATTTGTGTAATTGTAGGTATTTGTAATTTATCATCGTAGCTCTACTTGTACCGTAAGTGTATTTTTGTGTGTTACAGTAAAAAAATGTTCAGAAGGTAAGGGAAAGCTCTTTCTGCCTTTAACGCATATGACATCATATGGTCACTTTGACAATAGAAAGAAAAGCCGGTAGTAACTCCTATTGTTTGTTGTTGTCTAGCTTACTGGCGTCACAAACTCGCTAGTCCCAGAACTCTTAAACGACGGCTTTTACCCGGGGGCTTCCGTGATTTCTTTCGCGTTCAAAACTTGGACAATTACTCTAATTTTCTGTCCTTACTTGGTTTGCTTGCATAATTTAAAGAAAACATAATCTAAGTAGAGGCGATAGGCGCTCTAAGGCAATCAAGGACGACTTGATAGTTTATCGGTTCGTTCTCTTTGGGCTCAAGTTGTCATACTCGTTCTTCTTATACGTGGCCATGGTTTTTAATGGCGTCCATGACGCATACCGTTTGACAGTTGCAACAATTTATGACGCACAGAGGGAAGGGCAACATAAAAGCTTAATCTAGTTCTATTAGTAACGGCGCTAACTGTGTGTTCAGCCAAGCTTAAATCATACAAACCTTATACAAAGGAAACTTAACCCACAAAAGGTATATTCATAGGAAAGACAGTACTCGCAGTTGATCAAACATCGATTGGCGCCAGTTTAATTACTTATTTGCCAAGTTGTGTTGTTGTCAGGGAGTTATTTGAATGACATATTAAAAATAAATACCATGATATAAACGGGTGAAATTGCCGGTACTAAGAGCTGAACAATATCATTCTGTTTGAAGGTAAGTATCTTGTACGGGTAGAAACATAAAACTGGAATATATGTCAGCTGAAATAAGACAGAAAAGGAAGTTCAAAGCATTTATTATTTCAAGCCGGACGAAGGAAAATTTACAAGATTCGATCAGTTGTAGGGTTAAGTCCCGGTTAACTAATCCGTGAAAACCTACCTATAAAACGTCTATATGGCCATTTTACTTCGATTCTGTCTATAGCCGAAACCGGATTATTTTGTCATTCTTTTGTGTTAATTTTTCACTGTTTTAGAAGAAAAATGCATTTGATGACATTGCGCACCATGTATAGCGAAGGCGTTCAATCATTTAAATCATCTATATGGCTTGACTTTAAAATCCAGTGTACAGCGAGTTTATATTACATGCAGTTAACTGGTTGACATCAGTACATACGTTTAAATTATGAAACTATTAGATCGCACATTTTCTGTCAAAAAGACGGTTTCTTATCCACGACACTTCAACGATATGTTAACCAATCAAGGTTCCAGCTCAGTTAACCTGTTCAAACGAGGTAGTTCAACCAAGCTAGCTGCTTCTTTTTCCAAAAGGAGCAGAAGAATTCGCTTGTCGATATTTTTTCGGCCAAGCAATATCAGTTTCCTGTGAACTTTAGATAAAGCGTACCTTTTAAGGTTTGCAAGTGAATATGTCAAAGCCAGCACGCCCTGTCTGTTTCCATCAATTTCCGCTGAGCCAACGCATATAGGCGTATTTTCATTTTTTTTTTAAATTTTAAGTATTGTGTCAGTGTAAAGATAGACGTTTTCATATTTCCAGTATCATGATGTCAGTATAGCTGCAAACCAAATATATATTCGTAGAATCAATTGATGCGCATCAATTTGCCTAAAAGCTGGACGGGAGAGTAACGTATGTTAATAATTTCTCCATTTTACGCGGCTAGAAAAAAGGAAATTGCACGTGGTAAAGCGGGAGTATCAGCTAGCAAATCTACTCTTCACACCAGAGCATTTGTACGGACGAGTTCGACAAATAGATAAGAGTTTCGTAATTTTCCGTTATATCTATTAACTTTTCGGCTGGCTTAGCTTCAATTAGATGTCAGTACACCTTCAGATTATCTCTCAACTCTACTACAATATATTAGTCAAGGTATAAGTTACTCGTTTTGAAATTCTCTTATTTTCTTGATAGATATTTACACCATGTCCTGGATCGTCTCGGTCCTTCCGCTGTCTATCATTTTACTCCAGTGTTTAACCGTAACAACCGGCGAGCAAAGTAAGACCACAGTTGTTGACAATTGGAACGATGGCTTCAAAGCAAGAATTGAATTGAAAATCACGGATGACGTAACAAACGGATGGACCATGACGTTATCGTTTCCAGTTCCCACTCCGAGCTTGGAAATTTGGCGTGCGGAGATCGTCCATAACCAGGGTGACAAAGTATACACCATGAAAAATATGGCCTGGAACAGCCAACTGTGGAAAGGAACTGTTTTTACGTTGTCGTTTATTGCGAAAAAGTCCGTCATTAATGGAGATCCTCCCATAGGCACAGTGACCTTCAAACGCGGAGCACCCCCAACGGCTCAACCACATACTGATGGTCCCAGTCTTCCCGGAACTACAACAGAGCGTACCAATTCCTCTCCTGTTTCAAGCACTAATGGCCCAGTTACCACTCGACCACCACCGACCACTGAACGCCCGCCATCAACACCGCTTACTATGCCGACAACGGGTGCACCACCAAAGCCTGGAAAATACAACTATGGTGAAGTGATGAAGCTGTCCATCTTGTTTTACGAAGCTCAGAGATCTGGGAAGCTTCCAAAAAACAACCGCGTCAAGTGGAGAAAGGACTCGGCACAAAACGATAAGGGACAGAATGGAGAGGATTTGACAGGAGGATGGTATGACGCAGGCGATTACGTCAAGTTTGGCTTCCCAATGGCTTCTTCCGTCACCGTGTTGGCCTGGGGACTGGTGGAATACAAGAAGGCGTACGAAGCCGCTGGTCAGTACAATCACATGTTGAAAAGCATCAAGTGGGCTACAGATTACTTTATAAAAGCGCACACTAAAAAAGATGAATTCTATGGTCAGGTCTGTATGAGTTATCTTTAATTCTGTTTACGAAATTAGAAAATATCAATAACACTTTTTATAAAGCAAAAGCTTCCTTTTTCTTGCTGATTCGCGCCTCGGTAATTGTGCAGGTAAATCGTTACATATATAATTTGGTTTTATCAACTGGGTTGATAATGTCAATTGGCCACCGTAAAGTCAACTGAAATCAGAGTAAAATTATATGAAAATTAGTTGCTGTTGTTGTTATATACAAACAATTATGGTAATTTGTGAAATATTACTTACAATTCTGTGTGATATAATCCTAACATTGTAATCTTAACTCCTTTAAGTTAACAATTTTTCCACTAATTCCCTCTGCTTCAGTTAGCCGTTATTTTACAGTTTTGCTTTAAACACGAAATTTACAACCATGCGATCACATCCTAGATTGTAATTGGCGTATACATGACACGTGACGGTTATAATTTAGCACCAAGTGACAAACCTTTGTAATCAAAATAAAGAAGAATGCGACCCTAAATTCATTATAGTAGGAAACGGAGTGCAGATTACTTGCGTTGACATTCCAGTAAGCTTAACTTTTCTTTCTGTAGTTCTTACTCAGTCCCATTATTCATTTAATTTTGTGAATTTATTTTGCAGTTTTCTGCAATTTCTCGTGTCAACGTTCAAGAATCTTATAATATGCTTTAATAAATTGCTTAGGGGAGCAGGGATGGCGCAGTGGTGAGAGCGCTCGCGTTCCACCAGTGTGCCCGGGTTCAATTCCCCGACCCGGCGTCATATGTGGGTTGAGTTTGTTGTTGGTTCTCTTCCTTGCTCCGAGAGGTTTTTCTCCGGGTGCTCCGGTTTTCCCCTCTCCTCAAAAACAAACATTTCCAAATTTCAATTCGATCTGGATTGTACAGGGCCCCTGTTGATACCAGTCCTGCGACTGAAGGGGTCACCCTGTCTAAATATCAATTATTATTATATAGAATGGAAACGTGCCTGCTATATTAGAGGCGCAATAAAGTTTCTTTAAGGTTACTGAACAGGTTCGCGGGTGCTTTGCGCAAAAAGATCCTCAGCACACGTTATTTGAGGGAGGTGCCTAAACCTATACATCATTTAAAAGATTATAGAACCAAGAATGTCGTTTTTAACTCGTGAAATTAAATATAAGAGAAGCTGCAGTCAGTTAAATGCAAATAGAACAATGTTTATAAGTGCGGATTTTGGCCCATACAGGAAAAACCTTCTAATATTCTTGGGTTAAGAGTCATTGGATAGCAGTACCGTATTGTTTAGCGTATCGGCTCTTCAGTTTTGTGTTCCTTTATAATAGTATGAATTCGTCGCTGTTGTCGTGTGATATTTCAACAGATTCGTCCGATAAAGAACGCCTAGAATCCACCATTCCGGAATCCAAACCTTCGCCTGGTTCAATAGAATTCTTTGACGTTTTTTTTGTATTTTTTTTTCTGCTTGCGGAAGCCCAGGAAAGTATCCGAATTAGTAGCAATATTTAGTGTTTCGTTCGGTCATTTCTACGTTTCATAAAAATTCCCTGGTTACTTTTTACGGTACAACCGATCAGCCTTTGGAACCCAAGGACTTTTTTCTCGCTTTTTTTTCTGTTCTTTTCTCTCTCCATCCAAAAACTCCAGCCAAAACTGTACTGCAACGATAGAAGTTAGCGATGCGAGCAAAGGAATTTCCCTCTGTTGGAAGCGAATTTCCCGCCTTTTGATCTAGCAGTGTTGACAGCTCGACACCTTTAAAGTGTGACGTAATGAGTCACGCACAAAAGGAAATTCGCAATAACTCCGGTGTGAAAAAAGATTTTGCATTTCTGTTTTTTGTAAAAGAAAGAAAAATACATACAGTTTATGCACAATAAAAATCACAATTTAGAGCGAATTTGACCCGCGAACCTATTCAGTACCCTTAACTGAATAGTCGAGAGTTCCTCAAACAGAATAGTCTATTTTTGCAGAAGGTTTGTTGATCACTTGATTAAGATCAAGAAATTTTACAGACAAAATTCTTGTGGCGAACCAGAAGAGCCCGCAATCCTGATCTCAATGCTGCTATTACCCATGCGCGGCACGTATATAGCCACACCTGACCCGATTTATATGTGGACTTTCACTAGAAATGAATGGAATGAATACAACGCAGTTCTAAAATTGTTTGATTTCCTCTTCAATGTAGGTTACATAATTTATGACCAGGCCTTTTTATGTTTGGAGTATATATGTACAAGTATATTTCAAAGAGAACTTCAAGCCTAACAATAATCATACTTATAACTTGAAACGAAAGTGTCCTCCTTTTTCTCAGGTAGGTGATGGACACATTGACCACGCCTATTGGGGCAGACCTGAGGACATGACCATGCCGCGTCCCGCCTGGAAAATCACTTCACAAAAACCGGGATCAGACCTGGCCGCTGAAACTGCCGCAGCCCTAGCTGCTGCCTCAATTGCCTTTAAAGCTCGAAATACAGGGTAAGTTAATAAAAATGCAAAGTGGAGACTGAAGTGGTCCGTGCCAGTAATGGACAGTATAATATATTATTAAAGTTATCGTTCCGCCATCTTTCCTAATTTTGTCTGAAGTAGTACAGGGTTCTGCGAGAGTACTCAATATTAAGAAAACAAGGAAAACTTGAGGGGGCTTATATCCGAGGAGGGCTTATAACCGGATGTATTGTTTTGTTTCCAAGTAAATGGGCCTATAACCGGGGGAAGGGGGGGGGGGGGGGGGCTTATAATCGGAATTTCACGGTATATTACATAGACATAGATCCGGCATCCGGCGCAGCAAGGTCACCACTAGTTATTTGCCTTTGATTTTATAGCCCTTCTAAGAAGTATGCTAAAAGGCTTCTGAAACACGCCAAAGAACTGTACGCATTTGCAGACAAGTATCGTGGAAAGTACAGCGATTCAATTCCCAATGCGAACAGCTTCTACCGTTCGTTTAGTGGATACAAGGACGAGCTTGTATGGGGAGCATCTTGGTTGTACCGGGCAACAAAAGATCGCAATTATCTCACAAAAGCCGAGAAGTACTATAACGAATTTGGGATGAATGGACAGGTTTGAATATTACAACTAATACTGAGATTCGTAAGAGCAATAGTGTTTGTTCCCAGGGTCCTCTCCATCCCGTCCCCTGGAGGCGGTGATAGAGAGAGAGAGAGAGAGAGAGAGGGAGAGAGAGAGAGAGAGAGCCATAGGAATCTGCACTTTTGTAACGTAAAACAGGCACTTTGGTAACGAAAAAAGGGAACTTTTGTAACATGGGGAACATTTGTAACCTGATAGGGCACTTTTCTCACTTTCCGGAGGGCACTTTTGTAACAAAACAGGCACTTTCGTAACAATAACGGGAACTTCTGTAACGATGACTTTTAACTCAATTCTGAGACTTATCCAACTTGTTCCCTCCCCGTGTTTGCATATTTATGTGTGTAATTAACCTCCTGTTTTCAATTTTAGGAGAATCAACAATTAAGGAGTATGTAGGAAATGAACAATTTGTCTTAAACAATGATGGCAACAAGATAGCAACCTGTTATAGTAAAGAGTCAAATAAATGTGGACAGTTGAATGGAGCGAACACAGCTTTAAGAACCTAGTTAAAATTGCCTCTGATGGCGGTTAAACATTAACACAATCCTCTAAGAAAAACGTACTTGGGACGACAATTAGTTGTAATTGATTTCAAAACAGACTTTTCGGAAAAAAAAAACAGTACACGAAAAGACAAGACGTTAAATTGTAAATCACCCTTTAATAACATTTGCAGTCAATCAGTGATATTAAATCCAACGCGGCAAACACAGTCAGTTGAAATACCCGATACAAGTAAGTCAGTGACAATAAGTCCACACCGTCTGTTGAAAATTTCATGTCATTCATAGTTCCCTCTGGTCCCATGTAGTTGTTTAGTATAACATACTATAACTCTGGTTTTGTCCACAGTCTAACAACCAATCTGGCATGTGCAGTGAACTCCCTTTAACTAAGGCACTATTCTTAATATTAATTCATCAAAAACAGAAACAAAACCTGGTCAGGAACCTTACCAAGAGCAGCACTCGGTTTTACTTATCACAAAAGCCCATAGACCCTACACATGAACGGCTAACAAATTGAGTGAGTGACTTCCTAGCTCATAATTAAACGAGGCTAGTAGAGCTAATTTAAATGAATGAAAAAGAATTTTAAACTGGCAACCATTTATGCATAGGGTCTGTGTTCCGAAATTTTTGATTTGCGAAAGCATTTATTATAACATGGCAATTGCAACCAACAAACCAATTGTTACATGACAGGGTTAATGCAACTAACGAGCAAGTCTTTAAACAGTCTGATCCAAGACTGTCTTGCCTCTATCCCAAAAGCCCATAGACCCTATGCATAACGGGCTAACAAATTGAGTGAGTGACTTCCTAGCTCAAAACGAGGCTAGTAGGGCTAATTTAAATGAATACAAAAGCATTTTAAACTGGCAACCATTTATGCATAGGGTCTATGTTCTGAAATTTTTGATTTGCGAAAGCCCATATAACATGACAACTGGAACCAACAAACCATTTGTTCAATGACAAGGCTAATAGCAACTAATGATCAAGTCTTTAAACAGTATGATCCAAGACTCTCTTGTAACTTAACAGAAAACGTAACAATACACTTTTATTAGGGCCCAAGATAAATTTTATAAGCGCCGCTTTAAATTAAATAAATTATGTTAGGGAACACACCTGAATCGTTCTGACAGTTTTAAAATTTCAGCGATTATCCACTGCACTATAGGATTTGCGTCACATCTGAAGTGTTCTTGAAATGAATGAACAAATTCGAAAAGGTACAATTTAAGTTAATTCGTGCAGAGGGTTTAATTGAGCGAAAAAAAAATCCTGCAAACCGAAAATCCCCCACCCCCTATCACTTTTCTAATGGTTCGTTCCTTAGAACTGCACCCTCTGCAGCTGACTCGTCATTCTTTGGACAGCAAGTAGGCTATGACGTAAGTTGGAACAGTCAGTTGTATTTAAATTAAGACTACAAGCAGTCCCTTTTTTCTCGGTCCGTCGAGCACAAAGTGAAAAAATGGCCAGACCTGGTAGAGGTGCCTCGCCGCGTGGGCGTGTCTCCTAGGTTACGCGCGGCCATTTTTTTCGCTTCGCACTAGACGGACTAAGAAAAAAAAAGGAACTGCTCGTAGTCTAATTTAAATTGTTGAAAATAGACTTTCCATTCATGATTAACTATCGTTTTGGACTGTTAATCAAGTGCAATTATTTGCCTGTCATAAGCCTCCATTATAATCGCATTTAAACGGTACAAATTAGATCTCTTAAGGCTGTGAAACTGAACCTAATCAAGGAAGATGACTTCGCTCAATCTGTAACAGTCTTAACTGAGTACATGCACTAACTAGAAAGGGTCATTTGTCGTTGAAATGAGTGAAAAAAAAAGCTTTTTATGCAAATAACCTTAATCAAACTGCGCAAAGTGAAACGCATCAAGGTAGCAAAAAGGTTTAAAAACCTCTAACTCCCTCCCGTTTTGAAGGAAAACTCTCAATTTTGGGTCACTTATTACTCTCATGATAATGAACAATTTCAACTAAAGTATGTTTGTTATCTCTCAAAAAATAATGCCAAAAGTAGTATTGGGAAGATATGGCAAATCGGGAGCTTTTGTAACGTTGCCGGTTTTTAGACATCGGTACCTTGAAAAATTCGTCAAAAATTTGAATCTCTCTCTATTCACGTCAATCCTTTTTTGTTACAATGCCAGATAGCTACTCTAATCGCTGTCCAAAAATAAGCACTATTGGTTAGATTTAACAAGAAAAATAAACTTTTCAAAGTCGCTGTGCAAAAAAAGGGCTTTTTCCGAATCGTGAAACCTTTCATCGACATGAAAAACGAAAGACATACATGCTGAAATTTTGGAAACCTCAATTTCTGCTTTTCAAAGAGCCGTGGTAATTGAGAGAATGGTATGGCACATGAATGGTAATCCACTAGCTACAATTCATCACGTAAAATAGAAAAAAAGCTTTAAATTTGACCTTACCACGGCATAGGGATATTTTGTCACCTCTTGATCATTAATTTAGCCTTAATTCCGACACATTTATGTGGAATTAACTGAACGTGTGCATGCAGTAAGCCCTTGTAGTTAAGCTATCTTGGTATAAAATTCAGAATTTTCCATACAGAATAAGCGATGCTATTACCAAAGGAGAATAAAGTTACCAAAGTGCCTGCTTATACCTATGGAGGGAGAGAGAGAGAGAGAGAGGCGGTGTGAATGAGAGAGAGAGCTTGGGAACGAGGTTGGGGGTGAGGGGGGTTGGTTTTGTGGGTTTTCCACGATTTTGAAAAGGTGATTTACTCTATAATGCTGAAAGTTTCAGAGGGATTTTTAAAGACCCAATAACGCTTAAATTTCACAATCTTAATACGGCTTGGGTGCGGTTTCGTGTGATAGGATTCACTTTTAAACCTTATGACATAGAGGGCAAAATTACTGAATACTGATTGGCTGAGACAGAGGGCATTTTTCATTAATTTTGGTAATTGCCCGGGGCAAAATTACTTGATCCTGATTGGGCGAGCGTGAAAATTTCTCGTTTCCAATTGGCTGAGCGCGCTGCACTGAGTTGGCTTCATGGCGGCGGGATTTTGAACAAAATTTTCAACCACAGCGCTCGCTTGTCGCCTCGGAATTTGCTTAAGTTTCCCGATTTATTTGGTGTAAAAAGAATGGAATCTTTGTGCCGGGTAGCTTAAAACTAAAAGGAGAAAGCTTAATTTCGACAAACAGAAAGATAGTTCAAATGAAAACATCTATCAGCAAGACACCGCGAGTTTGCGACGAAAATCATTCATGGTGATGGCGGCCAACTGACTTCTTGCCTCTTCTTTGTTTCGCTTCTGTCAAAAATGGTTTACCACGTGCAGCCAAAGTAAAGAGCACAGTGTTTGTTCAGAAAAGGAAGATGGTCAACTTAAACAAGCGATATTTTCTCTACCATAAGGCTACGTCCACACTAATCCGGATAAATTTGAAAAAGCAACTTTTTTTCTCCGGATTGGCCTTCCGCCCACACTAAAGCGGCGTTTTCGGTCACCGAAAACGGAACTTTTTGAAAACGCTCTCCAAGGTGGATAAATTTGAAAACGCTGGCTAGGTGTGTTAGTATGGACGGCGAAAACGGAACTTTTTGAAAACGCTGGCATCAAAACAATCGAATAACGTTGCTCGGACGATGTGGGCATGTTCTAGCATGTATTAAGCGTTTCTTGCGAGGCAGCGTTTCAAAATCGATGGCGAAACAATTTGAAAACGGTATAATGTGGACAAAAAAAATTTTATCCGCTTTCGAGGCGAAAACGCCGTTTTCAAATTTATCCGGCTTAGTGTGGACGTAGCCTAAGGATTAACATGTCAAGCAGTTCGCAGTGGCAATCGTCAAAGCTTACAAACAGGTGACTAAAATTACGCTTTTCATCGCTCATTGCGTGTACACTTATAACTTATTTATTTTCACAACTTAAGATTTCAGCTTACATAACTGTCATCTTTATCGTATTTGAACGTGTTTTTATCATGTTGTTTTGCCACGTGATGTTAGTAAGCTATGTTTTCGTTCCGCTCGCTAGATTACACTGTAGCTACGCGCCTTGAAGATTTCCAGAAAATTTTGCCCTCTATGTCATAAACAAGTAATCACATGTTTCCTCGTAAAATTGAGGACTAATATTGATTTAAAACATTCGTACCCATTTCTCTAATCGTTTAGAACATGGCTAACTTAATTAGACCGTTCAGCAATTTGGGATAACAAGTATTGCTTTACATGGCAATACATTTTAAATGTTTCTTCTAAGCTATATCTACTATTAGTAGAAACTCAGCTGTGTTCTACTGGAAATCCTTGAATCTGATTGGTTCTCCGACTGTTTTCTGTTCGCCGATAGAAAACGATCGCGCGCGCGTTGCTTTTTAAGGCAAGAGTTTTCTTGGTTTTCGGCTTAAAAATCCATAAACTGTTAGCTTTTTGGGATGCAATCCTTTAGAGTTTCTACTAAAACAATTAGACTACTCGCCCTCGTTTTCTATGAGCGATAGTCAACTCGGCTGCGCCTCGTTGACTATTCATTCATAGAAAACTCGGGCTCGTAGTCTAATTGTTAATTAAATGACATGATTATGTAGCTCTTTAAGGATAGCAGTGGAATTGAAGCAACTTTGTTTCCATTGCACAGGCCTGGGCGTTCTCTTGGGATGACAAAAAAGCAGGTGTTCAACTCCTTCTTACTCAGTTAACCAAAAAGAAAACCTACGAGGCAGCCATAAAGTCATCGCTGGACAGCTGGCTTCCTGGGGGTAGTGTTACTTACACACCTAAAGGTCTTGCTTGGCGCATCAAGTGGGGCTCAAACCGCTACGCAGCCAATACAGCATTCCTGGCTCTAGTTGCCGCTGACCACGGGATAACGCCAACGGCTTACCGCGACTTTGCAAGGAAACAAATTCATTACATGCTGGGTGATAGCGGGCGCAGTTTTGTCGTTGGATTTGGTAAAAACCCGCCACAAAGGCCACATCATAGTTCAAGTTCCTGCCCATCAGCTCCCGAGCCGTGCAACTGGAATAACTTTAACGATCCTAAACCCAATGCACACGTTTTAAAAGGCGCGTTAGTTGGGGGACCTGATTCGAATGATTACTACAAGGACGATAGGACGGATTACATCATGAACGAGGTGACGACAGACTACAACGCTGGTTTCCAGTCCGCTGTAGCAGGCATCAAACAGCTTGAGATCTCTTAGGCTTGCCTCTCTTGGAAGAGTTCTCACAGTAAACCTTCAGCAGCGAAGACTGTATTTGTGCTTGTTGTAGAATTAGAAGTGTTATTAAGCTGAATAAAAATTTTAACAACAACAACAACCATTTTATATTGCTAGATCATCGATCATTTTTTTAGGAAGACGGTCTGGTAACGGATAAGCTAAGCAGGTTTATTCTTCGTTGTATCCAAACGCTCTTTTTTGTTTGTTTTAAAAACTATTTTCCGAAGATTACCGAAGATTTCCGAGGTTTGAATGGCGTAACGGAGTGTGCATGCATGTTTGTGTCAACAAGCGTTCTGTTTTACTAAATTCTTTTGAAGCGTTTCTGATTTCCTTGAAATGTATAAAAGACACGTCATTATTCATTTTCTGGGAAAGTCGTACAATTTAAATCGTAGAATTTCCTTTTTGTTTTTAGCGAAGGAAGCGAGATTGTAAGTGATCAATGAGCAGCACGTTCGAAGCACGTGCACACAAAAAGGTAGACATTCTGTAGTGTTTGCGAGAGCACTCGTCAGCTGTCGGTCTCTAGTGTTGTTATTTATATTTGGAAATAACTTTCCAGCCAAAAAGTTGCTTTAAATGCGAAACGGCTAAATCACTGCCGCGCGCGTACCGCTGACATGTTTTTCGCTGGTTCAGCAAATCTGTCAGCAGGGAACAGCTGGTAAAATGTTTGTACGCAAATGAAATTAAAACGGAAAACGTTCGATTTCAAAGCAAAAAATGAATTTCGTTTGACTGCTTTGATACAAATCACATTTGAATAAAGTCGGCGGAGTTTGAGTCCCAAAAACTTTCAGAAATGTCAGGGAAACAAATAACGACGGAACTCTTGCTGGATCTTGCTAAGTCAAAAAAATGATTTTGACTTGAGCAAAACAGCTTTTATGCTAATTTTATTTCGTCCCGTCATAACACCGAAATATTGCTGTTTAAAAGGATTATTCATTTGCACGCAGTAGGGTTTGAGCGGTCACAACAAATCGAGTTCTCAATATACAATCAAAACAACCTGATCTTTTGTAAGATAAACATATTTTATGAAACTAATAATAACAATGTTCCTTATCATTACTGCAGCCTGTCAGCCACAGCGAACAAAAATAAATTTCAAAGGAAGGAAATAATTAGGGTACAATTGAATGAATGTGACCTGGTGATTCACTGTCTCGAAATTAACCAATGAAAACCAAACATTTTACAGATACGTGACTGCCTCGGTTTTACCATCCACAAAAAATATAAACATTTCAAGAACGTCCATTACCTAAAAACAACTCATTGATTTCCGCATGACCTTAATTCAATTGGGAAATTTTCAGAAAAAAATATTGCCTCGTAAAAGACGTTTGACACATTTTCTCCCGCATTGACCCTGCACCGGCGTTAATATTTATCAAGTTTTTCTCCTTTCCTGATCATGAATACTAGATAAAACTAAATGAGAAAAATAACAGCAGCGTTCGTGAACCTGTTCGCTACCATGTTATATACTTTTTCCCAGATTCTGACCAGTGTGACAGGGATTTTGTTCTCCCGAAGAGCTATAGGTTCGCTTCCTCCACCGTCGTCCTTCGTCCCTTCCCAATATTCCCAAATTTCGCGCTCTTTCTAGGTGAACACTGGCCAAATCTTTTGGCTTATTTTCTTCCGACTCTTGATGCGTGCAGCTCGGATTGCATAGCTTTCCATTGATCTCCGTGGCTTGAGGGGGGAGTGAATACTGACTTACTTTTCTCTTCAGGCCTTTCTCGTACATGCTTTGCCACACTGCATCTACATCACCGCGGTCCGGAGTCGACTTGGATTGGTAAACGCAGTCGAGGTCTTGCTCTGCTTCCTGCTCCCAACGCATCATAGCTGTTGGTCTATCTGCAATCGACATTTCGGGTCAATGTTGTGATTCAACGTTGCTGGCGATCTCTTAATTTGTTCAGCTCTTCTGGCTTCTATAAACAAGTAGATGGAGTTCAAAATTAGCCTGATCGATCTCAGTTTTCGTGATACGGCATTAATTGTTACTTGGGATCTCTTTCACCTTCATGTAAGGTTATCAGCTACCTTTTCCTTGATTCCCCAGCTCAGCTATTCTGGCCCAGCCCAAATCAGTACCGGGGACAATTCTGTAGTTTTCCCGGGCCTGCCTGTGCGATATCAAATTTGTCGTCTCAGCGCACGTATGTTGATAACTCCGTCCAATGTTCACCGAGCAATTTAGTTCTTTACTTTTCGGGACAGCAGAAGACTAAAGAACGGATAATATTAGTATTTGCAGGCAGTTACGAAAGAAATACGTCAAAACTATTTGTTTAAAGTTTCACTTTCATCTTGAACCGACGTGCGTGCTTCGCGTGTCGAAAGTTATTGTTCCTGAAATGAATTATTTACTCGAACTTTTATGAGGCCCCTAATCAGTATTCCGTTCATGGCGCCGATGGGCCTTATTTATAATTTCTCAAAAAGTATCTACGTGACTGGCTCTCCGCATTTGTCTTATCGTTGACACAAAATCTTATCGGTAAAAAGGAAAACAAAAATAAGTGCTCTGACAGAATGACCGATCATCACTTGAGAGAACTTGTGAAAATATAACCGCACGCGCTGAAAGCACATGCTATTGTCTGACAATAAATCATAAACAGAGCGTGACTGACATGAATTTCAAAGGATTTTCCGTCACGAAAACACCGTGAAAAATACAAAGTTGAAGAGGAAATGTCACTGAAATGTACCAGAACCTTAAAAAAATGTTCTTGATTTTTTTGCTACAGTAATAGAAATAAGCGGCAGATACAAAAAATCCTCGCATCAAATGGCGATTCAGTTCCCACGGAACGCGCGAACTTCATGAAGCCTGTGGGCACAGGCTACGGGCACACTTGGACTTGGGGGAGGGGGGGACTGAAACCTCCATGGCCAAGAAAATTACATAATTTCCGAATGTATTAGCATTAAACCGGTATACAACTGCCTAAATATTGTAAATGTTGTTGCCCGAATCCTGAGCGTTTTGCCCTAAAAATGTCGAAAATTTTCAAAACTGGGGAGGCTGCAGCCCACCCCTCTCCCCCCTACTGCTCGTACGCCTATGCCTGTTGGCTCTATTTCAGATAAGGTTTCGTTCAATTAAAGTGTCTGCGACGTTAGTATTTGGTCAAAACATACCGCAGAAAAAACCCTCAGGCAATAATAATTTAATATAAAAGCTACAACTTATTACGAAAAACTACGTATACAGATTAATCTTCTATGATTTAAAATATGACTATCTATTAAAGAAAGTAAACTAAATTAAAGCCTGTTTTACATGAATGCCGTGTCGGAATTAATTAGCAAACGTCGGAAATTAGTCAGATATGTTGCTTGCCTAGCAGCTAAGGGTAAACTTTTCCAGAGAACTGCACCAGTATAGGCAAAGCTATTTTTGTAATAGTTAGTACGTGGCAAGGAAATAGCCAGCTTATTATCAGAATCACGCAAATTGTAAGAAGTAATCACAGGGTGCAAGGCAGCTCAGCCTTTAGTTTTTGACGACGAGTTTCTAAATTGCCTTACCTTTTTAGGATAAAAATAACATTGAACACCTGCCCTGTTAGTACAACAGTTTTTTGGTCCGTAGTGTAGAGGGCCAGCTTGATTTTACCTAGATTGTGTGGATTGCTTCTCAGATTTAACAAAAACTACCAACGCTCGTTTATTACGCCAGATGCTGCTCGTTTCGGGTTGCTTTTGGTAGAAAAGAAACAAGTTTTGAAAGAAATTGTCCTTTCCATTAGGAGGTATCAATGAGACCCTACTGCTGTAAATTTAAAAGATCTTAACTGTACTGGCAAGGACAATTTAGCTCTTTGGTCACACTCTAGGGGAATTACTATGGGTACCTACATCGTATCCCTCTCCACATGGATGGAAGGGGAGGCAGAGCCTATACACCAAGGGAAGCAGTGTCTCTAGGGTACCCTATGTCAGGGGGTAACATAGGATGGACCAGAGGAGGGGTAGAACTAGTAGTTGCATTTTAGATTGTGCAAAATTAACTTTATGTTCATATTATTGAACCAAGCAAAAAACCTCTTGAAACAAATTATAGAAGTGGCCCTTAAGAAAAATAGCTCAGCTAGTTGGCCAACAAATTTTTCCCTTTTGCTGTAGTACCAGCTTTGTAGTCAGTTTTATTAAATATACCTCAGATCATAAGTGTGGGTGAAAAATCCCGACCGGGTCCAGAACCCAGACTCTCCACCGCGCCTCCAAGGAGGCAAATCTCCGGTGAAAATCGTATCCAAATGAAACAATAGAAGTCTCAAGATACAGAAGGTTGAAAGTTATCAAAATATGACCAGGCATTTCATCTGACCAGTCTATCCTAGAATCACCTTGTTTCGAAATTCGATCTTTAACCATCAGATTAACCGCGCGCCTGTTAAGGCCCTTTCACATACACGACTTCTATATTTTAGGCCATTTAAACATAAGTTCGGCGGGGGTGGGGGGAGGGAGGCGGGAGCAACGCTATTCTGCTTATGTTCTTATTCTCCATACCTAAGATAAGATAAGATAATATAAGATAAGATAAGATAAGAAAAGATAACTTTATTTATACACGGTATAGTAGTAGTAGTAGTAGTAGTAGTAATCTTTAATGAGGACGCCAACGACACGAAGTGGTTTACAGAAGGGTCCTCAAAAGAATACTAGATTACACCAAAGACTAGCGAAACAATAAAAATATAAAAATTAAAAGAATAAATACAATCATTAATTAACAAATATAGAATGTCGTTAAGAATCAAAGATAACTTTGGACAGGCCACGTTTAAAAGCAGGTAGTGATTCACCATTCCTTTATGAGGTGTCCAACCCGTTCCATATATCAGCGCTAAGATTTACTGCTGACCAATGACCCCATCTTGTAGTGGCACTGGATTAACGAATGTCATTTCTTCATCTTGTGTAGTAACTATGAAAATCACCATTGAATGTAACAGTGATAGAGTGACAGAAATAGTTGTTAATTAATTTATACATAAAAATAGCATGGTGTTCCTTTCTACGTCGTAATAGTGGCTTACAGCCAAGTATCGTTAGCGCATCAGTTGCAGGAGAATGCGCAGGAAAATCTAAAATGAGGCGAGCTGCCTTGTTCTGTAACACTTGCACAGACATTAAGAAGGCATTTCCACGATCTCCCCAAATAATATCACCATAGTCAAAAAGAGGTAAAATGAAACTATTAAAAAACATCTAGCATTGAGGGGGAGGCAAGATTTAATACGCCTTAAGAGACCTAACTTTTTACTGATCTTACCACGAATATAATCGATGTGGTCAGTCCAGGAAAACCGGTTATTAATTACGATACCTAATTAGGTATAAGAATCTACATTATCAAGAGGGATATCATCAGCAGAAATAAGGATGGACCCAACTTAGCTTAAGCGGGAGCTGCTACCAATAAGTAAAAATTTGGATTTCTTAACATTCAGAGTAAGTTGGTTAGCCCGAAGCCATTTACATATACATCTTAAGTCAGCATTAATCTTGCTTTGTAAATCCGCAGTAGATTTGGAGGCAAGGTATAGAACAGTGTCATCTGCATATAAAGTGACATGACAGAACTGCAAAACGTCAGGTAGATCATTCATGTAAATTATAAATAGAAGCGGGCCCAGTATAGAGCCTTGAGCAACGCCAATAGAGACAGAAGCAACTTCGGAGCATACATCATTACAGCTTGTCACTTGTTTTCTGTTCATTAAGAATTAAGTGAACCAGGCTTTCGCAGTATCATCGACACTGACCATAATTTGATATCTTCTGAAGCAGTATTGTGTGATTTACAGTGTCAAACGCTTTGGCGAGGTCTAAGAATACGACACCGGTCAGGCAACCATTATCCATGGAGTGAAGAATCTTATCAGAAAGCTGAGAGGCGGCAGTAACAGTAGATGACTTTAGTCTAAATCCAAACTGGTTGGGTGAAATTAAATTATTTTCAGTTAGATATGCATAAAACTGAGTATGAACCGCCTTCTCTAAGATCTTCCTAATACACTATTTTTTTTTTATTAGAACCTTCTTTATAAGAACGTTGAGGCTGAAATAAACCAACATTTTAAGAACGTATTAAGAACATTCCCCAGGCTGAGACTCGATTAAGAACGCTTTTATTTTGCTCACTGTATATTTTAAATGTTGGTTAACGAATGGTTTGCTGCGCGTACTGTCCCGTTGTTAATCTCTATGTTCAATGCTTTTTCTGAAGCCAAATTTAGCCATTGTTGGTTGACGAGAGATCTCGCACGTGGTATCAGAGCAAGTCGCTTAAGAATGTGCAAGAAACTTCATACTACATCTCAGCCAGCAATGAACTTTGATAGGTTTCCTATTCACGTTCGCATCATGAAATACTATAACATGTAAATCTAAGAACATTTAAAGAACGCTTTCAGCCTCAAATCGCAAAAAAATATAAGAATGTTCAGCCTCAGCTACAAAATTAGACGTTCTTATATAAAAAAAAGAGTGTAGTCAGCAGAATGGAAATTGGCCGGTAATTAGAAGCGTTCTGTTTATCACCTTTTTTAAACAAGGGGTTAACCTTTGCTGTTTTCCATATTGAAGGAAAAGTTCTTGTTTGAAAGGATAATTTAAATAAGGCCGTTAAAGAAGGAGTAATAACGTCCACAGCATCTTCTAGAAGACGCGCGCTAATTTTGTCAAGACCAACAGCCTTATTAGTTTTCAATGAACTGATGGAACTTGAAACAAAATCTTCACTAATCGGTTGTAATGAAAAGGTAGAATGGCAGACCATAGCCTTAGCTGTGTATGGCTCAGGAACAATCTTTTCCGCAAGAGATTTTCCCACGTTCACGAAAAATGAATTAAAAGCCGAGGCAATAGATTGAGCTGAGGTGAGAAGGGCGCCATTAGTCAACAGATTGGTAATTATGGAGGACGATTTAGACGAGGGTATAGTTTGTTTGAAGGCTCTCCAGAAGTCTTTAGCGCTTGATTTACTGTTAGATATTAGGTTGGTGTAATAATCGGATTTAGCTTTCTTGATACTATGGGTGACTATTTTCCATCAGCTTATTTAGAAGTATTTATGGTAATCAACTAACTACCTATCTTCCTAGCTACAAGAAAGGTATAAAGTACAAAAGAATAAAAACTGCTTTTCATGGAGGCCGTGTGACCTACCTTAAGATACCACATGTTTTGCTCACATTAGCCGAAATTCAGAGACAATGATCTGCCTTTTTTCCTTTCCCTTTTTTACCGCTTAACGCCGTGTCATTTTGTACTCCGCAAAGCAAACCCCAACCACCTACAGCCACAGACTACAAATCATACAGAGACTGTGTTGGGGACTGCCACAGCAGACGCTGCACTGGAGTCACCTGGCCCCGCGCAGGCGCAGATCCATGACCACTTGTGGTCGACGGATAGGTCGTGGTAACCTTTTGAATAAATAAAAGAAAAAACAAGCGAACAAAAACATAAAGACTTTGGGAATTGCTCAAAAAGGAGACTGCGAGACGTGAAATTTAACGTGTTTGCGACAACATTCTCTACCTCGAAAATTTGTTGTGAATCAATGAAAGATCGATAAATTAACTGAAGATCGGTTTCAATGAAATACAAAACAGTCACTTAAACTTCTATGGTATTTCTTTCAATTATTGTCAAAACGAGTTAAAGAGAGAGTGTTTGTTATTCAAGAAAAATACCATAAACGTAACATCTACATCTTTCTTCCAAATGGTGGGGACGGATCCTGGCTTTAGGCGTCTCTCGGTTCCTTTAACATGCACTGAACGAGTGAATCAGTCGTTGGCAAATTGAAGGGCGCATATCCCAAATGTTCCCTTCGGCTGGAAATGTTTTCTGTGTTGGCTGACAAATCTTAATTTTCCACTTGGCACGCTCGCTGCCCGAACCAGGAGAGGTATGAATCGATATTCCCAACTCTTCATCAGCCACCCTGCACCACACAACGCCTTGGAGGCATTCTGTTCGCAGATTATCCTTGAAAACACTTTGGAAGACCTCAGTTTGACTTCTCAGAAATGGGATACAAAATTGTCCACGTTTGTTTGTCGAGATGCGAATATGACGTCACCTCCGAAAGGCTCAGCTTTTTTGGCCACACTCGGGCATTTTTGAATCAAGTAATGGCGGGTCACCAAAACCGAAAAAAAGTTAAAATAATCAGTCCTTCCGTGCGAATATTGCGATAAAACTTGGCATGGTAAGTGTTTCTTACTTCTAGTTTCCAAAAGTAAAAAGAATAGGCAATGCGAAATTTTGATCATAGTGGCACTTTAACATACAATTCATGTTTGCTTTGTAGCTGTTAGTCTATTTTTATTTTATATAGATATTTCTATCTTTCTCTGGAATCATCTTGTATACGTAATTTCCGCCACTCCTATAAGTTTCGAAATACGTATTGCGACACCACCATAATATAATATTGAAATTTCATGTTAAAAAATTAGTAACATCTAAACCTGAAGAAGGCTGGTCTGGCCAGCCGAATATTGTTCAAAATATATCATGTTGTTTCAGCGTTGCAGTAGTTTATTTATTCTGACTATGTTGGCTGGTTAGTTAATTTCAAAGCGGAGCTCTCAGAGCACCATACTCATGGATACCCGTGCAGTCCGTTTGATAGTCATGGTCAAAATGGCTAGTGGGATGGCTTGAGGGCGCGTAAGACGGACAGCGAGGTCGCCTAAGGTGTCCGCTGACGAGTATCGTATGGGAATATTTCGGGCTCAGGTTTAGCGTTGACATATGTTATTTTAAGGTATCTGCCCTGCTTAAATTGGGCACATTTCAAAAAATAAAATAAAATATTTTTGCTGAACTGGTATCATTTCAAATATGCTGGGAGGAATCTCCATGCAATGAAGAAGCCATTTATGAAAAATTTTGGAAGCACTGGTACCCCATGCTGCGTGGCGGGTTAATTATTAATTGAAGTGAAATCCCAAACTTTCTGTTTTTCTCTTCTGATATCTGAAGTTATGGCAAAATTACATCACAGTAGTTTTCATTATTACACGTTGCACTGTCCTAGTTTCGGGCCCAGTCTGAAATGAAATATTCACGTTAAGACACAAACAAACTCACCGATCGGGCCCGAAACTACGTTGGTTCATCTACAAGTAGTGAACATTTTTGCCAAATATTTCCGCCTTAAACAAAGTATTTTTCGAGATATTCCATTTTCTCTTGCTGTAGATGAAACATGAGTACTCAAAATGACTGAGAAACTCTCTTCTTCTTCGTTTTGTCTCGATCATTTTGTTCTCCTTCGGGTCTCTTTGCTTGATCCACCATGTTGTTTTGTTGTTCCGCCGCTCAAAACAACTGCAGCCTCCAAAAAACGAGAAAAATCCTCCAGAGTCCCCTTGGGTGATGTTTGTTTATTCATTGCAAGGGAAGGCACTCGTCTCAGACTTCCGGTTGGTCAAGAATTGACCTTTGTTCACTCGGGAACAAATTTCAATGGCTTCCACAAGGTAAACAGCGCTCACACATTCAAGAAACGTCAGAAAGCAGCTACTCAGAAGCAAATTTCACCTAGAAAAGCCAATAGATGGATGGAAACCCTAGCAAGCAAACAAGTTCCTCACTCGGAATTACCACTAACTTCCGGTAAAAGCACGAATTTCAGTTTCATCGTTCTCGTGTCCTTGTGAATATTTTGTCTTAAAACCGATATTTCTTCAAAATAGGAGTATAAAGCAACAAGATAAGAAATAAATCGGGGAAAATAAAAGTCACCATAACCTTACATCGTTGCGATGCTATGATCAATAATTGACAGCTGTCAAAAGAAGGTTTCCGCTGACCGGTATCACATGGCCATATCGCGGGCCCAGGTTTAGAACTCATGGAGCTAATGTGTTTTTTAGTTGACCGCTGATCAGGTACGGAATATCATTAGATCGCCGGCTCAGGTTGGTAGTGAGATTATTTTCAAAAACAATTTTAAAAGAACCTCACCACCAAAGAAATAATATTGGAGCTCAGCTTTAAGGCTTGGCTAAATCTATATATTACTGGCAATTCTTTTTTTAACATTTTTTACACAAATATCCGTTTCCTTAATTTATTCCAATTACCTATTTACACCTGGTGCTAAGCCAGACGCCACTTTAGACAAGAGATATATTGTGACCTCGTTTAATGCAGGTGTGAAAACAAGTTTACAGAAAGGCAATAAATAAACTGCATGTCCATCTAAATTGATTTTACCACTGTTTAAAAACTGAAGACAAAGATCATTTGCCTCCATACAACGGAATTGAAAAACAACCAGTGCGGGAAACAAGTAAACTATCGAAAACAAAAATTATTCGCTTTTAAGTATAGCGGCTAAATAAGTGGAAGCTCCAAGGCTTAAAATAGTTGTGTCGTGGTGTCATGGTTGATTGGTTCGCCCAACAGGTGCTCCTGTTTACACCGCAGTTTTTATTTAAAATAATGGCTTTGGGTGTAAATATCGACCATTCAAAGCCGCAAGCCTGACCTATAAACCATTGAAGGCATTTGTTAGCAAAATAAACCATGAGGTGTGTTTCCAATTTTTTAACACCTTCCCGCCTGCTGCTGGCGCAGTGGATATCAACCAAAGACGCATGCACCAGCCCGTTGTATGATGCAATTTTCCATTTCCGACAGTATTTCGACTTGCAAATTTGCTACACACCCCGGCAAAAATTAACACAATGACAAAGCCGCCACAAATTTGAATTTAACAATCCACCAATTTAATCCCGAAATTTAAGTTCGCTTTTACTTGTTACAAATTTACACATTACAAAATGACTGCGTGTAGTTTTTAGAACAAATATATATTACATGAACGACGATAACAATAATAACATATTTACTACTCCGTCTCGTGACTTCCTAAACTGCTTCAAAAGCAATTAGTTCCTTGCAATTACAAATTCTCTTGATCCGTGTTATATACTTACAGAGCCACATCAACAAATCCCTTACGGTTTACGCCTATTTAAACTAGCTTGTTATTTAATTCGAAGATTTGTTTCATTGATAAAAAGACCAAGAAGCGTTCAGTAGATTTTACAAGAAAATAATAATGTTTAACACTAATGTCGTCCAATTTTTGTCCATTTTGTCCTTTTGTTTCTTATTGGCAAGCTGTAGTGTTTCTCG
>OX393561.1:44721232-44729738 GCA_947652115.1 Blastomussa wellsi
GAGTCAGCCCCAGTGTTGGCGGCTCGCTGAGCATAAAATACTGTATCCTAACATTATTTTGTTTGTGTTTTATTCCAATGGTTTAGCAAAGCAAAGCCATTTTTGACAACTTAACTGCACAAGGGTTTAATCTGCACCAGTTAAAAATACTGTGAAGAGTATCTTAACCGTAGAATTACATTTCATATCTCAGGATACACATTTGTAGTCTGTCCAGATTTATATGTTCAGTTCAGTTCAGTTCAGTCATAAAGTGTTTTATGTTGTGTAATGTAAACATGGCCGCAAGTTCGAATGGTTGACAAATAATTTATTTTTTCAACGGATAGCTTGAGCCGTGCGAACAGCTGTTGAATTTTTTCCAACGGGTGGCTCG
The DNA here is from genome assembly GCA_947652115.1 of Blastomussa wellsi. Classification (NCBI taxonomy): domain Eukaryota; kingdom Metazoa; phylum Cnidaria; class Anthozoa; order Scleractinia; family Plerogyridae; genus Blastomussa; species Blastomussa wellsi. The sequence continues at coordinate 44,721,609 of OX393561.1, forward strand.
AGCTGTGCGAACGAACGGCTGATGAATTTTTTCCAACGGATAGCTTAAGCCGTGCGATCGGTTGATGAATTCTTTTGCATGGATAGCTCGAGCCTTGCTAACGGTTGATGAATTTTTTTGCACGGATAATTCTAGCCATGTGAACGGTTAATAAATTTTTTTGCACTGATAGCTCGAGCCGTGCGACCGACTGGTGAATTTTTTCGAACGAATGCTCAAGCCATTCAAACGGGTAATGAATGGCTTCGGAACAGCTATCGCTCGAAAGGGCTTTCCGTTCGGAATGTTTTTGCACGAGAGGTCACATACCATAGCATGATTAATTTAGAAGACTTAAGACAGCTTTTCGTAACGAGACTTTTGTCAGAAAGTATACAAGGATTTTTGCAATTTCATGCCATATTCTTGGCACGTCATTATAGTGAAGAAGTCAACATTGTTAAAGTTGTCATTGACTTTTAATCCACTTTAAGATGGTGTTGGAAGATGTTTTGGCTTATTCGTAAGCCTTCATTAGTTGAGTTGCTTGATGGGGTAATTGTTTTCTCGGAGTGCCACTTTAACGCATCAAGTTCCCTCTTATTTTACTTTACTAGTGGAAGGAATGTTTCTTACCCAAAAACGTAACATGTAAACTACTGATCGTGGTATGAAGGGTGGTGTGAGTGGAAATCTAGATAGTGGTCTGTGTGGGTTACCTTCCTGCCATGGCCACATCTACGTGTAGTATACCTGCCAACTCATGCAATGTGAGATATTTCAGCCTGAACTGATACAATTTTTAAAATATGAAAACTTGAAGCAAATGCAGGCAGAGACATTCATCTAAATGATCGTACTTCACCTGAACATCCTGATTTTGAAAGGAAAAGGAAAGGAAAAGTCCAATGACATTGTGTTTGACAAAACACATACAATACTGGGACTGGGTCCTGGAAGTCTTCGGACTGTCCTTGGAAGTGTACAGAATGATCTCAGGTGCATGTATTTTTGTATGACTTTGGTAGTGCCCTGAAAAAAACTCCATCAGACAAAAAGATCACTGAAGAGTCAATAGAGTTCTGATCACAAAAAGCTGTCTGATGTTCGACCAGAACTTGAATGTTGTGAGCCATGTCCACGGATCTCATCAATTCATCAGATGGGTTTTTGATAAAGTTTAAGTCATTGGACATAGCAAAATTACCACCAGTGGCTGTTTCTAGTGGCTTGGTTGTCTGTGAAATACCCAAACACTGGTAATGACCACATACAATGTAGCATAGTCATCCCAGATGTCTACAAGTGCTTCAAATTAAATTTTAACCTTCCTTTCTGGTCACGCACCTACAGTGTAAAGCAACAACATCAAGCGACTTAACTGACAAAACATCTTCCAACATCATCTTAAAGCGGATTCTGTACGGCTTTATTTGTTTCCACAGTTCTAAGTGCTGTAAACGATTTCACAAGGTACCGGTACATGTATTTTATGGGCATTTTGCTCAATTCACATCAATGCTTTTTGTTACATAAACTGCAGTGCTTCAAAGATTTCCACACCTTAAAAAAAATCGGCAACTGAACACATAAAAATATTTATGATAATTTCACTTGTGACGGTCTCAATGACTTCATGTTTCATACCATGTCTATGGTGCCCTAGAGCTGCCATAAGGATTTTCGGTGTTTTTTCATCTTTTTCTTTTATATTATATTTCATTTTACTTATTTAGGTTATTTGATTTGATTTCATTCGCTTTATTTTGTTTTATTTTATTTCATTTTCAAAAACAATTTATTATGGAAGTAAAATGAAATAAAAGAAAAACTGTTTGTCTAAAATGTAATTTAATTCAAAGTAATTCAAAGTAAAGTCAAATGAAAACAAATGAAAGTAAAAGCAAATGAAAATTAGCACGGTGACCTAAAACTGCCATAGACCAAGATGCCTTGGGGCCGCATTTTACCCATAACAAAACAACACGGCGGACAGGAAAAAGAAATTTTGGGGCACTAAAATAAAGCAAATGAAATCAAATCAAATAAACTAAATAAGTAAAATGAAATATAATATAAAAGAAAAAGATGAAAAAAACACCGAAAATCCTTATGGCAGCCCCAGGCCACCATATATGTCTGACCCTTTTACTGTATGTCAGTTTGTTTGTGTGCATTCAAAACATCTTCAGATCTTTCTTGCAAGTCTCAAATATGCAGAAACCTTTGGTAATCTTCTTAAATTTTTGGGCAATGTTCTGAAACATGTGTGTGACCTTCAGACAACATTTGGAGAATCTGCTTAAATTTTTGGAAAATAGTCAGAAATCTTCAGAAAATCGTCAAAACCTCCATTATTAACAAGTTTATAAAATAAACAACGTAATACATGGTGGCTTGAAGAAATTTCTCTTCAAGTGTTCAATTTGATATCTCTTGTGAGATACGTATCAAGCTGAACACTCGAAGAGAAATTTCATATTTCAACCCTGTATTATTCAATCTATATTATTTTATCCAATTTGTTATAAAGCCTATTATTTTTCTCTTGAAATATCTTTGTAAAATTAGTGGAGCTCTGATCAATTAAGGGTAACAGAGAGTTTTACTTATTGCAGAAGATTTCCTTGACTCGTGATTACCCAGCGTTAAATAAAAGAGCTTAAAGAATGCTATGTTTCTTGATTTCAGCCATCAGCTACAACATCATTCTTGTTGATTTCAAAAGAATTATTTAGGTTTGCCCTTTAACTTGCCCTATGGGCATCATTCTTCTATAATCATTTGCCATTATTTTTTTATTTGAAAGAAAAAGTCGTTTTGGTCTGGCTGAAAAACGAAATCCCATGATTTACTCAAGTTAAAAATCAAGAAAAACTTTTCTGCCAAAAATGGCATAATGTTAGTGCAAGGGTTTGGGCCTCGGAACAGCTTGTCAATGTTTTTTTTATTCAATGACAAATTACAAAATACTTTTAGTGCAATACTTTTTTAAGTCATTGCCTTCCAAGCAGCCTTTCCTCGTAATCAAATATCTGCTAGAAATAGGCAGTTACAGCTTTAGTGTATGTTCCACAACCTTCACATGTATCCATTTAACCCCAACAAACAAACACAAAAGTGATTGATCTGAATGTGGGAACTATCGTGGGATCTCCCTGTTGGCAACAGCCATTAAGATCCTAGCATATACTGAATCTTGAACAACCATCTCAAATCTCTGTCAGAGAGGATCCTTCCCGAGTCGCAGGCTGGCTTCAGACCATCATGAAGTACCACCGATATGATCTCCACCCTTCGCCAACTGCAAGAAAAATGCTGTGACCAACACCGACCACTCTACATGGCCTTCATCGTGAGCTCCTCTGGGACGCACTCACCAGATATGGATGCCCAGACAACTTCATCCAAATCCTCCAACTACTTCATGATGACTTGCTGGAGTCCAGACCAACAGGGACAGCTCTGAGCATTTTGCAGTTACATCTAGAGTGAAATAGGGCTGTGTAGTGGCACCCATCTTTTCACCATCTTCATTGTGATGATCCTGGAGTTAATCTGCGATAAACTTCCACCTGGCGTCAAGATCTCCTGCCATATGGACAGCAAACTCTTCAACCTCAAAAGCAAGACCAAGACAATCATGTGCAGCATCTTGGAACTCCAATATGCTGAAGATAACACGACACAACACCATTGGAGAACGTAAACCACTTCTGTTACCTTGGACGACATTCTGTCAGCAAAAATAATGTTGACTTTCAGGTTGAAATCTAACATTGCCTGAAGTTCGCCATGAATACGTTCAGCAAACTCCGAATATGAGTATCCGAGGACCATGATATTCTCACAGAAACATCAAGATCCCCTACTGTATGGACGGCAAACTCTTCAACCTCAAAAGAAAGACCAAGACAACCGTGTGCAGCATCCTGGAGCTCCAATATGCTGATGACAACACTGTATTTAGTAGCACTCAATGAAGACTATCTGCAGCGTATCTTGACTGCCTTCCATCAGGCATGCACGAGGCTTGGCCTGAACATCTACATCAAGAAAACCCAGGTCTTCTACCAACCACCTCCCCACACATTTAACAGTGCTATGTCTGTGGCGCAACACCATTATAGAACGTAAACGACTCACAGGAGTCACAGGTTCACCAACGCATTGCTGTCTACTCGAACTTGATGCATAGCCTTCCATCAGGCATACACCATTGGAGAACGTAAACCACTTCTGTCAGCAAATGTTGTCATTCAGGTTGAAATCCAGCAGCTCCTGAAGTTTACTGGGAATGCTTTCAGCAAACTCCAAATACGAGTTTCTGAGGACCGTGATATTGTAACAGAAACAAAGGTCCTGATGTACAAGACAGTCGTTATCTCAACCCTCCTCTATGCATCTGAGACCTGTACGCCTTATCGGCACAATCTAAAATCTCTCGAGAAGTTCAATCAACGCTGTCTCCGAAAGATCCTCCACATCAGTTGGGAAGACAGAAGAGCGAGAAACATGAAACAACTAGCATCAAAGTCAGCATCATCAAGAATCAACTCAGGTAGAGCGGCCATTTAGGACAAATGCCTGACCAACATCTTGCTAAGCAGATGTTCTACTCAGAACTGGTTTGAGAGGGGGGCAGAAGAAGTGCTGAAAGCGAACCTTAAGATGTGCAGCATCAACATCAGTTGTTGGGAGGAGACAGCAAGGGGCAGGCATCTCTGGAGAAACACTTTTGAAGTGAGAAGATGTCAAGAGCTGGAGAAGAAACAAAGGCGTAGGAAAGAGCACCAACAGCAACCACAGTCTGCTATCCCGCCCAGTACCAGTTGCACACAATGTGACCAATATTTCAAGCAAAAAATAAATTGGACTCATACATGTAAGTCACCAATGGACACACCGAAGTCCATCATCCTTGACCTTGAGGGATAGCCACAACCCCCAGGGGAGTGGGGATGGGTACAATGTAGATGGAGCCCCCTACATGATCATTCGTTTTGTCACCTTTCATTTCATTTCAAGTTACTTTATCTACCAGGATCCATCGCACGTATTTGGTTTTGTTTTGATGAAGAAAATGCGTTTGAAAATCAAACAGATTTGGGCATTTAGCATCCTAAAATAAAATCTACCAGTAGAAAATGGCATAAAATGTTTTCTTTTGATACCGTATTTTAATTTATGACCGTCTGGGTCACAATCAACTGCTTAAGAAGGATATATCCAGATATTAAGATATCCAGATATTAAGAGCAGCGAAATTTTCCCAGATAACTACAACATCTATCGGAAAGATCGCATTGTTGACAACCATGGTGGCGTTTTCCAAGCAGTGAAGAAAGATATTATCGTTACTCATCGCGATGGTATGAATACGGATTGTGAGATTATTTGGACCCAATGTCAGATTCAAAATAAGAAATCAAAATCTATATTCTTCGCCGCCTCCTATCGCCCAAACAAGAGCGATATAAACAGTCTACAAGAACTTGACTCATCTTTATTCAAATTAGGCATGCATCTTTATTCAAATTAGGCATGCAGAAGGAAAAAGCCAGTCAGACGCAAGATTTACATGAGGAAAAGGGCAGACACCACCCATATAAAGAAAGAACTGCAAGACTTTGCGAATTATTTTGAAGAAACGAAGAACGAATCCGTAGACGCAAAGTGGAACATGTTTCAACAAAGGCTCACTGGAATAATGGACTCCTGTATACCGCACAAGTTCACTACCTCACGCCATAACCTGCCGTGGTTTAACCGTAGCTTGAGAAGACAGACGAGGAAAAAGCAAAGGCTATACAACAGGGCTAAGAAATCTGGAAGGCAATCCGACTGGATAAAATTTAATCTAGTCAGGAAACAAGTACACAAGAACTTGAATAGATCCAGGCACGATTACATGTATGTTTCTGATTTTTTCGGAAAATGCCCAGGAAATATCAAAGGTTCTTACTGATATATATCAAGATTGTATTGATACCGGAACTGTGGCTATCCAATGGAAACACACCAAAGTATGTGCTATTCACAAGAAAGGAAAGAAATCTGATCCTTCAAACTATTAGCCTGTGTCACTTACCTGCATTGCATCAAAGGTACTTGAGCATATCGTACACAGCCATGTTATGAAACATCTTCCACAATAATTACGGAGTGCTCACTGATTACCAACATGGCTTTAGGGCGAAATGATCAACAGAAACAGCTCTTATGTAGCATTCATGACATAGCAAGTGCTATCCAGTCGGACAAAACAATTCACGCCACAATCCTTGACTTTTTAAAAGCATTCAACAAAGTTCCCCACCACCGACTCTTGAAGAAACTTGATTATTACGGAATTCATGGCCCACTACATAACTGGTTCGAATCGTTTCTAACAAAGCGTACCCAATCAGTGGTAATTGAGGGGGAATCATCTGCACCTGTAGTTACGACATCCGGTGTTCCCCAAGGAACAGTCTTAGGACCGCTATTGTTGTTAATGCATATAAATGATTTACCTGATGGTCTAAACTCTACCGTTAGACTTTTTGCTGATGATGCACTGTTATATGGGACAGTTTGTTGTGATGAAGACACAGCCGATCTCCAAGATGATTTGTATAGATTAGAAGATTGGCAACAAAAGTGGCAGATGGAATTTAATCCTTCAAAGTGCAAGATCATGTGTTTTTCAACCAGGAGAGATCCACCAAAGCGGGAATACGTATTCTGTGGAGAAATCCTAGAAGAAGTGGAATGTCACCCTTAACTGGGGGTAGTGCTCGATGACAAAATGAGGTGGTCACCACATATTGAAACAATCACATCTAAGGCAAATAAGGTCTTGGGACTTATCAAGCGAAACCTGTGGAACTGTCCAAAGTCGGTGAAAGAAATTGCGTACAAGGCCAAAACTCCAGTATGCCTGTAGTGCAGAACACTAAAGTGAACTCTGAACAGTTTGTTTGAGCTTTTATAGCTAGACAAACGTCCACAAAATAGCGAGTAGAAAGAGCTGTACTACGGACCAGCTTATCATTACATGTGTAAAAACATCACAATGAATAGTGCTTTAATACTTTAGACCAATGCTGTGAATATGCTAAAGACAACAAAGTCATAATGTTTAAACCCAATATACAAAGAGTCTCAGAGTTTGACGACATTTGGCGCTTCACTGCACAATAATTTTATTGAGAGTTGTGCTGCCATGAAAGAGCCAAAGTCATTAACTATATTTTACTGGCATTACAGTGAAATGTCATTTAAAAGATCAAAACATTGGTTGATGTAAGTGTTTATATATTTTTTCAAAGTTCTGTAATTAAGGTGCATCTGGATTTAATTGCAGATTTTTCTGAATGTTTTGCATGATTTTTTAAATGTAAGGAAATGTAAGAAAATTTATATGATTAGGATCTGACGACTTTGAGATAATTATCATGCAGTAGAATTTAGTATTCAGATTTTTTAAAGTGAGAATTATAGTCCAATTGAATAACCTATGCCAAATACAAATAGAATAATAAATGGATGCACAGAGATGTGAAATTTCTAGTTCAGTTTTCAAATTGTTGTTTAACAAATGAGATACTGAGTTGAACACGAGAACAAAGTTTTAGACGATTTTCTGAAGATTTGCGACCATTTTTCAGATTTCTGAAGTTTTCTAACTGTAGTCTGCAGGTCATATGAACGTTTCAGACCATTTTTTTTCTGTGCATTTTTGCCCAGAGGAATATGTAAAGATGTTTTGACTTTGCACTAACAAATTTAAGGTTACTTCCCACCTTTGCGGGTGTCCTTCAGGAAGAATTTATACATGCGCTAGTTTCAATAAAATCCTTACAAACTATACATCAGAAGAAAGCTTAATAAAATTAATGGAGTTAGGAGCAGACTAGCAACAATTTTTATAAAAATAACGTCACATTTGAAACTATGTTTGCAAGACATGTTTCGGTCGTTCAACGACCATCTTCAGTTGAAAGTAGAATTAATTTGAAGTTACATTTGAATTTATAATATAATGCTAAACAAAGATAACTAACAAGTGTGAAATAAATTGGGAACCTAACAAAATAGCCAAAAGTAACAAAAGAATGTACAATAGCAACATGCTGATTAGAACGAGAGAGTTAAATTAACATGGTA
>OX393561.1:44729938-44732438 GCA_947652115.1 Blastomussa wellsi
GATCCATGACACCCCGCGCACCTAAACGACCCTAGTATCCAATTTCTCCCCCAAATACGCAAATAACGACTGGGTACGAGTCTGACGTCATGCATCGAGCGCGCGTGCTGAGGAAACTGATTCTAAACACACAAAGGGCCAGAAGCCGTTGCGTTAACTTTGCTTGCGAACAGTTTACTCTCTTAAATCGTCGGTGAGCCCTACTTTTCCTATGAACAGATTTCATTTACTATTCTCGACGGACAAAAAAAATCAAGGTGGGAGGTTTAAAATTTTTCAAGTTGCATGCAATCTTGCGGTGGTAAGGGAGTGAAAGTGTAATATTTGGCGGGTAAAATGTCACTTCAGAGATTTGTTTGCAATTTTTGGGGCATACAGACACTGTAGCCATCAGCCCGATTTTTCAGATTTTATAGGGTGTTCTTTTCTTACAGTGGTCTCAGAAAGTCTCAGAAAAAAAATGTCGCGCGAACGTCCTAAAGAGGATTCCGACTAACTTTAAATATTCCTGGGCTTAATACAAACATGGCAACCACCATATTATTGAATGTGGATAAAATTAAGCAATGACAATTTGGTGACTACGACTAAACGAGCCAGGTAGACACCCGGGGGAGGGGGGGGGGGGGGTAGTCGCTTCACCGTGGTGGAAGTGGAAGACAGCTAACAGGGTCAAAAGGTCACGTCTGTCAGTTGTGATTGGTAGAATTTTATCGATTTTGCTTTGTTTTGATTTTCAAGGTTCATCAGTGTCTATCACCATAATTATGATTGACGGCAGCGAAAAACGCAATCGATGGTTAAGTTTTGGACTTCAGAGTTCGCATGTTATTGAAAAGCGCGATAAAATCTGCGCAGCTTCTTGCTCAGGTGATACAAATGTTCTTCAAAGCTATTACGTTACTCATTATCTTACAGTTGTGAGAGTTTCAGAAAAACATAAATGGTAGAAAATATTTGCGCGAACGTCCTAAGCTCGGTTTATGGTCACCAACGTTTCAGCATTGCTGCCTTCTAATCTTCAAAGTCAGGCATGTTCAAAGTTGTTTTCCCAGTGACCTTTGAATTAAAGTCAAAATCAGGGGCAGTTTATTTATTTTCATATTTTAAAGTTGCTTTGTGTCAGCAATGAGTTTCTGAACTCACAGGATCATGTAGGATTATTATGTTTTCTTATTTCCTTTGAAGCTAGTTTCTTTGAAAAGATGTAAAAAGGGGGACAATGGAGGAAAAAGAAGCGAGAGTGGGAGCGAGAATAGCTGTGAACATCAGCACGTTTTTAAAGCCGGAATTAAAGCATAGTAATGACACCACAAAACCGATGTTGTTTTTATTGATTCTATTTTAGCTTAAACAGTTATTTCACATGCCCAGCATGGTGCTTATAATTATTACTATTCGGTTAGCTAAGACTTTGTGTTACCCAGACGGTACAGATGTACTCCGCTTCGCGGAAGAATTCAGTCGTGCAGGAAAACGGCTTCCGTTGGTGGCGCACGTGCATGCGCAAATAGGTCGCATCGAGCTGGGAATTAAAATTGGAAAGCTCAAAATGTTTGAAATTATAGTGGGCAATGCATGGCCCCGACTAGGAAACTTTTCACGGTTCCTCGAGATGGTGTAGAGAGTCTAATAAGACATTTTAGGAAATATAATTTACACGGATAAAGGAATTTCTATTTCTGTCTGACGTTCATAATTTGCAGTTGTTTCTTCCTCAAGTGTAATAGACATGACCTCAGAAATATTTCGCAAGACCGGTAACTGAAAAAGTTGTGCTGACGTCTGGCGAGAAAATCAAAATAAACATTCAAGAGTGCTAGCTATATTGTTGGCAAATGTTATTGAAAATGCGCTTTCCGTTACAGAGGAAACGGGTATATAAAACTTTTGTAGTACAGCTGGTCATGCTGGTTTTTTTAAGGTGGTTCCCGACAGTTTCGAGCACTTCCCAAGACTAAGAATGTGATGGGTCCTTATAATCACTCTTCATCAGCTGATGCTACAATCATCCTGTCAAACGAATGATCAATGATTGGTGAACACATTGTTATCATTTTTATGACAGAATAGGTTACCATAGCAACAGTATAACTTTCTAAATACGCCCTTAAGTTTAGCTTTAACTGCTAATAACTTATAAATTGTTATTAAATTTTAATCAGCACGAAAAGATGCCACTTTTAGCAAAGTTTAATAACATTTTACTAAAACTAAAAGTTGCATCTTGTTCTACTAGACAAAATTTAATAATAAATTAAAAAATAGGAGTCACCGAGGTGGTTTTGAGTTATTAGCAGTTAAGCTAAAACAACCTCGTTCCCAGGGTCTTTTCCTGGCTTGGGGGCCCCCAAGCCAGGGAAAAGACCCTGGGAACGTGGTTGAAGCTAAAATTAACGGTGTTTTTAACAAGTTAAAGTAGTATTCCTATAGTAACTTGTAATGTCAAGAAAACTGTTTTGGTGGTGTTTTTAACCGGTTTAAGTAGCGTTCCAAAAGT
>OX393561.1:44734938-44824938 GCA_947652115.1 Blastomussa wellsi
AACAATATCTCACTCGTGAGATATTGTATCTGCCACTCGAACATAAAATTCATATCTTCTCGCCACCGTGTAATAACCTCTCTAGTTTATTTCTTGTTAGTTGGGAATGTAATTGAATATAGGCGGCTAGTGTTCATGGATGTACATTGTGTGTTAGCAATTGGCCCGCCGACCATGGAAATCTTGAACGATGCTTTTGTTGAAAGGAAGAAGACATGACGGACGTAAATAAAGGCTGTTTTGTTCTTTTGAAGTCTTTCAATCGGGAAACCCACCCAAACACAACTAATTTGTAAGTATGTTTAGAGTAAAAAGACGTAATTGAAACTGATTGATAGTGTACTTTATAAACTAAACAGCGACAGAGTGCGTAACCAGAATACCATGCATATTTAGGGAGGTGGGGGTGGGATAATAAGTCACTTCATATATATTGTGCTCAACTTAATTATAATCCAGCAAGAGACCATGGATTCACTTAGGTTATTTTATGTTTATTATACTTTGAATAATGACTTACAGGCAAAACCTCAGCTTTTAAAGAATGAACAAAATTCAAATACTCTCCTTGTGCAGTTAGTTTAACCGCTACGTTTTAACTAATTGATATTGGTTAAGATAAACTGGAGGAAAACCAACGAAGTTCGCAAAGTTTGTGAATCCAAGCCGGGCGTGCAGGCAAAGTATCCAAATTCTATTTCAAAGGAATACGTTAAAGCCAAAAGCTTTCACCGCAAGACGAGACTACAAGCCGATTCGATATTTAAACCCGTCAGAGAGATACAGTAGTATTGGATTTAATTCACGTTGAACCGTACCAGTCTGCTTGTGATTAAATCCTTCCATGTCGTTTTCGGCGGTGACGGTGATTTCCATCTTTCATTACGGGCATCCCACAATTTAGTGCTCGCTCTTCATGAATAGCTGCCAAATCTTTCTTCAGTTTGCTCAAATTTTCCAGCTCAGTTTCAAAAAATTCATTCTCTTTAATGTCCTCCAACGTTGGAACAAATCTAAACTTGGGGTACTTTCTCCGCTTGTTTTCTCGATGGAAGTTTAGTTTAGAGCTTTGCATCATGCTCAGATCGATAGCTGCAAGATCATCGTTGAAATCCCGAGCGGACTTTTGGCCATATTTGAAGTCGAAATCATAAACTTTCGCTGCGTTCAATTCCTCCATCGTAAACGGCTTTTCATCATGTAAAATTTATGACGTGCACTCTTGCGATGATTCCTCTCTTGGAAATAATTCAGTTTTGCACATGATTCAGAATAGTTCTGTCTGTTATCAAATTAACTTCCTTCCAGTGCAAGTGCTCAAAGACAACTAATTCAAGACATTGATTCCAATGCTTTTACACTTCCAAATACATTAAGAAAAATTTCAAACGAAGATTATCAGCAATTGCGGAAAACTCCATCCAGCCTCTCTAGTTCGAGAGCCATAATATTAGTTAATCTTGCATGTAACAAAATTAGATGAAGTGCTTTTCGATGTCACGTAGAAAGGAGTGAAAGAAACAATGAAAGGAACAATTTTAAAACTAGAAATGCTCATATAGGAAAACATACTACTAATATGTGTATAGATCTTTTTTGGAATGAGAAGAGTTACTCTGCGTCGGAAGCTGTGAGAAGTCACCACTTCCGTTAGAGAATTTACAAACACAACCCTGGCTGGTAATCAAGGAAATCAACTATTGTAAACAGAATAAATTTCCTTTACAGATGAAGCTGTATTGGTATATTAGTGTGCAATAGTCTCAAGTGGGTTGATTTTACTGAATTGACACTGCACGTGCACACAACACGTACGCAAAACCCACACTTCCGGCCATTTATTCGCATAGTAAAATATAACAATAATAATTACTTAATTGGCCACTCCCCAATGGAACTTTTCATGGCCAATGTAAACAAACAAGCAAATATTATAAATGAACACAACAGAGTTGAGAATCCCAACTGACAGGAGGCAGACTATTTACAAGCGTAGCCGAGGAGTTGAACTTGGGGCTACTGAGAAAGCACCAGCTAGTGCTCAGAAAGGGACATGAACCCGTGACTTACGGATTTCAAGTCCAACGCTCTAACCACCTAACCACGCTGCCTGCTAGTAGTGAAACACAGTCAAAACACGATTTGCAATGCCTACTCCAACGACCTGGGTGATAAGAGTGGTCTTCAACAACGAGATCGTTCAGTGGCAGGCGAGCTAGGCGCTTGCCGAGGGGGCGAAACCAGAGAACCTGGAGGATACAGTAAAATGTACATGTCGAGATCTCTCCGAATGTTGCCACTGCGCTTACCTTTCCCCTCTCGTTGTCCACCGCAACACCAGAGAGATCATTCATCACCATAAGAAGAGAAACATATCCAGGGATGGCGCAGTGGTGAGAGTTCTCGTTTCCCACCAATGTCGCCAGGGGTCGATTCCCGGACCCGGCGTCACATGTAGGCTGAGTTTGTTGTTCTCGTCCTTGCTCCGAGAGGTTTTCTCCTGTTTCTGTTTCCGTTTTTTTATAAGGATTTTCATTCTTAGTTAGGTTTGCTTAATACCTATATACAACGATGTAATTTTTATTCATTTTAGGAGAACTTTTAAAGACGTATCTTACTGGCCATCATGCCTGTGTGGCACAAATGGCAGCATCTTAGTCTCAGATAGGTTTTAATTCTTTTTTCTCAACACACGATAAAACTCTTGTTTATCATTCCGTTATTTTGACTATGTATTGTTGCAATGCGCAGTTGATCATCTCGTCACGAAAACTGTGCACTATAAATTCTTAATTACTATTATTTATTATTGCCTCCCTCCACAAAAAGTAACACTTCTAAAGAGGGGGTAAGTTTCTAAAGAAACTGTAGTGCTACGTCGGTGGGAAGTATAACAATATAATTTTGTTTTATCAACTGGGTTGATTATGTAAATTGACCACCGAAAAGAGATTCGAGAGCTGACGTTTCGAGCGTTAGCCCTTCGTCGGAGGGCTAACTCAACTGATGTCTGGGAGCGAGTCTGGGAGCGAGTTCCACGTTTTTGCAGCTTGATATCGGATGCACTCAATTCCATAATTTGTTGTTCTAGGTATTGGTAAGGTCAAGATATTCTTTCTTCTTAATGAATAACTTGAGTTACGAAAAACATCTTTTAGATATCCAGGATACGTAGAAACAAATAAGCTTTTGAAAACTACCATAACAATTTTGTGAAGTCTTCCATCATCAGCGATTTAAACAAAGAAATCTTGCGTTTTAGTGATTGTTAGACCTTAATTGTCACTCTCGTAACTAAGCAGTCTTTGTTAATTGCAAATTTCCCGTTTTCATCAATAAAATCCTACAAGAAAAAGGAATCAGCTGTGGATTTGTATTAATTAAACCCTTAGACTATTGACTATCAGCGATAATACTATTATGACCACCAGTTCCTACGCTGGACGTTGGCGAAATGAAAAAAAAAATGACACTGACAACCCCCGATGATTCTGCTGCGCCCTTATTTTATATAATGACCAACAGCGCTTAGTAATATTAATAGTTGATCTGATTGTTCTATTTCTGGATTGAAATATTCATTTGGTGTGTTGTGATAACGGTAACGATAGTGCTTGAAAACGTTTTGGATGCAAATGTAATTATAGAGGAAAAATCAGGATGTCGAAATGTTAGCGTTATAAATCGACTTCTTGGATCTCGTGGTATTCTATAGTCGGTTCAAAAACAGAGTAGAATTAGAGAAAGCTGGAGACTGAAATCAACACAGAGTCTTTCAATTCTCTGAAAAAGTTCTCGACCTAAGTAGTGCATAATCGATCGGTTTCGACTAAGGCCTCAGTTATATGGCCTCGAATACCTGAGACAACCCTCCCTCCCGAGACAACTTTACCGAACGTTTATATGACAAAAAATTGTCCCTATCAGCCGAGTTAAATTGGACCCTTACCAGTTATCCTTATTCCTTTGAATTTCTTTTTTTTTTTATTCGATCACTGGAAGCCTTGCTGGTTTAAATTCTTTTACTTTAGTGCATTTTTTTTGCTTAAAAACCTGAAATCCAGACTGCACGTGACACTCGGCACGTAAAGAGTTGTCCCCTGTAGGCGAGCCAAAGTGTTTATATAAGAAAAAGTTGTCCCTCTTGCCAAGGTTACCCTACCTCCGAGACGAGACAATTCGCCTACCCGAGTTATCTCGCCCCCCGAGACAACTCGGGTAGGATCATATAAACGGTTGGCGGAATTTTCAACATTTTAGTGAAAGGTTAGCTCGCCTAGGGTAACTCGAGGGAGGGTTGTCTCGGGTACCCGAGACCATATAAATGGGGCCTAAGATTAAAAAAAAAATTCCAGAGACAATTGCGTTTTTCTCAAGAAAGATCTGTGAAAGTCAGAAACTGAATACAAAGGGATTTGTACCATACTCTTAATTCTATTTGAATTGAGGGAAGGTTATATATCGCACTCGTGAAAGTCAACGATATTAGTTGCTATTCTCGTCCCCAGAGCCGCTTGTCCCTCTTAGCTGGCTGTGCCTGTGCACGAGAAAGAGGGACTCAATGGGGTTAATCGTGAGCCGTAAAATGGCCAAAAATTTAGCCGTTAGGCGTAAAAATGAAAGAATTTTAACCGTTAGCCGTAAAAAAATGTTAACCGTAAAAAATCTAAATACAAAAGTAAAGGCCTCGAGAACTTCTTTGAGTCTGATGTGTTGTGCGTTTATGTGTTCTGGTAGCGAGAAAAGCCGATCGAAACCGGAAGTGTCGTAAGTGTCTGCATAATCTGTCGCATATGTCGCGCCGTTGCGCGAGTTGACAGACGTTTTGACAGCTCTTGTATTTTACGAGTGTACACACACGCAAAAAAATACTTTTATTGATGTACTATGTCCAAATAACTGTCCAAATAACTGGTCCAAAGACTTTCAGTATGTTTTACAACAATGGAAATTAATATTTAACTTCTTAAAACAATAACAACTTCTCCTGTTAACCGTAATGGAACAAAATTAACCGTTAGCCGTAAAAAAGCCAAAAAGTTAACCGTTAACCGTAAAAGCCACTACCGCATTGAGACCCTCGAGAAACAAGTGGCTCTGGGGACGAGAATTATTAGTTGCGTGTTGGAGCGACATTTCACTGAACCAAAATTTCGAAATAAGTAACAAAATGGGAATGATGCAGAGTTGTATTTGATTGTGGCCTTGAGTTTATCCATTTTATGTTCAGACGTACCCTGCAGTCCAGGTAGTTTTGGTGGTATTCATCGACGTTCCATTATTTGGGATTTGCAAAACGTGGAGAATTGGGTCGTTTTTCTATCTCGCCCAGACTCCCTTGGAAATTTTTCCCCTCGACCCAACTCTTCACTTGCCTGATCCAAGATGGCGGCCTAAAGATATCCACTCGCGCGCCAAAAATACTCCTTCACTGCTTATGGACTTATTAGAATATGTATACGGTATTCTATTTTGGTTTGTAAAAAACATCTTGAACAGGAAGAAAAAAAGTACTAGGTGCATTGTACGCCTAAATTGTAATTAATTCACTTTTCTTAATGAACCGTCAACTCGGAAACGTATTAAGAGTCTATTAATTAGGATTTAACTTAAAGTTCCTCTCTGACTTGAAAAATAACTTTGGCTAACGAGTTTGAACTTCAGATAGGATCTGACCAGATATGAAGCAATATAATTGAAACGCAGCATGCATGAGTCGGTTTTTAACACTTCTTGAAACTGTATGAGAGAAAATATCGGCACGTAAAAAAGAATCAAGTACATATCTTAATATTAGCAAGGCTACTGAAGAGGGTCTCAGGATGTTGCGAGAAAACGTGACTTATTGTGGATATATTGTAAGTCTTGCCAGTGCTCAGGAAAAACGTGACTTTCAGTTGAAAACAGGACAAGGAAACGTGACTTCCAGCTGCAGACAGAGCAAGAAAAAGGAAGAAAAAGCGCGAATATTGTACACTTTATGAAGGAACAGAGAACTCTATTCGTGAAATTAACTTAAAAGGGCCTTGTCAGCCTCCGCCATTTTCGACACCATCGATATTATGGAAAATGTATGGTGAAGCAAACTCTTATTGTATTTCTGTAAGTTATGTTGCTGAAAGTGTCAATTACCTTTTGCAAGTTTCTCAGTAATCTCTTTCGTTCGACATACTCCGCGTAAAATATAATACCGCATGAAACTCTCACATGTAAACGAAAACAAAAGCGTTTTTGACCGATGGCCCATTAATGATGATTGCTCTGTTTTTAGTGGGAACTGAAATCCTTATAGTACGTTTCAGCTTGAAGGTAAGGCAACTGACGATTAACACGTTTCATTATGGCTAAATAATTAACAGTTGAGAGATTAGCTCCCCAGACGTCGTCTGTTAGCTCCCGAAAACCTGCAGCCTACATACATGTAATGTACTGTAATTGTATGTGATCTACATCTTATATGGAAGCTAGCTTGGGAAGATAAAAAAAATTATATCGAAAATTCTTCCATTAAATATTTTCTACTTCTTTCGTTTAGTGCGTTCTTTAGTATCTTGTTTCGCGGGTGGGGCCACCAGCACGTCCAAGCTCAAGAGGGACGAATATTCGATTTATTTTTTAGTTTGTAAACCGAAAAAGGATAGGACTTATAGGATAATTCAAAACATTCATAAGAAGCATAAATATTTTGCAATATCGCTGTGGCATGGGAATCTAACTTATCAATCGGTACGTTCTCATTGAATTCGCTGTTTTGAAGTTTCCGGTCGAGATCTCTGAATTGAGAGGACATGAAAGGCTATGTTATCAGACGACAAGATAAAGTTATTTACTGCTATAAAAATAAATGTCGGGTATTCGTGATGATTATTTGGTTATAACAACTGCGTTAAAAACCAAAAAAAAAAAATTTTATTTGTAAGATAAATCTTTGACCTGAGCAATATCGACGTCACGTAAAACGAAAGAACACAACACTTTGTTTGGCGATCACGGTTATTGCAAGAACAGCAAACAAATTTTTTTAACTCGGTGAACACAAATGCATCTAATCTGGGCATTTGCTTTTGGATTTATTGGCCATGGTCGGTAACTGTTCTTTTCACGATTCAAAAGCCGGATTCAAACTTGAAGAAAACGATAGAAGGGTTCTTCGTCAGAGAAAGCGAAAAAATATATATGTATTGGACAATTAAAGATCTCGTTTTATGTTTCTGTTTATATGCAGCCACACTGGATTAAGTGTGAGGATTCATTGGCGATGTTTAGCGTCTTTCCTTCGTTATTGCAATATGTAAACAACAGTCAATAGTAACTTGTACACGGAAGCAGAGGAGCAGGATGCAAGTCGTTGGTGAAAGATAAAGAGCAAATAAGATAGCCGCAAAAACTAAGCTTCCGGATGCACAGGTTAGGGTGAAAACAAGTCAGTTATTGTGAGCCCAACATATCCTGATATTTACTGTGGGTAGCGGGCGTATAGATTACCGTTGAATCAAGTTCACTGCAAGTTACATGGAAGCAGTAGTAAAAAACTCCAATAATAGTACTGTGTCATTGGACTTTAGAGTAGACTATAATGCTAACTTTTTTTTCTGAGGAAAACGCTTGCTTTTCGAAAAGAGAATTTAAAGTAGTGATTTCTTGCAGTTTATGTTGAGAGTACTGAACTAGGCGTGGTTCAGAGCTAAATCTTTAATTGACATAACAAATTTTACAAAGTAGCACGGAAACACGTGACCACAATGAAACTGTTTACATTGGATTTGTATTATCTGGCCACGTCTCTAGATATTTTCCTTGAGTTTGTGCCAACTTACAGTTATTTGGTTGATATATGATTAAAGCTTGCATAAACATGCCAGATCTGATAATTTTAACTGGAATTTATTAAATCGTTGCATTTAGTTAGTATTGCTCGCGGTTTGTAGTAAATAACTCAAATAATTAAACTAAAAAAAGCTGTTCTAGCACTGGTATTTTCACTCTTGTTTAAGTTAAGCAGGATATTTACGAGTTACCTATTTTCTTCTAGTGGTCGGACGTACAAATCATAAGCAAAAACGGCGACATGAACTCGCATAACTAAAGACGTCTTGAACACTTGAGATGCGGTCTCCGACACTATCTGACAGCAAATATCAACTCTTTATTCTAGGATATTAACGTGAATTAAAATCGGGATAATTAAGGAAGTAAAAACCATAGTATGCACATTTTCGTCACCCACACTGATGGAAGCAACTCGGGCTCTTTTTTAAGCTATATTCTACATTTACGAGGGATAGAATTTTCTAAATCCGAGACATGCCCATTCCCAGTGCTTTGAAACATAGAGACACGCATTCCTCTTGCGCGGAGTGATAAACAACAGGCCAAGGCACACATGCGCAGTTAAATGTTTGAAGGCGGCTACGATTAGGAAAATTCCGGTCCCAATCTGTGAAATGTGAACCGATAGATGGAAATACAATTAATTCCCTTGATTAACAATTATCGGCTCTTTCGAACGGCTCTTAATTTGGTAATCCATTGGATCGGACTTCTGCTTTCCGTATAAAGTGCTCAGAAAGGTATTCATTTTTTTGCATACTGACGAACTCTAGTGGGAAATATACGTAATTGAAAAGCGGAATGCGAAATTGTCATTACACTACAAATTTTGACCGAGTAACCAGTGTTGGCTTTGCAAATTTTACTCTAGAACATTTTTTCTTACAACGCTTTGACCAATGTACCGTTAAGCAGATGATACACGAGTTTAATGACTTTTTAAAATTTAGATCGGGAACACGACTGGAAAAACTCCCGTTAGAGTGTTGGCGTATATCCATGTTTTCTAAGTGGTGTATGCTCTTTATTTAGGTAGCACCAATACCAATCTTGGCAAAATACAAAAATTTATCCCGGGTCCGTAAAGGCCAATAACTGCACGCTTTTACTACGACCCAGTACAAAATTCGGATTCTCAAAGGAACGCTATTGATAATCCGCACTTCACATGAAGGTGATCGGCGAAGCAATATTGGGATGATTTCGTTGCAAAATTAAAAGCCGACATCAAAGGATTACATTGATTCTTTGAGGCATCAGGGATCCGAAATGAACTTTAATTATTGCAGGCGACTAGTTCTATTTATAGGTCAATTGCAAAGACAAAAGCACATCTCCTTTGCTTAGAACAGGCATGGTCCTGACAGAGTGTAAGACAGTCAATAGAACCAACTTCAAGGAATTCATTTCTAGATACAAAGTTTAAGAGTTGCATCTCTTATCAAGCTATGTTGGTCTCTCCGTGACACAATGCGGACTCAATAACTTGTAATCCCTTCATACTTTAGATGGCAACTGACAGGCTGATGCAAACTTCAACTGCTAGGGCCTATATACCACTGTTTACAAACACAATGCGGCCTCGAGCTGCGCCAACTGAAGAAACTGAGATTGACAAACAACATAATACTTTTCCTTTCAGTTGGCCATCTTTTTCCATATTTTATTTACACTATAAAAGATCTATGTAGATTCAAAGTAAGACAGAAATAAAATCCAATTTTGAAGCCTAACAATTCGACAACCATTTAGGCAAAGATTTGTTTCTCTGATTTATTAAACCTAATGGAGGATGGGCGTTTCACTATTTACACTTTGAATGTGCTACGAATACGTCGCCTTCTTAATTAATCTCATTCCCTCGCTAAGTAAATATATACATGTTTTCATCAAATACTTTTTGCTTGTTAGTACTACACCCGTCTTGCATGAATTTTGGCCGCTGCCTATGAACAGAGTGTTCCAGTTTTTTGACTGCAACTTTGCTGCTCGTCTGTTTCGAATTCGATGATGACTTTACTGTTAATATCATACTCTCTAAAAATCTCTAAATTTGTTTACAACACGAGATGTCACAGTGTTCCGTCTCACGAAGCGTTTTAAAATCTTTAAATCTCTCTCCATTTGCCAAGTCTCGGCAACTATTAAATTGTTTCTTTACTTTCAAAGCACTTTAGCTTTTAATTCCTCGCTGACACACAGCAATGAACTTTGACGCTCCATGCCATTGTCTTCATAGTAGCACGAAGTTATGAGAGACAAATGAGCATTTTAAATCCCACAGTTGTGGATTCAGTTCATGTTCAGCATTTTCATGTTTGGCCTCCGATTAAGCCCTTCCATTGGAGCTCCTTGAGTGCCGTTTGTGGTGGTGACGGCGACATTCATCTTTCAGTACAGGCATCCCACAATTCAGAGCTCGCTCTCTGTGAATGGCGGCTAAATCTTTCTTCAGTTTGTTCAGATTCTCTAGCTCTGTTTCAAACAGTTCGTTTTCCTTGATGTCCTCCAAACCTGGAGCAAACCTGAACTTGGGAAACTTTCTCCGCTTTTTCCTTCGATGGAGGTTTACTTTAGGGCTTTGCATCATGCTCAGGTCGATGGCTGCAAGATCATCATTGAAATCCCAAGCAGATTTTTGGCCGTATTTAAAGTCGAAATCGTAGATTTTGGCGACGTTCAGTTCCTTCATCGTAAGCGGTTTATCGTACTGTGAAAGACATGTGCACTCTGGCACTGATTCCTCCTTAGGGAATAGTTCTGTTCTGCACATGATTTCGGAGTTCTGTCTTTTTTGCAAACTAAGCTCCTTCCAGTTCAACTGCTCAAAAACAACTGATGCAAGACGTTAGTGGGAACACTTTTATTTTGCAATCCAAGATACAAAGAAACAATACAACGAGATATTATTTTAAGACATTGCGACACACCCATGTCACTCAGGATTTGAATTTCAATATCAGTCGATCTGATATGCAACACAGCATTAATATTGAAAGAAAAAAACTTATTTTGCTGTGAAAGATGATGTAAACAAATTTTCAAGGCTAAAAATGCATGCAGTTTTCCTAATCACTGAACAACATTCTCAGGTATGGAGTTAATGCACCAGAAACCACAACTTCCTTTGACATGCAAACTGACAAACATAGCCCAGGAAATCCAGTAAATCAACTGAACTAAATGAATGGTTTCTTCTATCATCAGGTATATTGGTCCAGTGGTGTGCAATAGTTCAGTGAGCTTGGAAACCCGCACGACACTAGCACATAACACTGACTTCCGCCATGTGAAGCGCGGGAATTTATACGGCGCTGGCCGCATACTTGTGGTAGGAGAGGGAATTTGGCTGTGCCCATATATAATAGGAAACCTTCTTTGGGAAGATTTTTATTCGTTTTCCTCAATGGTACGAGACATATCCAGCCAATTTTTAGCAATGATCCATCTTTACTCTGTTGGTGTGGACGCGCAGTAATATAATTGATCCGATATTCTTATTTTTTTAGCTGAAATATTCTCTCCTGTATCATAATGTTTTGACTGAAGTAACTATGCATTGTGTATTTATTGATGGCCTGCATAAACATAATATAGTTAAGGAAGCCGCGACTGGTAAGAGTAGTGCCTGTTTTGTAAAAGGTTTTAGGTAAACTTAATAGTAACAAGCATGCATGATCTGGAGAGTCAGGATGTCGGAATGATATCATTTAGCTAATGAATCATTCGCTGCAAAGTCAGAGTTGAATGACAGAGTTTACATCCATAGTAACATCGAGGATACCATTGGTATCATCTCTCAATGGATGTTTTCGTTCCAGCTCGTTCTCAAGATAGTAAGTGAAAAGGACTAGTTTTCGGTTTCGAACTGACCGTGTAAACGTTACAAAAACAAAGCCAGTATTTGTAATATTTCCAAGCAGGATCTGGGGAAAAAGAAAGTGGATTGGAATTGGTTAACACCCAACACCAAACATATCATAGACATATGAAACCTGCAATCACAGAGTGATTATGTAATGTCGAGGAAATGGGAACGATCATGGCCTTGATTTATCACTTCTCAAAACTGTGCGAGGGCAAATATCAAATGATACTAAAGGCGAGATATCATACTAATCATCAGCTGAAGAGGGTCTCAGGATATTATCAGGTGTATTGTGAGAAAACGTGACTTAAACTGTAGAAAAACGTGAGTCGAATGAGCTTGTGGTGAATTTCATGCAGGAGTTCGAGAGAGACACTAGAGTTTCGAGCGGTTGTTGTGAGTTGTTCTCTTAGCATCTTTAGGAGCATACCTGAACGTTTGTTTTCTTTCATGACTATGAACATTTCAGGCAGCTCCAGATGGCCCTAAGTAGTTACAAGGGCTCAGTACCTGGGTATGTTTATTTTTTTTCAAAGCTCGAGTCAGTTGAGCATGAGCACTGAGCAAAGAGCGTACTTTACATGGAATTCAGGAAAATGTCGCAAGTGTAAGCGCGAACTGTGCAATTTTTGTAAGGAACCCGTTCCCTACTGTTGGCAACCCTTCAACCCTTCATGAACATGAGCAGTTAGCGCTTGGTAAACTGAAGTTAAGTTAAGGTTATAATAAGAACATAAATAGTTATACCATGTCAATGGAGTAAGTAGGCAACTGTGTAAAAGTTAACATGAAAAACTTGAACGAATTGCCTGCAGTTTATTACAACAAAAGTTCATGTTATTGACAAATTTTACCGATGTTGTACCCAAACACATGACCGCAAAGAAAATGTTTACAGATAAACGTGACTGGATATTCCACGCGAGTTTGTGCCAACATAAAGCTATTTTGTTGATAAACAAAACACGCATTAACATGACTGATCTGATAATTCTATTCCTAGAACGAAATCAGTATCCTTCAAGCATAGCGTTAGCTAGCCTACACTTCAAGTTGTTATTAGTGTTTAGGTGGATTTCCACTGTCGCGTATTTTTTTACGTGCGTTTACGTGCGTACAAAAATTTAGAGACAATGTATGAACGACTTGCGTAAACGTGTACGCAAGTTTTCCATACATCGTCTCTAATTTTATTTACGCACGTAAAAAATTACGCGACAGTGGAAATCCACCTTTTGAGTAAATACGTTAAACAGGCAGGATATACTTACAAGTAATAGAAATATACAAGACCATAGGTGAAGTGCAGGATCTCTTGTAGACCTGGATCAGTAAATTATTCACAAAGCAAGCTATAAACACCAGACTGATCCTGACGGCGAAAACGATGAAAAATAAACCAGATAGGCAAAACAGCTACCTATAATATATTTCAAAGAAATTTTCCCGATATTTCGGTTTGCAAGACAAACCTTCCTCAGGGGCTAAGCGAACAAAAAATGTGTTTTTGTTCGCTCAGCCCCTGGGGTACGTTTGTCTTGCAAACCGAAATATCGGGACAATTTCTTTGAAAAATATTTGCTGTTTTATCTATCTGGTTTATTTTTCGTCGCTTTCCCGTCAGGATCAGTCTGGCGTTCATAATTTACTTACAAGTTATCGTCCAGCAACCAAAATCTGTTCCCCTTTCACAAGTCAGAGGAATTTGAACTTAAACACAAGAGCATAACATCTACTTATACACAATCCACGCATATCTACAGCGTTGGGAGCTTGCTTTTATTCAAAATAAGAAATTAAAGAAACTCGGCTGTTAGGAACAAAAAAGAATTTCTGATGCAACCTTGTTAAAACCTTTTCTCTGAGCGTCTAACGTCGAAAAAGGTAAATTTCGGTGTCAAACATAGAAAACATATACTGACTTATACAAAATCTTTGTATACAAAACCATAACCCTTCTCTTCGATTCCAAGACGAAACGCAGTTCTAAACAAAATCTTTTCAGATTTGAACTGAGTATTATCCAGAATGAAGAAGTAGAAGATTAGATCTGCAGGCTGGCTATGGAAGACTGTGCAACAACTGAATTATGTATTAAAATAGGATGAAAAGAAGGTACACGTCAAGAACATGTTATGTGTAATAAAAGAAGTTGGTTTGCAGAACAGCAACAGGGGACACTGTCAAGAGTATAACTTAAAATTACTATGCCAGTTCACTGAAGCTAAATATGGAGTGATATAATTATGAAAGCATCAGGAGCTTCAGGTCTCAACTTGAAAATGTCAGACTGACTTTTTCAAGTTCTGTCCTTGTGATTTGGAAAAATCGATGAAAACTATTTACGGTCACCCTCTTCCCTAAACAATTTGCTTGATATCCATCTCTTTATTTTCTAGGAGCATTTCGTGTATGGCTGAAAGAACCTAATCATAATTTTGTGGCCATTTTACTAAAAAGCCGTAAAATGACTGTGACAGTGTCCCTTATTTTATTAAACAGCATGACGGTCAATTACTTCTAATGACGGTCTAGGTATTCAAGATAACTTTACCGAAGAAATAATTAAAATTTGGTCTGATCTAAACTATGAAGAAAACCCCACACATTTCAGAAACTCACCGATATGGTACAACTCCCTTATAAGGATTGCTAACCGACCTATCTGTTTTCGAAATTGGTCAAGTGCGGGAGTCAATCATGTCAAAGATGTATTGGACCAAAACACTGTCTTTCTAAAATATAACGTTTTTAAAACTCGTTACAAAATTAAGACGACCTTTGTAAACTACTATGGTGTTGTCTTCTCTATAAAAACATTGAAAACATATTTTCAGCCTCACGAGATAATTAATCCCAAAAGCGAGCTCACTTGCGGTCAAAAGCTTTTATCGTCTCCAAATATTTGCAATGCAGCTTATAAGTCAATTGTTAAACGAATCGCTACAACGCCTTCTAATAGCCAGGAAAAATGGTTAAATGACTGCGAAAACTACGAGCACTTGATTCAATGGGATAAATCATATATTCTGCCCTTCTTTTGTACAAAAGAAACAAAACTTCAGAGCTTTCAATTTAAGTTGCTCCACAGAAGAATTGCTTCCAATGACTTTTTATGTAAAATAGGAATCTCTTTAACAGATAAATGCACTTTCTGCGAACAAAACACCACCTGGTCCACCTTTTTTGGGACTGTGACTCTGTTCAAGCTTTTTGGTAAGGCATACAAGACTGGATAATACGGCATCAGATTAAGCCACAAAACTTTTCTTCGACCCTACCTCTTTGTTTAGGATTGGTTGAAAATATCGAGGATACACTTCTGCATCATGCACTTCTAGTTGGCAGATACCACATTTATTCATCGAAATTAAACAACACCCTGCCAAATATACGAATATTTACGCAAATCTTCCTTAAATGCCAAGAAATTGAAAAATGTTTTGCTTATAAGACGAATACCGTTCAAAAATATAACCCGAAAATGGGGTTGTTTCAAATGAACTGTGTGCTTCTCTTATTATAACTAACTTTTAGATAGTCCTTTTGCTATAGCCATGGTACATAACTTTTCAGATTCTCGCTGACTCATCGAACCGTTCTGATATATCTGGATATCTTTTTTTTTCTAGCTTCTGTGTACCAAAACGTAACATGTAGTATCGTGTTGTAAGTAGGATATTGTATACTTTTGTAAGTAGTGTTATTGTAAATAAAAAAAATAAATAATTAGGAAAAAAAAAGAAAAAAAGAATTTGAACTTAAGACAGATCGACTCAGACCAAACCCCACAGTATGCATAACTAAAAGATGGTTTCTACTACTCCTCAAAACTGCGCATGTGCAAATATCACATAATACTGAAGATGGTCTCAGATTGTCTGAGAAAACGTGAGTCGACATTGGTCCGTGGAAATGCGCTTGTGGTGAATTTCATGCAGGAGTTCGAGAGAGACACCGGTATCACTGTCTGGTTCTTGCAGTTATTCAGTGAGCTGTCACTTGAAGGGGCATAGCTGAATGCAATGATAATTAAGCAATGATCATTCTAGTCCCCAGAGACCGCGATCCTTTTGGTCAGCATCAACTTGATCTATCGAGACCTCTGGCCGCCCCTAAATTGGGAGCATGCGCAGCGAACTCGTTCTGTAGTTTTCAGCCAATCAAACTTGTCAGATTTGATAATGAGTCGGTGAATCGCGGACTTCCGGTTTTGGAGGCGGCTTGAGGTCGCGATTCTTTGTGCTGACCAAAAGGAGCGCGGCCTCTGGGGAGAAGAATGAGCAATGATAAGAAAGAGGCTTTGGCACGCATGCCCGGTTAAAATCGGGAACGCGGTGCACCCGATTGGGAAGCGTCTTGCACTAAAAAGAAGCAGAAGGCACTACTGAACGTGGCCTTACAGATAGGAGTGCAGGCAACTCGCGTGATTTTGCCAAGTCGACTCTTTAATTTTGATTGCTTCGCATAAAGGAAAATTGAAATTGATATGAAAGTATTTCAAGTGAACTCTGTAATTTATTCGATATTGGTACTGCATTGGATTGGATTTCCGCTTTCTGCATTGTGTATAAACTACTCGAGGCAGTCATCCATGCGAGAGATGCCTTTTGGAAACCGAAAAAAGCATGAAAGCTTTCAACACACACTAGCAAACTTAACAAGGAAATATATCCTTGATCGCGTAGTTTACGCCGAATACGTAGAGCACTAACAAAAAAAATAAGTGGTGTGTGTGTGGCGTGGGGGAGCTCCCCTAGATCCGCCACTGTACGGCCATGTTTTCTTAGTGGTATAATCTTCTTATCTGAGTAGCCGTAATCCCTCCTAACTAAGTTATAGAGATATTTAGCCTGGTTCAGTGTTTAAAAGAAAAGCAACTGCAAGCGATTAAAAAGAGAGTGCTGAAATCAGCTTAGTTTAAGGAAAGCTGCTGAAAGGCAGCACTTTACACAAGTGAAGGGAAGTTGAAGCAATATCGATATGCTTTGGTGCAGAAACGCCGCCTCCTAAACATTACATCGCTTCGATGAGGCATATGCATGAAGCTGACAAAATCTTGAAACCCATAGACAATTGGCTCCTTTCTACGTTGTGAAGAGAATCGACTCGAGAAGGCACTTGTTCAACTCAGTTCTTTGCTGACACGGAAAAGCATAATGCAACCATAAAAGGATGAAAATTCCAAAAATTACATTTGACGGTCATGGACTCATATTCTATATTGGTATCATCCGACACGTTCTTGAGATGCGCTCCATAATCGGTAATCTAATTTTCATGACAAAAAATGTACTCCAAAATGTGGTTGGCTTGCGTGCTACTTCCCTCCACTTTTTATAAACACGATATGGTCTAGGAATGGCGGCAAAAGAAACCGGAATAATACGAATAACCAACATTTTCAGCTTCACAAGTTGTAACCTTTGTTTCCCATTTATTCCGATGGTGTAAGCTTTATGTAAATATTAAAAGTTTACAATGACCAATGCACTCAACTACTTTTATATACAACCAGCTAGTTTATAGGCGCGTCACTCAAATTCTGATAAACACAATATTGTAAATTGAGCATGTACTTGTTAACAAGAATCCCAGTTTGCGACAGGTTAACCAGCTGGTTACATTGTATATTTACAAAACGCGGCCACAAAATCTTCTTCTCTTCGGCTTTGGCTCTGTCTTTGAGTAAAGAGTGCCAAAGCAAAATTTTCTGGTTTAGGTATAAAAACGCGGCTGTTCTTTCACATGCGAGTGTTTGATCCTCCTCCGCTTTCTTGCTTCCGCACACTGGAATGCTTGCCCTGCATATCATGCACGATATGAGGAAACAAAAGAAAGCTAGAAAGTTCCTGATACTGTAAGTTAGTAAGCATCTGCACTGTTCATTTTGTTTTATCGCTGTGAATCCTTAAACTCTGTCCAGTTGCCGAGTCATGGCGAAATTCAGCAGTTTTCTATTTTGAACGGATTCTAACCTCTCTTCCTCAGCTGGCTCTGCCCGGGACAAGGTTATGGGAGCGAAATTCGGCGTTTAACGCACGTAGTTCTGTGTTCGATTACGCGGTCAGGCAAAACACCATTTTCCTCTCCGGTTAAATCTTTCCTTTGGAGCTTTTAGTGTGTCCTTTTCGTCGATCACGCCTGCGACCTTCCTCCTTCGGTATAGGCATCCCACAATTCAGTGCTCTCTCTTGATGAATGGTAGCCAAATCTTTCTCCAGTTTCTTTAACTTCGAATGCTCCAGCTGAGTTTCAAACAGTTCGTGCTCCTTAATGTCCTCTAGACTTGGGACAAATCTAAATTTGGGGTATTTTCTTCGCTTTTTCTTTCGATGGCGGTTTATTTTAGGGCTTTGCATCATACTCAGATCGATGGTCACAAGATCATCGTTAAAATCAAAAGCGAATTTTTGACCATATTTGAAGTCAAAATTGCAACCTCTAGATACGTCTAACTCCTTCATCGTAAGCGGTTTGTCATCGTATTGAAGACGCACAGGTGAATCGCCGTGAAATATAAGTCCTCTTTGACGCATCACGGAAAAGCCTTTACTGTTTTCGCTCTTAAAACCTACAAACAGAACACCTCTCAATTCAACTGCTCTAACGTAACTGACTGAAAAACATGCTTCGGTTGCTTTTTATTACACTTAGACCAACACAGAACCAGTATCAAGGCGCATTATTTAAAGACATGACAGCAACGCCCAGGTACTTGAAGATTGATGCTGCAATATCAGGCCGGCTAAATGCCTCACGCGACACTACATCCAGGGGGGTGTTGAGAAGTCCTCTTAACTGGGTGACCGTTGTATCTCAGGGTTAAAATAAGAGACTGCCGTTATACTAATTCTGATACATTTAAGGGAGCAAAGGCGGAAAAAATGAAGGCTCTCTTAACTGTCGTTTTAGAGTTGGTGCTCAGTTATAGAAATTAAAATAGATTCAAGTCATACCCACAAAGCTCTTAGGGTTCCACTATTGAAGTGTTCTGATTCCCCCCCCTCCTGTCACTTTCTTGCATATGGGAGTGTTCCCAGGCACAAGGAAAACCATTAGCATAAAAGCATTTCGTAAACACATACAGGTGTCGCAAAACAAAAGAAGTAAAAATAATATGAACATAGAAATACACAATTGAAAGTAATTTATCATAGATTGTGTTAATGAGAGACTGCTGAAAAGAAAGAAAAAAAGGCATCACCTCCGTTGCTAACAACAAACTTTTGCAAATTCTAGAAATCAAGTGCAAATAGTAGAATTTCCTTTTCAAGCTGGCTTTTATATTAGTCATGTTTGTGCCGGTAACTTGTTTTTAAAGTTTTCGTTGCCAGGAATTCGTTCCTGACTGAAAAGGCCAGTATTTATTTTTATGTATGCCCAGTTTCACTGATTTGTGATAAACTGTATTCTCTTCTGTGACTGTATCACATTAGCAACACCTTCTATGGATATCAGAATAAAATAAAGGTAATCGATTTAACAATATCAAATAATGTTAAGAAAAATGTTGTTATTGCTCATCGGTGGAGAAGCAATCACAATACAATGCAATTACGATTTAACGAACATGCTCGGTTTCCGAAGTTTGGTTCGTTAATTATATTATTTAATGTTCGTTTTTTTGCGTAACTAGGGCGTGACAAGCGTCCGCAGCGACGAATCATAAAAAAGGCTCGTTAATTCTGAGATGCCTCATTATCACGTACATTTCTTTCAGTAAAATAACGTTAATCTGTACAGCACATTTACGTGTAGTTACTAGATTCCTGTACGGAAGTCTTATTTATATTAGACCATGTTAAATTCTCAATAAATTCCAAAGAAGGGAATTCTTTATATCCATATAATTCTTTACATTCATTGTTTAAGCTTAAGACAACTGCAGCCAACTTTTAGAAATAGTATTTTTAATCTCCAATATTCAAGGTAGCCCTATATGTATTCACATACTCTTTCACGACCATGCATCACGACTGGAGCCCTCAAAAAATGTTCCCTAACCGATGTGTTTCGTAAAGAAACAACGAAGTCAAGTTTAATTTTTGCTGAGCGACAAGAACTTGTGGTCTCGTGAAAACCGCATGGACTCTTTTTACAAATTAATTGTTTACGAGCCATTTTTGGCTGTCTCGGATCGCTTTCGTGTAAACGGCTTTGTAAAAACGCTATCCTTGCTGACCTTACTCTATCCATGTTTTTGCGTATTATCCCACTTTGAAACCGCAATATGTTAGAACCGTGATACATCCATGAATACTCTTAACCCTGAACATAATTGCTAAAATTCGCCAAATCTCATCAAAGTTCTGTGTTTCAATAAGA
This sequence comes from Blastomussa wellsi, assembly GCA_947652115.1. Taxonomy (NCBI): domain Eukaryota; kingdom Metazoa; phylum Cnidaria; class Anthozoa; order Scleractinia; family Plerogyridae; genus Blastomussa; species Blastomussa wellsi. The sequence goes on from OX393561.1 coordinate 44,754,965, forward strand.
CCTGGTTATATTTAACAAATCCCGTGCCAAATTGGACGATGACTTAATTGTTATGATCAATAACGCTTTCCAAAGAGCAAGGAGTAATATAATTGATCTGATAGTTTCTATTTCTAGATGAAATAATTTTCTGCACACTAGTATTTTGAGCTAATGTGGCACAGTGATTATGGTTCGTGTGTGGTAGATGTTTTGATGGCTTTTCAGTAAATAGTTACGGACTGCGAACGATCAAAACTTCATTTTTGAATGGCATATACAGAATTAAATAATGAAAAGACAAACGGCAACATAGGGGCAACATTTCCTAAGCATTAAAATGAAAAAAAGTACGCGGTTATCATAAACGTATACATTTTTCCAGGCAACCGTGCAAGGGTATTATGGAAAAATTTACCCTGGCAACCGAGAGAAACATCATTGCGAAGTGTTTGTCACCCATTGAAGTACTAAAACAACCGTTGCTGGGCAGGAACTCTTTTAATTTCCTAGAAAATTGAAATGGTCTTTTTTGCATTTTGTTTTCGTGGAAACTGTTTCCTCGCTTGCACAACTTTAGAAAACACAGATTTCTTCGTTTTGGGGGAATGGTGGAGGTCCCAGTGTGTGGTTATCCTAGGGAATCTTAATACTAGAGGCAAACACACCGGAACTTTAGAATTTGCAGATTGAACTGAGAGCGCGCTATAGTATTTTTATATCACGATAATAAAAAACAGATTTAATAACCAACTCTTGCTTAAAAGGTTGAAAACACGGAAATAACTTCAGGTCAAGAAAACGAATCAAACAAGTTTATTTGATGTACATTCCATATCCTATTCAACCAAAACAAACATAGATTCTGACTGATAGAACTGATCAGCACATATTGTTGAAGATTTAGCAGGACTTCCGCAACAATATAGGTTTGAAGAATGCAGCTTTACATGTAAGTAGAGCCAAGAAGTCAACAAGTATAACGCCGGAATCTAAAAGTGGTCATTGAGCAAAAATTAAAGAGTTTTAAGCATGACTTAGGAAACGTGGAAGGAACACAAGCCAGGAACACAATTCCGTGGAAACCGCTTCTAATTCTGCAGCAGCCTGCGAACAGGCTCTCCAGTGGGGAAAAGGCTACGCTTGGATCGCTGGGGAGCCTGTTTGCAGGCTAATTCTGCAAAGGTGCAACTGAAAACCGCACATGAATGACAAATACTGAGGAATTCGAAACGATGTAATGTGTGCTAAAAGTCCTTTACTATCTTATGTACGAAAGCGCAACGAAATTGAAGCACGTATTTAATTTCCAAGATGCAGCTGTAAAATAATTAAATTATATACAATATTCTACGTTTTTTCTAACGGGACATATCTTTTGGTATACTTCTCCTACTCCTGTATATAGTCACATGATCAACAAATTGAAACTTGTTGTTTGAATCTTTCCTAGGAACGATGAAAGTATGCACGGAACAGACCTCCCATGGAACTAATGGAAAGAAATACAAACTTTCACTCAGTAGAACTATAATCTCGATCAACAGTTAAAGTGCTCTTGAAAAGTCATTGCATAGCGGGGAATCGTGACAAGGTAACAGTGCCAAGGTCTTGAGAACACTTTTGGAAACCATTAAGTGCATGCTTAGATTTTCGCGTCAGTTTAAACAATAAACTGTTTTCAAAAGAAATACTAAGAAGCGGAGAAATGTGAGTACGAAGTTGGTTGAGTTGTGTGAATCCCTATTAATCGAGCCAGATTAATTGTTTATACGAAAGTTTCTGCTCCCAGCGCCGTTGGAAACTTGGTTACCTCCTTGCTCCTTCCCGATGTCCGTTTTTAGCCGAAGCATGTCGATACATTATATTTCGGACAATTTCTTCAACTGTACGTTAGCAGAAGAATCCGATTGATTGAAACTTCCCAACTCGAGCCATAAGCCCTTTCCTTTCACTCGGTTGGACATTATCGTTGCGATTTCCTCGAACCAAATTTTATTTCGAGGATCGAACCAGGTGGACTTGCATGCAGCAATATGATGGCTTCAATTCCTGAGCCAGTATGTAACACACTGCACGGGACGGCGGTAATGGCGAATCAGCTCTACGCGCGCGAAGCTCCAAAAACCCACTCCTCGCGCGCGACTGACGCCTTCCTAGATCATCAGTCAGCGAGAAGGGAGATGATGTGCTGATGACGTCCTAATGATGGCAATTGTAAAGATGAATTGGGGTGCAACCAGTTTACTTTGAAAATTTTAAAATATAATTAAAGAAAGTGAATAATTCGTACAGTTCTCGTGGAGCGTGCGAGCATCACGTGGAGTTCAATGATTTTCCGAAAAATGTTCGCGATATAAAACGCGGCCATTTTTTCTCTCGCACGCCTCGCGCGTGCTACTCTAAACCCAACGAAGAAGTTCCTTTGGAGCAGCTCAGCAAAAAAATTAATAAAATAAAATGAAAGAACAGGGCATCAGAATGCGAAAGCTAGTGAAATCAATTAGTCACTGCACGTATGGAGGAAAGACTGTCGACTGTGATTTGGCCGGTGTGATTTCGGTTTTGGTGCTCATGATACTGTTCCTGATCTATGCCCGTGTATATGGCAGGGCTGGATCCGCATGCACAGGACAAACAGCCTGAAAACAGCTAGCCTGCGTAGCTGGCGGGATTGAGGGTGCGAGCTACTCACTCAGCACTCGCGTGAGAAGCCCGCGAGGTCAAGCGACGAACTTCAACTCGACTCCTCACCAATCTCCCCACGGCTTTGCCGTTCCAACGACGGTCTTCGCCAGCTTTGTTCTTTAGAACGTTTCTCAACTTAAGTTCAGGAAGTCGAATGTTCGATGCTCGGTGGGATGCTAAATGTTTTCTTTTCTCTTCTTGTTTCCTTGTTTCTTTTCGGTGTGCTAATAAATGTTTTGTGTTTGTCACAATGTATGCGTGACGCGTGACGCGCATGCGCACTGAACGTTGTGTCTTTGAACTTTGGAACTGCATGCTTGCAGCTTCGACTCGGATCTTTTGACATGGTGTCAGAAAGTAAAACAGTCTAAAACATGGATAGTTTTCACAAGCCTAGCGCTTTGATTTTCGAAGGAAACATATCAGAAAATTGGCGGAGATTTAAGCAGCAGTTTGATATCTACATAACTGCTTCGGGAAGCGAAAAGAAAGACGATGCGGTCAAGATTGCTATATTGCTAAACTTTGCAGGAGAAGACGCCATTGAGGTCTTCAACACGTTTCAGTTTGCCGAAGGCGACGAGAAAAAGCTGGTGAAAGTCCTTGAGCAGTTTGAGCAGTACTGTAACCCCAGGAAGAACGTAGTGTTCGAGAGACATCAGTTTTGGCAGATAACACAGAAAGATTCCGAAACCGTGGATCAGTTTGTCACACGTTTGAAAAACAAGGTGAAATCTTGCGAGTACCCGCCGCCGGTTGATGACATGCTGCGAGACAAGTTCGTGTTTAGTATACGAGATCTGCAAGTGAAGGAGCGATTACTGAGGGAAGAGAAACTTACACTGGAAAAAGCGATTTCTATGGCAAGATCATCCGAGGCCTCGAAAGAACAGATTAAAGCGATGGGACCAAAGGAGCAAAACAATCAAACTCCGAGCGTCAATGAAATTCGAGCAGGCAGTGGTGACAGACAGAAGAAAAATTATTCGCGTCGACCGAGACCAGGTTCGGGCTCACAAAAAGGAAAGTGCACGTTTTGTGGTTCTTCTCACTCGTGGGGATCTTGCCCCGCTTTCGGCAAAACGTGTGATTACTGCCAGAAGAAGGATCATTATGCGAATGTTTGCCGAAAGAGACTGCGGGATTTTGGCGGGAAAACTGTACACGCAGTCGCTGAATCGGAGGGCAGTAATGACGAAGCCGATTTGTTGACCTTTTCAGTGGAGTCTAGTGATGAATGCCCTTCTCAAAATGAGTGGCACGTCTCGCTTAAGATCGCCGATACCAATGTGAATTTTAAAATAGATTCGGGGGCTGATTGTAATGTCATTTCCAAGTCGTTGTTTGACCGACTTCCAGTGGATCTTAAACAGGCCCGCCAGTGCAAAGCCAAGCTGAAAGTGTATGACGGACGTCGAATCACACCCAGCGGGAAGGTCAGCCTAACTTGTGAGTACAAAGGAAAATTCACAGTTATAGACTTTATACTTGTTGAGCAAGATCTACCATCCATTCTTGGATTGAAGTCTTGTCTTGATTTAGGCCTGATAAAGAGAATTTACCGCCTTGAAAAAGAGAACCTGGAATCCGAGTATGCAGACGTGTTTGAGGGCCTGGGTGAGATTAAAGGCGTCCAGCACAAAATTCAAATTGATCCCAATGCCACCCCTGTTGTGCACCCTCCCCGTAGGGTTCCTGTGGCCCTTCGCGAACCTCTTAAAGAGGAGCTTCAGAGAATGGAGAAGCTGGGAGTCATTAAGAAATGTACAGAGCCCACTGCCTGGGTACACAGTCTTGTAGTTGCCAAGAAGAAGAATAACAAGCTCAGAGTGTGTATGGATCCTAGTGACCTCAATCGTGCCGTCATGCGAGAACATTTTCCCATGCAGACCGTGGAAGATGTGATTAGCAGAATGCCCAATGCAAAAGTGTTCAGTGTCCTGGATGCTAACCATGGCTTTTGGCAGGTTAAACTAGCCAAGGACAGTAGCAAGCTAGCTACCTTTAACACCCCATTTGGCCGTTATAGTTACACACGTTTGCCATTTGGGATAGCATCGGCCCCAGAAGTGTTCCAGAATGTTATGTCCCATTTGTTTCAGGACATTGAAGGTGTTGAGGTAATTGTGGATGATCTTGTTGTGTGGGGGGAAGATGTGGAGCAGCATGATGTGAGGCTTAGACAGGTGTTGGACCGCTGTCGTGAGAGCAACCTTAAGCTTAACAAGGAGAAATGCCATTTTCGAGTATCTGAGGTTCATTATGTGGGCCACGTGTTGAGTGCAGATGGTGTTAAACCAGACCCTAACAAAGTTGAAGCAATCGTCGCCATGCCAACCCCAGCCAGTCGTGAAGACCTACAGAGATTCCTAGGTGTGGGAACCTATTTGTCTAAGTTCATCCCAAACATGTCTCAGAAGAGCGCTCCACTCCGCCAGCTACTCCAGAAAGATGTTGAATGGTCCTGGGGAAAAGTAGAAGATGATGCATTTACAAGCCTGAAAACTTCAATCTCCTCAGCTCCAGTCCTCAAGTTCTTTGACCCGAAAGAATCAGTAACCCTGTCTGTTGATGCAAGCTCAAAAGGTGTTGGTGCAGTCCTTCTGCAGAATGACCGCCCAGTTGCTTACGCATCCAAAGCCCTGACTCCAAGCCAAGAAAACTATGCACAAATAGAAAAAGAAATGTTGGCCATTGTCTTTGGATGCGAACGATTTCATGATTATTTGTATGGGCAACAAGAGATTACAGTTGAAAGTGATCACAAACCGTTGGAAGCGATTTTGAAGAAGCCCATTCATCAAGCTCCCCTCCGTCTTCAAAAGATGATTATCAGAATTAAGCCTTACGCAGTCAATGTTAAATACCTACCTGGCAGCCATCTTGTTTTAGCTGATGCGCTTTCCAGAGCTTTTTTACCTAGCACAGCTGCAGATCAACCTGATGAGTTTGAAATTCATGTGTTGGACTCTGGAAAGTTGTCTGAGACTATGTTTGACAAGCTAAAGGATGAGACTAAGAACGACCCTGAACTTCAACAGTTGCAGAAAGTTGTCACGAGTGGCTGGCCGCAGACTAAAGTAGAGACACCAGTCGAGACAAGGCCTTACTGGAACTACCGAGATGAAATAAGCTGCTACGAGGGGTTAATGTTCAAGGGTGACCGCATAATTGTTCCCCACAGCATGCGACCTGAAATCCTACAACGCATACACGCCGCTCACTTGGGAATAGAGAAATGCAGAGCGCGAGCCAGAAGTGCAGTGTTTTGGCCAGGTATCAATAGTGCAATTGACGAGTTGGTATCCAAGTGCAGTACCTGTCAGCAACACCAGCGAAGCAACCAGAGAGAGCCCTTGATTCCTCAAGAGGTCCCTGACAGACCCTGGGCGACAGTCGCAGCAGACATTTTCTACTATAAAGGGAGAGACTACCTGCTCGTAGTTGACTATTTTTCAAAGTATCCTGAAGTAGCTCGCCTATCCAGTAAGAATAGTGAAACAGTCATCTTGGCAATGAAAGATATGTTTGCACGCCATGGAATCCCAGAGAGGCTAATCGCAGACAACATGCCTTTCAACAGTGTGAAATTTAAGGACTTTGCCAGTAAGTGGGAGATAGAAGTGGTAACCTCGAGTCCACACTACCCGAAGTCTAATGGTCTCGTGGAAAGAAACGTACAGACCGTTAAGCAGTTACTAAGAAAAGCTGATGAGTCCAAACAGGATGCATTCCTCGCTTTATTAGAGTTCCGTAATTCCCCTATCAGTGGAATGGATGAATCCCCAGCAGAACTCCTTATGAGTAGAAAGCTTAGAACAAGACTGCCAACTTCCAAGAGCCTCCTAGATCCGCAGCCTCGGTCTACTTCTCAGATTCGCCACAATCTGCTGACACGTCAACAACGCCAGAAAGCATTCTATGACCGTGGCACTCGACCACTTTCCAAACTACACGAGGGTGAACCTGTGCGAATGAAGCGGGGACGGGAATGGACACCTGCGGTGGTCGTCCAACAACATCAGGCTCCTCGTTCCTACATTGTGGCGACCCCAGATGGAACGCAGATGCGTCGAAATCGTTTCCATCTTCAGCCGACCAAGGTGGAGACTTTTCCATCCCCGAGCCCAGCATGGGAAGCAGTAGCCAGTGATGAGTCAAATCATTGTATGCAACCCAACACGGATGCTGGTATTGAAATGCCAGAGATGGAATCACAGCCAGATATCCCCCAAGCGAATCAACCAGTCAGAAGAAGTCTACGGATTCGAAGACCACCACAGCGTCTTATTGAAACTGTGCAGTGATTGTGTCAAACTGACTACATGTTTAAACTAAAAGAAACTTTGGGTGATTTTGTACTTTTATACACCCAAAACCTTTCAGACTGTTAGAACCTTATTTTATTTTATTTAAGAAGAGGAGATGTCACAATGTATGCGTGACGCGTGACGCGCATGCGCACTGAACGTTGTGTCTTTGAACTTTGGAACTGCATGCTTGCAGCTTCGACTCGGATCTTTTGACAGTGTTTGTAAATATATGCACTGGAAGTAGAAGAATTGAAGTGTGAAAATAATGGATATTTTATGTAATACGAAACAGATTCAGCTGAAATGTATGTTAATGGTATAAATCTGAGAAATCTGAAGTGGTCAGAAAAGCTTGGGCCACGCCCAGATCGGTCCCCTGGTTTAACTCAAAATTTCCGACCAGCATCCCGCCCCTTTCATATGCGAGACCCCCCGGGTTAAAAAAGAAACGAAACGTTTGGAGATGTAGACGCAAGTGAACTGGGCGTGACTCGTCCAAGCGGCTTGGCGAAACTCTGGCCATTGGGCCGATTTTGCGTAAGACGTATAAAAAAGTTGTCTAAAACACCCTGCACTGTTTGAAATTGCACCCAGTTCGTTCGTGATGGAAACTGAAGATTCCTTGATGCTGCGCGCCCCATGTCCAAAACAAATCGAAATTGATATGAAAATATTTCAAGAGACAATTATACACAAATGTGAATGTAATATTAGCATCACATTAGATCGGATTTCCGCTTTCCGTGTGACCTGCTTGACCCTTCTCCTGACAGGCCTCTGATCATACACCAGCTAAATGAACTCGGTTTGTATTTTGTAATAGATTTATTTTTTGTCACACAGAAATTTATTAAGAAAGCCAAAAAACTATCAGCTTGATTACTTAATAACGCTTTCTCCCGCCTCTCTTTTATAGTTGGGCTTTGCACCGAGTTAAAAACCACTCCCCCCCGGATATAGAGCTGACTTCCGCTAATCTGAAGTGACAAAATAAAATTTAATCCTCGATCGAGGAAAGGAAAAGAATCCTGGAGGAAGAATGATCGCGTTTGTTAGCTGTGTTTTGCTTCTGTTTGAACTGCACTCAAAAGCAATATTTTGAAACGTACCACCGTAGAAAATCTCATCAAATCTTTCGATATCATATTTCGATGATCCAGAGTTGAAAAAGATGGTGAATCGTTTTCAGTGGCTCACAATATCTAGATCTATCAATAACAGATATCTCGCGTCAGCGCGCATTACTTTTAACAACATAGCAACTGGTGTATTCACTTGAACATGAAGCATTATCACGCGAGGTTCTTTCAATTCTCGACGAAAACAACATACTTATCAGGCTTTGAGCCCGGCATAACAAAAGCGGCGAAATTGTCCAGAGGGTAAAAATCTATCAAAGAAGATACTGCTTTGGTGGATGCGAGAGTAATTCAAGGTGGAAACTATGGCCTTCTTTGAGGCTTTCTTGCGGGAGAAACCAGGAGAAACGAAAAAAGGAAGGAAATTCTAGAAAGCTAGGAGGAGGCGGTTAAAAACACAAGTTATATTGGCCTGCAATTCAGTTTCAGTCATCAAGGACAAGAGTCTATAAGCAGGATCATTTCAAGTCAACAGAGCTGATCGAAATGACAATACAACAAATTGAATCAACCCTTACTCTTTTAATGTTCTTTCATGTATGTTACATTTTTATCCCTTCAAACTTGCGTGTTGTGGTCGTAAATTAACATAAAATAATTTTTATATGAAATAAACTTAACATATAATAAATTTTTACCAAATAAACTTATCTAAATTCACTTATTCCCGTTAAATATAATACATCAACATGTATATATTCATATATTTTGGGTTTCATCTTTGATTATAAGCAAAGCGAATCTCGTTTACAAAGCAAAAAGAAGGAGAACAAGCAACTGATATTTCCTTTACAAAATATGCAACCCTTGTTTTGACACCCGAACTAATGCTTTTAATAAAATATATTTTGTCGATGTTTAACACAGCTCCGTCGAGTAACTAGTGATGCTAAAATACAAGCGAAATTCCAGCTTTCTCAAAACAATCACTGTTCGTTTATCGCGGAGCGTTTCTCTTGGAGTTAGTTTCTTATTTCGCATGAATTTGCATTCGTCACGTGAATAATACGTGCGCTGGAGAAACTAACAAAGTTCCAGCTTGTCGATTGCAACAGGAGATGTTCATTTCATCATCCTTATAACACGATTGTTCCGTCTCATCATAGCGTTTTAAAATCCTTAAATCTTTTCCATTTGCCGAGTCTTGGCAAAGTTTCTTTACTTTTCAAAGGATTCTCGAGTCTTGACAAACAGCACGCATTTTGATACCACACGCTGAAGTCGAACATCGTCACCTTCACGGTAAGGCGAGGATCTGGATTAGCAGAGCGAATAAACGTTTTAACCCGCAGTTTTGGGTTTAGGTTTTGTCAGAAAAGTTCTTCTTGCTCTTCTCCGATTAGACCTTTCCACTGGAACCTCTAGAATGTCTTTTATGACGATGACGGCGACCTTCCTCCTTCACCGACATCCCACAACTCAGGGCTCGCTCACGGTGAATGGCGGCCAAATCCTTCTTCTCCTCGTCCGACGAGGTTTCAAACAGTTCGTTCTCCTTAATGTCCTCAAGACTAGGAACAAACGAAAACTTGGGATATTTTCTCCGCTTTATCCTCCGTCGACGTGTTGGTTTTGGGCTTTGCATCATGCTCAGATCAATGGCTGCAAGATCTTTGTGGAAATCCAAGGCGGATTTTCGGCCATATTTGAAGTCGAAATCGTAAACTTTAGTCCCGTTCAAATCTTTCATCGCAAGCGGAATATCATCGTGATGAAGGCATACTGGTCTATCTTCTTGTAAAAGCTCTGTTTTGCACATAGTTTCGAAGTTTTCTCTGACTCTCAAGCCAAGCTCCTTCCAACTCAAATGCTCCAGGACAACTGATGCAAGAAAACAATAAGGTTAGTTTTACACTCAAGCACTTACGCGGGCGTACGTGCTCGCAATTTTAACTAGATATTGAATTTCAAATAACAATCCATAATTCATAACATGCCTGAACCGTCAGCCAATCAGAACGCGAGATTTTGATGGGTCGTGCTATTTTCTTTATTCAAACACAATGGGACCTGATAACATCAAAAACACTTGAATGACCCACGAATCAACAGAGGTCAGCCCATTTTTCTGCTTTCAGATTAAAATCTGTTTGGATAATACAAGAAACAGAAGGTGCAAAATAAGCTCAAACTTGCCTGAACTAGCTCTAAAAAAATTGTCACACAAGCAGATTTTCGAAAATAGCGCTGACGTGGACTAATTATTATGCGCTTTTTACGGTCAATATCAAGCACGTTTTATCATTCTCGAGAACATATCTGACAGCGCTTAGGAGTCCCATTGTTTAATTTTGACACTTTGACAGATCACGTTCCGACGTCATACTTCTTTGCAGCACCGTAACAAACAAACAGCTTAATTGCTGCCCCAAAACTTTTCAAAAGCGCTACTAAATAAAGTGCGGAAAAGCTTTTTGATTTTATTAAAACGCTACACAGATAATTTGAAGCGTTCAAGGTCTCTGGAAAGTGAGTATCGAAGAGAAGTTAGAATGTAAACAAGCGGGCCCAGGTCTCGGATTAAATGTAAACAAATCCAGGTCGAAACAACTTAATCCAGCAGATGGCCAGTGGGCTATATAACTCCTTCAACATAATGCGCGGGTATCTGATAGCAGTTGCCGCAAGCAATCATTTGAAAATTTTCAACAGCTAGAGAATATCTTCGTGCGATTATGAAATTAGCAATGGCCGAATGTATCTACCTATCCAAAACGTGGATGCCTGTGTGGCTGCACGATAGTGTGATGACCTGTGACCCAGTTGAACAGAATTAGAAAGAGGAAACCGCACCCTCATGCTCACAGCATGATTTCTCGATGAATCGACCTTAATCCTCGGAGCGAAACGAGACATAAGCTCTTATTTTTTGCAGCTTTAAAATCCGATCGCCTGCAGAAACTGTTTGAAAGGTATTGCAGTAACACTACAAAAGAACTGCTTTGAACAAAACCCCGCTAAAAAGTGTCCGGAAATTGTGAAACCTGCAAGCTATAAATGGAGCGTGTAAATGACTTCTGGGAGTTTGTGAGTCCTTGGGGGCATCTGAAAATTATGCTCTGATCAGTTTCTGAAATATGATTAGAAATAAAAAAGGAAAAGAGAAGGGACGTTAACATACAGGGGATAGACAGTGCAACTTTGCCGGTTGTCAACATGGATACATGAAATCTTTACAGAGGAATGCGTTTATCTGGGCTAATGTTTGGCGCCAATAAACTTTCCGATCCGGCAGGGGTCCGGGAAATTAAAAGTTCATAAACACACACACAAAAATCAAGGTGCGGGGTCACGTACGTTAAGCACTTGTTAGAGATACCAGGGTTATAAAGGAAAGCCTTATGAAAACATTTTTAATTGAATGCGGTGGCTGTTTTAATTTTTGTACCAAGGGATAATACCTTATAATCTCTTTACACGAGACTTAGCGAGATTATTTCAGTGTCGAAAAGCCAAGATCAAGATCAAACAAGATAAGGAAAGAGAATTTAAAAACCATCGTGATACTCTTGACCATTTAAGATTAATAACACTTATTCAGCCTTGTCAATTTCCTTCACGTTTTAATTACCAAAAAAAAAACAATTAACTGAAAAACAAGTATTTCCATATTGAATCATCGTAGTTTAAAATGAAAAGCAAAGAAGCAACTCAGGAAGCACGTACACTGCTAAAAACAAACAGAAAATTTCAATTCAAATTATTTATTTCGGCAAAAATATCAAAGCGGATAAGGTTCCGTAAATGGCAAATGCGGTCAAAATATTGAGATTTAAAGGAATCCCCTTGTTCGTTCATACGTGTGCCCACGTTTGTAAACAACCGGTCACGGATTGATCAGTGATTATTAATAATGATGAGCCTATTTTTCGGAACGTTTTGTTGACTCAGGCTTCTCATCTTTTGGCCCGTCTAAGCAGGAAAAATAAAGTTAATTTTATTTGCAGCTCCTTCAAAGTTCTTGAAAAATTTTCGAGAGCGTTGACTTTCAAACGACATCGAGAATCTTTTTTGAAGTAAAACAAGAGTGCTTCTCTGAGCTATGACCGAAAAACATTCTGCTTTGCGGCAGGATTTTTAAAATTGTCCACTTCCCCCCAAATAAATACATTTAAAACGCAACAGTTTAAAAGTTTCGAGGGAACGATATTTAAGGTATACGAATGTACTGTAGCTTTTTCCCCTAAGGATAAATTTTTGCGCCTTTCACGTTTGCGAATATCGATGTACAGAAATTGCCATGTTACAAAGAAAAAAATTCTTGCCGGAATTGCCGGAAACAAAAGACGATCGTGAATAAGTGAGTGTTTTTTAGTTATTTGATTAAACTATAGTGGACAGTAAACATTTTTTCTGGCGCTTTTTTCAAATATTGGCAAGTTTTGAAAACGGAAAAGTTGAAAACATTATTTTTTCTTGTGCATCACAAAAGCTTGTGTTTTATTGTAAACACCGGTCATTCATGTTTTTAAACAACTCCTCCAGGGGCACGCCTCCTTTCGGCACGCACATAGGCTTCAGTTTATAGAAATGACTGGCTCTAGAAGAAAGTTGCTCACGCAATCGAGTAGCTTAGACTGGAAATTTTTCGAATATATTTTTTCCAGTATACAGGCGTTAAAGAGATGTGAAATACATTTTCAATGTTTCATAGAAATGTCTGGGGAAGGGAATTTAAATTGACGGTTCGCATACATGCAAAGGGATCCAAAAACAGTCGCGGACAACTGAGTAACTTATTTCGTGGCTTCATGGCAATCTTCTGCATGATTCTGCTTATAAGGCTAATACCGTGCGGCAAATTTTCTTAAATGAGTACATTCGTTTTCTTAGCGAGTTTGTCTGCTTTTGTGTGGATTTCTAGAAACAGCAACGGAAAGGAAACACTACAAATTAAAAAAGAAAACTGAATATCCGGCTCACAAATGTCCCGCGACAAAACGGTTAAAATTTGCACAGCAATGCCTTCGAAATTTGCGTACTGGCTCTAGCTCGGGGTATGCGTAATCGAGATGATTCGAGAGTGCTTTTGGTTCCTATGTCTTTTTTGAAGATTTTCATGATCAGGGCAGGGAAACACGGAAGGAAAGCTTCATGCCAGGAAAAAAAAAGAAATAAAATAAAAATGTGAATCTGTAATTGGCTTACCTTGCATAACGTATTAACCTTCATAAAATAGTTGTTGCTACGTTCAGTCTATAAAATTGTCAAAAGAAAACAAAATCGGTCACCTCAAGTTCTTGTCACTTTACTTATTTACCATCATATATCTATTGCCCGGATTTATGCATAATTGTAGATCTATTTTTAATGCACGAACTAAAGGTTGTAACTATTCTCGCTGTTTTCTTGTACTGAAACTGTGAAAAAAATTTGTTTGACTTATTTCAAGAGAGCTTGTTACTAATTCAGGACATTTAGTGGTAGCTAGAGGACCTGGTGGTGTAAACTTGGTGTATTTAAAACAATAAGGAACATTAAAATGCATGCACGGAATCTCTAAAAGCTTAGTCCGGCATTATTTGGAAACACGGGTCTGTCAGTATAACAAGTTGAGCTACAATTTGCCAAGTGCGAGCCCAAATCGTTGTAACAGCTAACAGAGTTGAATCTTTGTTTGTTTTTACTCCTAATTTGGCAACGTTTTGCAATCTTTGCTCAACAACGCCGCAACAGTGGTATTTGCATGTAAATCATTGACCTCTAAAAAGCAGTGTTCATAGGCTATCGACATAAAGGTCATTTATAAACAAACCGATAGCTAATTTTGCGCACCGCTCGAAGCCGGGACTTACCTCGTTTTCTACTGGTTTCTTGTGAATCAAAAGTAAAACTGTGAGCTGTATAGATCTAGAAGTGCTCGAAATACAGTAAAACAAGGAAGACAGTTTCTTAATGTGGCGGAGTCAGGTAAATTGATTTTGTCACGTGGTTGCATTCTGTAACTGTTTTCAGGCCAAAAAGCGTGAGCATAATTGTTCGCTCACGAACACACGTGAATGTTACCAAAACTGACACTGAATTGTGCCCCGTTTAAGAGTATTAATGATCTTTTCAAAATCTTATGGCGGATGAAACTGAAGCCCCAATAGTAATCAGAAAAAATATCCACGAAATGCCCCAACTTCGAGCACAAATTTGTGCATGAGTCGGTTGAATCTGCAATCAGGCCTCTTCATGTTTTTGTTTTGGAGCCAAATATCTTTTATTCATAATTTTATGCTTCATATTCGTACCTTCAACTATTTTACCGTCTAGATCTAGTTACAGTAAAATGTCTCAGGCTCGGCGAGATCATGAAATTGTTTGATTTCTTCAGAAGCAGGTGCAGAGTAAACATTTTATATCACTGTATGGTGGTGCCATACTAACAAGTTATGTGTGCTATGTGCGGAAGTCCGAAATGTGCACTAACAAGTAATGTATTAGCAGCAGGGGGTCGGGATTCACAACACGCGAGACAGTCGGAAACACGTGAGGCAATCGGAAACACGTGAAACACTGATAAATGGTTCCCAAATTCTTCTTCCCGTTCTTTCCCTGGTCGGAAGACATTTTTTTGTGCAAATTGGCCTGAATCTTTGCCATCCTTTCGTGAAGGTATGTCAGTTTCATTACGTTGTCAATGTTTTTTATGACTTTATAATTTTACGACTACATTTGCATGTATGCTTATCAGCTGTATATAATTTACACGCTAAACAGTTAACAAATTAAGAAGCCTGGACTGAGGCCCTGTTTAGGAAGGGGGGGGGGAGGCGGGGGGGGGGGGGGGGTCTTTATGCCCCCGTCTGAATTTCAAACCTTTCCACGTCGCAGTTTCGGAAAGTTCACATGTCGCTGTCGTAATTTCGCGTGAGCGGCTTGTCGTTCGTCGTCATTTCAGCTCCGTCATGTCGCCGTTTCAGAGCCGTGTCGCCGGTCGGAATTTACCCTAACAGGGCCTCTGGACTGTGCTCTGTTCTGTTGTAAAGTACACAGGAAGCGGCTACAGCACGCAAGAAGGCTTCTTTATTTGTTTTATTATAAAGAATCCATTGATTTTGCAAAGCATTCGCCTTCGTTTTCATATTCTTTCTGTTTTCGAAACAAATCAAAATGCTGTCAGCGCGATTTATGCTCTCAAAAAGCACGCTAATTTCAACCAATCACAATACTTGATTGAATCAAGATTGCTGCCTCTAAAAAACCTGCTTAAAAAATAAATAAAATCTACAAATAATAGCTATTTTCTTTAGAGAGAAAACTTCAAGTCAGTCATTTCATTAGTGACTTCCGCCTCTTTGTTTCAATTAGACTAAGAGCCCGAGTTTTGGGGCGGTACACAGCTCTTTACAAGGTCCCACAGTATTGGTTGAAAAAAGATAAGTAACCAACAGTAACAATGGACCCTAGCCCTAAAACAAAAGAGCTGCGTGATATTAAGATGCAATGAAATTAGAGGTTCTTGAGAGCTGCGAACTATCTCCGAGTTTTGACTCGGGCTGCGCCCTCGTCAACTATCACGCGATAGAAATCTCGAGCTCAAAATGTAATTGTTAAATAGAAAACCAGGACAACACACAGATTCGCGGATTTCTCACAGAACACAGTTACGTTTCTACTAGTGCGAAAGTTTTGGCGATTTTTCCCGGTTCTAGCTTGCCAGCTTTGTGAATCCCACTTCCCGCATCTCGTCTCCCCTCCCCCTACTCCCTCGAGAATTGACCGGACGGGATTAACAGATCAAGGAGAAGAGAGATTCAAGCAGTAGAATCTAAAATAAGGGTTTATTTTTTCAGTGCTTACAGAGACAGTGGGCTTTTAAACTAACAACAACAACGCAGACTACAAAACTACAAGAACGTGACCAGATGTGTATATCAGTCAATATATTAAACAATACTTTATTTTCACTTGATGATTTTCCTCTAGTATTCTAACCAGGTAAGGCGGTTTTTTTTTTGCTTTCATTTGCTTTTTTAAGCCTTCAAGCCCGAACAATGAACAGTTTTAAAATGTTCCATAATTCCAGTCACAAGGTGGTTAATTCCAGTCACAAGTGGGAATCTGATACAACACAAAGTTCTCCTAAGGTATATTATACCAAATGTGCGACAAGCTGAAAGGAGAATTTAGATGCAGAAGTTGGGACTTGAAGAATTATACATAAATGTACAAAATCGAGTACGGTAGGTACAATACTAAAAATGCTTTATTTTTCTTTTCAAAATATAATTCCTCACGGCGATCTTTTTTCAGAGATAAAAATACCTTATGTGAGAAACATACACTAAATCAGATTCAGATCCCATGGAGATGAATGCGATCGTAGAAACGTAACACAGTTTAAGGAGCTACGTCAGGGGTTTGAAAAATTTAGCCAAAGCTTTTCAAATCCGTCATTTACATTCCGTCTCAATCTTCTCCATCCTTAACCATCCTTGTTCCTTTTTGGTTTAGTATCACCTCTTTAGTTTGTTGTTTTTCTTCCTTAGTGAACTAACAGTTTTCGGTTTCCTACATTTTAAGAGCAATTAGGTTCGTCACAAAAAAATGATTCGAAATGTCGTGACGTAGGTCCTTTAAAATATCAAGCTCATCAATAAAACAAGAAATCGCGCCTTAGAGATCTTATTGATAACTGAATTGCACGTCTACGTAACTCTGAGAAACTGATTCAAAAACTGTGCGAATTTAAAGAAAACTGAAAAAAAATCAATCGTCCATTTTGCGTGAAATTAGCTTGAGAGATAACGGTTGTATTTCGTCCCGGAGTGAAGCCCACATCGGTTCGAAAACGATAAATTGATTTTGTGCCCACTCTAATGTGAATCAGGCAGTTATATACCGGTACATTCACAACTTTTTAAACCACGTGCAACAGCGGCGAAACAAACCAACAGACAACCTATTGAGTGGATAGCTTGGTAGTTGTGCTGTCAAAAAAATGTCACTGACTATTCTGTTCTAATATACAGTTCTTTCTCATCTTGTAGACTGTCTTGCAATGTCGTGTAATCTTTGCACTATTGTTTTAAAATGGCCGTTCGTCCTTGACACATGCGATCTGTTGAACACTTCACGTCTCTTCCTTGCGTCTGCAAAACGAAAACAAAACGGTTAGCATACAATGCGTCTCATCGCGGAACGACTATGATGGTATAGAATTGAAGAGGAAGTAGTTTAAAGACGGCAAGAACTTTATTTTTCTCTACATGGTAGCTCTTGAGTCACTTACTCTGAACACAGTTCTGCTGGCATAGCTGTAAGCTGTCAAACTTGTTATCGTTCCCCAGGCAACTATAGTATTTGAACGCCTCACACATGTTAGTGGTAGGGTTAAAGTAATACTTCAGGACTTCTGTACCACATTTATTGCTCTGCCAGACACTCGTACAAATTGAAGCACCATCGCCTGTGCGACAGAAAAGAAAAGTTAGACTACACTTAACAAGAATGAGGTGTTCTTCACCTAAGCTGCGTTTTCTACAGCAACATTTTTTCCACCGCCGCCCCGAGTACCACCGCGCATAGCTCATATCCCACTTCCTATTTTTTAAAACAATTCCAAAACAAATTGAACCACTTGAAAGTACTACCTAACAGCTTTAAATTATAGTCTCTTACAAGAATCTTATCCGTATAGTTATTAATCACGCTTGTCATAAACATTGCTCAAATGCTATTTCAAATAAGTTCTCATTTTAACTCGTGCAGCAGCAGCCAGCGTTAACCTCACTCTATAGTCCATTGAAATCCCTAGAAGTAAATCCTGCTCTTGTCATTAATTGTATGTTTGAAGTATACAAATCACGGCGTGGATTAACTATGACGTCAATCATGGCTGGTCTAACTACAACTCACACTTATCATTTTGCGGTCCAAAGAAAAGAAACCATTTCCGTATTCAGACAAGATGATCTATTATGTTAGAGATTATCGCTCTCGATGTCAGAGACAAATAGATTCGAGACGGGAGAATGTCAGTGTAGTCGAGGAAATGGTATGTTACCCTGTAGTTCAAGGATCGACTACAACCAGAGCGTGAAACGCAGTCGTGAGACATTGCATGAATTGTGAACAGGAACAAGTTGAAAACATTTTGCGTGCGCGAAAACTATGCGACAACCTTGATATCAGAGCGACAAAAGTCAAACTTGATAGCAGATTACTCAAATTATCGAAAAGAAATGGTAGCAACTTTCAAAAGATCTGCTAAAACGCTTACTGTTTTTGAACAGTTTGATGTATCTATTGTCTTGACCCCTTGTCAACGTCGTCACCCCCCCACCTCCACTAACTCCTAAATTTTCATCTTCTGTCATTATTATTGTTCCTAAATTGAGTGACAGGCGGTGTTCATTGTAGCTGGGGTACGGGGTCTAGGTCAGGTGGGGTGCGTTCTAGGAGCTGAGAGGCATAACATGTTTAATTTTGTTTTTTTTTGTTAGCGCTTTTATCATTCAGCCGAGAAAACAATTTTGCCAACAGTGGCGATTAGGTAGCAGCGTTGTTGCAATGGTGAGAGCGCTCGCCTTCCACTAATGTGGCTCGGGTTCGATTCCTGGCCCCGGCGTCATATGTGGGCTGAGTTTGTTGGTTCCCTACTCTGCTGCGAGAGGTTTTTGTCCGGGTCCTCCGGTTTTCCCCTCTCCCCACAACCAACAGTTTCATTTGATTTGACTTGTGCTTTACAGTGTCCCCAATTACATTGTAGTACACCAGTGCTAGATACAGTTGAAACTCAAATAAAGATCATTATTAATCAAGTCTTTCAAATCCATTTAAAATGATGAAATATATTATGCAGTTCATTTTAATGTCCTCTTAAGATCGCCAAGCGATGGTGTGTGTGTGAGAGCCAACTGACTCTTTAAAGAAGCAATTCATTAGTCATAAATCTCACGTGACTAATTACTCATTGTACACACGTTTCAGAATAAATGAAGGACCACGAAATACTTTATAGAAATATAAAAAAGGGAAAATTTTTAAACCAATGAAACTGCAAGTGAAATGCTGGTAATATTTTAAACTCGGATCAAGGATGAGCTATTTCGACCACTTAGTCAGGAACGAAGCGGATATGGAAGGTCAACTATGATGCGCCTTAATTACATGGAATCAATGTCAAATCCTTCTAAATTGACGAAAATTTATGCAACATAATTTTTTTATAATTTGGTTTTATCAACTGGGTTGATAATGTCAATTGGCCACCGTAAAGAGATTCAAGAGCTGACGTTTCGAGCGTTAGCCCTTCGTCGGAGCGAATCAAGGAATTGTGCGTCGTGTGTTTTTAAAAATATAATAGTTGATAAAACCACCGACGCAGCACCACAGTTTCTTTAGAAACTTACCCCCTCTATAATTTTTTTATGCCCATATATAAGCATCGATATATTTAGAGGCTACAATACTATCCGTTCTTACAACGCACTTGAGGCGAATAGAACAACAAAAAAACAGAAGAGAAGTCACTCATTCATTTTGATCTGACGTCAATCAATGCGAAACCAAATGCAAATAAATAGCAGATGATCGGGACTTCTGTTTACGTACCTCAGGCCATAAACGAACTTCAAAACGAAAAAAAAAAAAAAGAATTAAAATTAAGTTGAGCTAACTATAAAACAACAGGTTTTCCACAATGTACAACGCGCTGCAATTTGTTTGCAATAAATTTTGAACTGCTGGCTATGGAATGTCAGCAACAAGGAAACAATATATAGTAGTGTGCATGTCGACACAAACAAAAACTGGAAAGGAGGAATACAAATGAATAACAATTGCTGCGTTTCTACAAGACTTCATCATGACAATTTTTAAGGGGAAGTATAAAAGAATTGAGCTAGAAGGTATAAAGTAACCCTCAAGCTTTTAAAGGGGCACAGAATCGGAGGAAAATTAAAAACGCAACTCAAAAATAAGAACATGATGTTTATTAATCTATTTTGCTTTTGCTTTGTTTCGGTGAGTACGTGCTTCAAGCTAAGCACCCTGTATTGCATTCTGTAATTGTGAATTTAAATATATTGAATCCTTATTCATCCGTTTCAAGTGTCTGCACATATATTTTACGTGCTCACTTCTCATATCAAAAATGTTCTGAGACATAATACTCTTTTTAATAATCTTCTTTTCTTTTTCTTTTGTTTATGATATACATAGCGTATGAATGCCTTGGACAGTGTGAATAAAGAATTATTGAATTGGTATACTGTAAAAGCAGACATGACTACACTGTCTCATTATACATTTGACATGACCTTGTCTTTTCGTTCTTTCACTGTGACTATTTGTATTCCGTGGAGTTCGTGGCATATCGCACGTTTGTTCGCTCAGTATGGCTCTCACGCGAACAATATGACATTTGAGGAATAGATAAAGTTTGAATTCAGCGGTTTTCAAAGCCAAGTTAAATAAACGATAACCTCAGCTGGTCTATTCAAGGTCAAAATCATCACTCCTAGAACACATTGACAGTTGAAAAAGATCTTTCAAAGAACTTTTGGTTTTCCTTTTTTTCATCAAAACCGATGTAAAATAATCGCAATAGCAGGATGAAAATGCCTTACAACAAATTTCCGTTAGGTTGAATATCACTTCGGGTTAACTGTACATTTCGTAAGACCGTTGTTAATGTTAATATTGTCATTTTCTTTTTACTGACGTCAAAAATCAGTTGATCAAGATCTTCTACCCGCCGCCACAATACTATGACGAATTGAATTCCACGCGGGGACGCGCATTATATGATGAAATAAATGAGAATCCACCTACACAAAGGAATGCGTTTTAATAGCGATCTTCATGTTTTGATATATTCTGCTTAACGATCTTCTGCTCACGACAATGTATTACACATGTTGAATTTAATGAAAACCATGCGAAGAATGTTCTCTAAGTTTTATCCCATCTATACACACTTTGATAAGTGTGAAGATGACGTTTAGAACAAGAAGCAGACACGAAGTCTTCTAGGTATGGACTAATATAGCACTCATTGGACGGAAAACTAAACATCAGTCAAATGTACACAACTACCACCTATTAGACGAAAAACGTAACGTTTACCAAAGAGTTAAAAAGGCTAAAACATGCATGGTGGACCAAAGAAGCAATTTTGACAAACATCATTATGATACAATACAAAACCGCTTAGAAATGTTAGGTTGGATGTGATGTCATGTTCAAAGAGGAGTAAGAAAGCAGAGGATCGATAGAAAGCAATATTTGAAATTGAAAGACAAACGCAAGCATTTCATCATCCGCACACATCTCAAATCAATAAACACACAATATTTATCAACGTGTGAAATGTTTTGTTTCGGATGGTTAATACAGCAAGACGTTAGTACTACATAATGTCGCATCTGATACAATTTGGTCATACAATATAATTTATTGCAGTCTGCAGTTTTCTCGTTTCCTTACGTTTGTACTTTTTCAGAAACTCCCAGGCAAGGTGTATAGAAAAACTGAGTGCAAACAAATGTAAAAATATTTCGAATCGATTTCGCACTTCTTAAATTTTATTCGAACAGCTGTTTAAATAAAATAAATGACCACATCGAGACCAGGACGTGACTTAACTTACCCTCGTTTTAATTTTAAGTGATGTTCCTGCAGGTTTTGCTACAAATCGTGAGACTTCACACGTTCTCCGCAAGATAGAAGTTCTTTACTTTCGTGAGTACTTAACAACAAGGTGACAATGTCGCCTACAGACTGAGAATCCCTTGTTTAAACGTCTATATTAAATTCACAGCCAAATCACCGATATGACAAGTGTTGTGCGTCAGCTCCCAGCTGAGCTGGAGGAGCACGTCCGGTGAAAACATAGTGAACACGTGCAGAAGAGAAAAGTTTAGTTTCGGTCAGATATTTTATTCATTCAACAAAATATGCTGAATAAAGCGCAAACGAACAGTACAAAAGGGAGTGAATCGTTAACGATTTGAACTAATTCTGTTCGCAGGAAGCAAGTTTTTTCAGCCTCCTCACCTCAAAGTGCTGGTTCTCCTTGTTTGTCGTACAAATCTGGTGCTACACCAAGACCATATTCCTTACTTCATCATGATTTGTTCTGTTCTTTATCTTGAATGTTTTTCTTTTGTAAGGTGAAATTTAGATACTAATCATCAAATTAAATCGGTAGTTTAAAATGCTTACAGACAAAAGCAGATAGAAGAATCAACGCTTTTCAATAAACAAAATTACCTCGAGCTTCAGCTAAAGAGTACGACATCCTATAATATATCTTTTGTTCAGGTTAATCCAGGAAAACAGGAAAATCACTTTTACTTGTGCGCCAAAATACATTAAAAACTATCGCATATGGAAGATATTCCATGCACCTTGTGACACAAACAAGTATATTCTACAAAAACTAGTTTAGGGTTCGAAAATGTAGACGCTTCGTTGGGAGTATTGACAAAAAAAAAATGCAAATAGCAACATTTAAAATGCCTTACAACCAAATTTCCGTTAGGTTGGATATCATTTCGGGGTAACTGTACGTTTCGTTGTTAATGATAATATTGCTATTTTCTTTTTTAATACTGACGTCAAAAATCGACATTGTTGCTCCATTTGTATATGTAGGAACGCGGTTGCAAGTGGACTTTATGTTTAAATATATGACAATTTCTACGCGACAATAGATTCTATGTGAGGGCGTTTTGATTATGCGTGAGATCTTCTGTCGACCGCCACAATATCATGACGAATCGAATAACATGCGGGGTACGCGCATTGTATACTGAAATTAATGGAAATCCAGCTACCCTGGCCGTGGAAATGCTTTAATTGTGATCTTCATGTTTCGATAAATTCTAATGCACGATGTTTTGAGTAAGACCTTCTGCTAACGGCAACATTATTCATGTCGAATTCAATGAACACCATGCATAGAATGTCTTTTAATATTTAGCCCATCTATACACACTTTGATAAGTGTGAAGATGACGTTTTGCTTTTGCGTTGGCGTAAATTAGAATCAGGAGCAGAGGGCGGAAAACTAAATATCAGTAAAATGTACGCAACGACCACTTATTAGATGAAAGACGTAACGTTTCCCTAAGTGTTAAAAGGCTAAAACATGGTCGACCAAAGAAACAATTTTGACTAATAAAAATCCCTTACGAATGTTAGCTTGGATGTGATGTCATGTTCAAAGCGAGGTAGGAAAGCAAAGTATCGATAGAAAGCAAGATTCGAAATTGAAAGACTGCTCTATCAACAAACGCAAGCATTTCATCACCCATCTCAAATCAATAAACACACAATATTTAATATCGACGTGTGAAATGTTTCGTTTCGAATGGTAGATAGCAAGACGGTAAGTACCATAATGTCGTATGTGATACAATTTGGGCATACAATATAATTTATTGCATTCTAATGTTTTTGCGTTTGTACATCTCGAGAAACTCCCAGGCAAGGCTATAAAAACTGAATGCAAACGAATGTAAAAAAATATATTACGAATCGATTTCACACTTCCTAAATGTTATTTGAACAGCTGTTTAAATAAAATAAAAGACCACATCAAGACCAGGACGTGACTTAACTTACCCTTGTTTTAATTTCCTGCAGGTTTTGCTATAATTCGTGACATTCAACACGTTTTTTGCAAAATATTTTTTTTCCTTTCGTGAGTACTTGAAACAACAAGGTGACAATGTCGCCAACAGACTGGGAATCCCTTGTTTGAACTATATTAAATTCACAACCTGTTCCCCGATATGACAAGTGTTGTGCGTCAGCTCCAAGATTAGCTAGATCAGCACGTCCGGTGAGAACATAGCCAAGCACCTCATGTAGTCACAGATCATGCGCAAAAGGAAAACTTCTAGTTTCGGTCAGATTTTTCAGTCATGCAAAAAAATACGCTGAAAAAAGCGAAAACGAACCGTAGAAAGGACAGTGAACTGCTCACGATTTGTTCTAATTCTGTTTTACAAGATGTAAAATTTTTCAGCCTCCCCATGCGCTTATAAAAAAACAAGACGATCTAACTTTTTTGCATTTTTTCTCTCTGTTCAAAGTCTAATTTGGGTGTTTGAATATACACGCACGTGCTTTCCACTTGCCCTGGAGTCGTGAGTTACTGCATGCACATGAAAACAGCGGGAAAAGATTCCATGAACTTCAGCATGAAAACTTGGGCACGCGAAGAAGAAAAATAGTTGACATTGATTTTATTATGTTATTTTTTTACCAAACCACAGACACTGTCGTTGTACTAATAACAAAACAAGGATGTTTGACTAATTAATGTGACCCATAAGTGACATGTTGGCTGTCTATATTCCCCGGCCCTACTGAGGGGGCTGCGTTTCTCAAAACCCCCAAGAGTTCTGTCCGTTTGTCAGCATGTGCTCATTTTTCTTTAACAACTTCAACCGAGTTGGCAGAAAATCTTATATTAGGCTCCTGCTGCTGGAGTGCAAGAGAGTTATATGGCACGCGCGAGTTGTAGGGCGCGTGCGAGTTGTAGGACGTGCACGAGAGTTGCTGGGCACGTGCGAGTTGTAGGGTGCGTGCGAGGAGAATTTACCTCACGCGAAATTTTCCAACGCGCTGTCATCAAACAAACCCGCGCCCTACATTCCACCTGAGTGGGCAGCTTTGTTGAGTTGACGAAGGGGAGAAGGCCGAAGTTCAACATGCTATACAGCCATTTCAAGACCAAAATAACCAAAAAAAAAAAAAAAAATACAGAAACAGTAATTTAGGAAACCAACCAAGCGGGAGTGTAAAAACTGTCACTCCTACATTTCAAATCGTATCGCGTGACATTAAAAGCTACAGGGCTGCAGTACTTTGAGGTGGTACTGTTTATTCTATAAGTCCGTGGATGAAATCCTAGCGTGTAACTATTCAAATGAACTGAGCTGTTTATTAACTTTTTTAAGTTGTGTTGATTTTTTGTTGAGCGACGAGACCAAACAGAATCTTCTTAGGGAACAAAGACTTTTTGTGCATACGTTATTCGTCGCAAATATAAACGCTGATAACAAGCGTTTGAAACGTCAATTGTTACGTGAACAGGCTTGTCAATCACGAGAGCTTCAACAATCGCAAAGCTCAGCAAGTCATACATGTTAAACTACCTACCACAAACGTTTTCACATTCCCCAAAGTTCGATGAGCTGTTCTTCAGGGAGCAACTTCTCTGTATGTCCGATAAATAATTAACACAAGCATGCGTAACACTGTTTTTCTTAGCTGGACTCAGGGCGTCTTCTATCTCCCATAAGCACGGACCGTTATCTGGAGGAAGCGTGCACAGGCTCCCTGTAAAACAAAGCAGCGTGTGAGTTTGTTCCTAAACAGGGAGGGGCCGTAATAAAGGTTTTACATGTTGCGACCCTGGTCTGATAAAAGAAACTAAATTTTATCTGAAATGAAGCATCATTAGCATCTGAAATCCATTATGCTTTAAAGCAATGTGGTGGTTTGACTTAAATAGAAAAAATATCCATGAAGTAAAATTGAAGTAATATAGTTGCTTCATGCAGGGGTAATAAGTGAAATCGTATTAACTATCAACTAAAGGCGGGATTCTACCTGAAAGCCTTTTTCCCGTAATTTGAAGTGGGTTTAAAGCACATATCTCGCTTGCGGTTCAAGGAATGCCAAACCCTTCATTCATCTCACTAGTGAATGTTTTGTGATTTTTAATAAAGGAGGAGGAAATTTTGGAGGAATATGAAATAATGAAGAATTTGCACACCCAAACAGCCCCCCTACCAAGCTGGTTGCTCTTGGGTGGGGGTCAACTGTCTGCGGGTGTATCAAAACTAATTTTCTTCCTTTTACACCTACTCTGAACTTCTCAAATTTTCATTCAAATTCAGGTAGACCCTCGCCTTAACAATATCATACTTTTCTAATATAAACTGATTGAAATGGAACCTTCCTTGCAGAGAAAGTGAATGATTACCAGATTCCCGTGAAGTCATTTAATACTTCTATAAGACGGACACCCCGTTACGTCGGACAAGTGGCAATGGTCCCTGCAAGCCACTTTTCAGTTATTTTTCTATCCGAACTCTTAATAAGCCAGCCGGAAACCTCTCTCAGTACAACGCACAGTTTTTACGCTCACGATAGCGACCGTCATAGACAAAAGCTGACTGAAAAACAGTAGTTTCCATAGAGCTTACCAATCCTACATGCTGTGCCTGAGTAGCCAGGGGCGCATTCACAGACACCATTGTTACAAGTTCCACCGTTTTGACAGTCCGGCTTACAGGCAGCTGCGTGAACAAGGAAACCGTGTAAAGCTAAATGGAATGGGATTCCCTGGGAAATGAAAACCCTGTTACGTAGATCCGCCACACAAAATAAACATTTGATCCTTCCAGCTAAAATCAAAATGTTGGTCTCAATTGTATTTCGAGGCCTTAAGCGTCCAATGGCGAAACGAGGAAGAATGAAATAACTTTCACAAAGTTTTTAACATGTGAAGGAAAGTTTGTTTCGCCAAGACACTATTATCAAGCTAATCGCTTTTTCTCTTTTCCTCATTTTTCTTTGATATGAATTAATACTTGAAAAGACACTCTCAAGGGGATTTTTATACCTTGTTTTAGCAAAACGGCACTAAAATTGTGCATAAGTACTCTCACCCGTACAAAATATACGCCTTTTTAGAGGAAGATATCAATTAAATTGTTGAGGGAAGAGGGGAATTTAATAAGTCACAAGGACCAAACTTGAAAACGTCAGCCTGGCGAACGTTAGCCGTATGGTTGTTATAAGGAGCTAATACCATACTTGTAAGCACAGGCGGCCCAAGCTCTCTATGTGAACAATACAAATATGGCTTCACATTATAAGGGTTTGTATGGGAAATCCGACAAAGAATGCATGGAGGTAGCTATACGAGAAAATTGGCAATAGAAAGGCTTACCTTGTTCCGTTTGTGCGGTTTTCTTGCTCGTGTGATTATTTCACCGATCTAAGACGTTTTCAGCGAGTTTGGTTTAAAACAATCGCTTAAAGCGCCATAGATCGGTGAAATAACCACACCATAAGTAATCAATACACAAATGGAACAAGGTAAGCCCTTTTTTGTTGACAATGTTCTCGTATACCTACCTCCATGCATCCTTTGTCGGATTTCCCATACAAACCCTCATAATTTGAAGCCATACTTTTAGCACGGTTCACATAGAGAGCTTGGGCTGCCTGTGTTGTAAGTTTCAAATCGATTCTTCACTTTCTTTAGCTGTACTTCTGGTATAAATAAATAAATGTTGTTGTTATT
This sequence comes from Blastomussa wellsi, assembly GCA_947652115.1. Classification (NCBI taxonomy): domain Eukaryota; kingdom Metazoa; phylum Cnidaria; class Anthozoa; order Scleractinia; family Plerogyridae; genus Blastomussa; species Blastomussa wellsi. Next base: position 44,782,348 of record OX393561.1, read on the forward strand.
GTTGTTGTTATTGACTTTGTCATGTTCAGATCTAAAGCTTATGATGGTTTCAAAAGGATATCACTTCATTTCTGGCTTCAGTACACTGGCAAAATAATTTCCAACAAAACTGGACCAGTATTTGATTTGAATACGTCACATGCTAAAGACGACTTGGAAGAGTTAAAAATAGGCCGATCCTAAAAACCTCTTCCAATTCTTGTTTCTTTGCTGGCTAAAGTCCTATTACTTACATATCTCGCATCTTTGGCCAGTATATCCCGGTCGGCAGGTACAGCTCTCTGGTTCAGTGCATTCACCATTGTGCAAACAGTAGTTATTGCAGATAGCTGTGGAATTAAAAAAAACGTAGAATCATTTCGACTCTTCTGCTATACCATTCACCATTGACAACTCAGACATAGGTAGTATCATCTTTGCCCCTTTCATCCCCCCCACGGGATTGTGTAGGGGACATAAAGGGTTACTTGGAAATATGTACTGTATATATCGACGCTGATAACTGACTAGAACTTCCAAAAAGCGAAAGAACGCAACTTACGTGTTTCACATAGTGAACCTGTGTAACCCTTTGGACAGGTGCAGTTGTTGAAGCCGGGATCTGTGCATCGACCTCCGTTAAAACAGGACACGGAACATATGGCTAAAAAGGCAAATAAACGGTGAGACACATTGCCTATCGGAATTATTATTGCTGTATTTACAACAGTTTTCCTTTGACTTCGGAAATAGCTTCCGTATTATGCACCTGGATTGAAAAAAATATACATAGCTATGTATTTAATGGCGTAGCTAGGAGGTCCCGTGGTCCCCTCCATTTTGCTACTCATTATCCACGCCACCACTTTGACTTGACGGGGATCACCGAGACTTCGCTCCGACGAAGGGCTAACGCTCGAAACGTCAGCTCTTGAATCTCTTTACGGTGGCCAATTGACATTATCAACCCAGGTCGATAAAACCAAATTATTTTGTTATACTTCCCACCGACGCAGCACCACAGTTTCTTTAGAAACTGACCCCTTCTAAAATAGAGTAACTTAATTGATGTATCGGCTTGTCCCTCCCCACGGTCACTGCTCAACCCAAAAAATGCCACTTTTAATAAAACATAGCGTAGTTGTAGCCTGGTTGCAAAGGCAAACGAAGAGATGAAAACAAGTTACCGTTTTCACAGTATTCCCCCTCGTAATTCAACGGACAAATACACTGGCCCTGAACACATTTTCCACCATGTTGGCAGGATTCAGCGCAATCACCTTTAGAATGAAGAAATGCAAAAAAAGGTGAGGACTGAAGAAACGTTAGTTACAATGCGCTTCATCTCAAGGATAGCGTTCCTTTTAAAGAGGACGTATCGCGGAGTCAATCACGATTTTTGGCCAGAATTAGCTAAATTGCAACTTCTAACGCCTCGTCAACACTCAAATCGTTTCTAAATCACTAATTTTATAACATCAAGTGAATTGAACATCAAGTGAATTCAGAAAAGAAGGACGCGGAAAAATGTGCTGGAATTGATTTTCAAGTTGGCATCAATCCCTATCTTGGCCATCCGCCCGCAAATACATCTATAAACAGTTTCTATACATTACAATAGTCTTTCAAAGGATTTTTATTATTATCATGCAGCTTCTATTAACCGAAAGCGTCCCTTGGATTTTCAATATGTTACTAAAATAGCGTGATACTGCCCCTTTAAATGGATTTTGCGATCACAATTAGATTCCCCGTTCCATTTATCCAGTGGACACAAATCAGTTTAAGATTACAATCTGAATAATCTACCTCTGAAGGTGGATCGTTCAGAATGGTATCTGTAGTTGGTTTCCATTTGAGCGAACTTGGTCCGTTTAAAATCACATGGCCAGCTCAGCACACGATAAACAAGCTCCTTGATGCCTAGGCTTCTTGTCGTTGTTGCTGGATTTTTTTTAGATTGTAGGTTTCGACCTTATTATTTGAAGTCACTCTTTTTTAGAAGTTCTCAACGGTGTGTCGAAAGAGGTTTTTAGATGAGATGTCTTACAATTCTTATGAACAATACCCTTCAGCTAACACGAAGATTTAAACAATCTAAATTTAAACAAGAAAATTGTGTCAAAAGTGAAAACTTCATGACAGTGCATAACCGGAAACAGGTCGAGGAAACTCACTTAAACCAAATGGGTTTGGTTTAGCAGGAGGTTTAATGGGTTCGTCGTGAAAGCCATTCGAAGAGAGGGAGAATTCTGCCTGAGAAAACACGCCTTCCTTTGCGTCTAACCAACTGTTAACAGGGAAATCAAATTCTCTCCTCTTCATATCCTTGACAGAGAGCTGGAAAATAATATCAAAGAATAGCGAATTCAAAATTTTGATGAAAATAACAATGCGACAGCGAAACCTTTCGCCTGAGGAGAAAACTATACAGCAGTGCTTTAATATGATACGTGGTACTTTATTATGCTGTGCAAGATACAAGGTGGCTCTTAAGTCTGTAGATTAAACCCTCGTGTGTGACCATTGAAATAACAGCTATTGCGATTGATTATTACGCTATTCAAGGTGGTTCTAACGTTTTAGGCTGTGGATAAAACCACAGTAGTGAGCATTCAAGCAAAAGTTATCAAGCAATACTTCCGTGTGGTACTTTGTATTCCGTACACAGTCTTAATTTGACTGGTGCCATCTGACGTGTAAGAAATGCTTACCTTATCTAAGAACCACTTCTTAGACTGTCCAGTATTGTACATTTCTATGAACACTTTTGTGATTAATCCAATGTCTGAAGCTGCCACTCGAAACGTATCGATCCTGGAAAATGTAAAATACATAATCATTAAATAATTCATTAAATATTGCACCTGGTAATGTTTCTCTTTTGTGAGTGCCCTAAGAAGCTAAAAACACCTTCCTACAATTGTTCGTCGTATGAAGTTCTGTACTTGACATTTTGCCGGCTGAGCATTCCTTTCAGCCAATCTGAATCTGGATTTGTAGACAGAAATTCAATTTTCCGTTTCATTCACAAAGATATATATAGAGTTCGTTGATTGCAATTCAAATACATCCACGCAGGGAAGTGGATTCTTCGTTCCAGTTTTCAAAAAAAATAGTGTGTGCCTTGATCCAAACTCACTAAAAATGGCGTCGAATGTACCTACCTACCTTTTTCACATCTAGTCTAATGTTAGGACAACATGAAGTAAGCCTCACACTAACAACATCTTAAAAGTTCAAATTTCGAAAATTAAATCACGTATTTTCTGTGAAAAACAGCATCACTTCAATACCAGGACGCAACACAACTAAATCGAACTTCTGCTTACTGTCCCGTTTTGAAGTGTTTTGCGCCAGCGGGAAGATTGGATGTCAGCGGTATCTTGTCCGTGGAACCTCTATCGCCGGTAAGGCGGACAAAAATCTTCCCGTCATTACCCGCCTGGTATTTATTTCCTGTCTTGGTTGAGATTGTGTAGTAGTACGCTGAAACGAAAGACGAAAGAACAAATCTTGGTGTTAGACAAAGCAACTTAATTTTTTGTTTCAAGCTTATTAAAACCGATATTAGTTCGTCCCTCTGATTGGTGACGGTGGTAGATTGTCACCATGAATATGTTTTGTTTTGAATTTAGCTCTGGTTAATTTCTCGTTGAAGTTATGATCGCATTAACCGCTAAACACGTGTTGGTACCCCCTTCACCCTTCCAAGGTTGGAAATTGTTAACACGCAATCTCTGTATGGCTCAGACAAATAGTCAATGCATTGGGGTGGTGAGGGGCAAAATAAACGGATATTTGTGACCATGATTGTTGGTGTGTCGTTTTAAGCTGAAACCTCTGCAAGAGATTCGATGCTGATTACTCTCCAAACAGAATCTTAAATTGAATTGTCGAGACGAAAGGGGGAAGGGGGGGGGGGGGGGGGTTCTGAACTCCGGACGGAAGCTGTTTTCAGGGGATCCCTCAACCATAGTATATTTGCAAGAGCACAAAACTTACGCGGATTTGTGATGGTGACAGGCACAACCTTGTCAGCATCTACATCAGGTATAATGTTCATGACAGGCACGTCATTTAGCAACAGCGGTTCCTTGAACGGTTTAGAGAGTGCGACGAAATCCGCCGGCTCCATCTTAAATCTGGAGAACTTCAGCGAGAGAGATTTGCCTGAGGGAATGGCGTTTGTTTTCTTTGTGCCTGGAATAAAGATCTCCGCATCTTTTCCAGCGTTGTTAGTGAATTTTACGTAAAAGTAGTAAACGGACTCGTTAAGTGTGGATTCACGACCTGTTAGGAAATAACACAAATAAAATTAGCTGTGGACAGACGAGATGCCTTGCTGTTGCAATTCTACTTATGTGAAATGCTAGGCTTCGAACGCAAGTGTGCGGATCGGAGACCCGCGGCTATTGCATTTTCATGCTGATTCACTCTGAGAATCAACACGCATTTAACAACAGAATAACCAAAATTCCCCCTCCCTATTTTTTTTTGCTCACCTTTTTCCTTTGCGTCGTTCCCCACTAACCGAACGTTAAATTCGGAGTTAAAACTTAATTGATTTTTAGTGCAATGTATATTAGAGAAATTTTTATTGCATAGGTTTTTACTGAAGGTTAGTTAATTAGTTTGTTAGTTAATGTAATGTTATTCTGATGATATAGTTAATTTGTTCTTTGTAATTTTTTACACGACTCCTGGGAAGACCATTTTTATGATAAGATTTCGTGTTTAAATAAAGATTGATTGATTGATTGATTGATTGATTGATTGATTGATTAAGAAATGTAATTCATCAATTTATCACCACCTACAGTCAGGTGGTCATTTTTTGACGCTTACCTTGACCAAAGCATGACTTTCTTGTGTCATCCCAAGTCATCTCGTCTGGACATAGCATGGTGTGTGGTTCGCCCTTCTCGCAGTGAATGTAACGTGTGTTATCTGTGGGATCTTTAAACAATCCCTCGGGCTGAAGGCAACGAACTAAAAAAAATAGAGGGAAACAGGAGAATAATATAAGTTCACCAGTTGAAAAAGTGAAGGTTACGCTTCGATCATTACCGATTTTTCCAATTAAATCAGGAAACTGTTTGTTTTGGCCTGTTTATACAAGAGGCCATATAATATATTTCAGATGACAGAATCACTGTAGCAAGAATATACAAGTAGATCATGTCAAAATATGACCTATAAAGCTTTGTTCCATATCTGAAGCTTCCCGCGTTGCTTCTGGGGAAGAGGAAGATTGCAAACTTCCATTTGCTGTATAGGCGGAATGCCACGAAGATTCAGGACCTCGATGCATAACATCTCTTACAACAGATTCACAAAGGCAATTGCGTAATTTATTTTAAGTAACAGGCGATCGAAACCTTCGACTACCACCAGAGTACCAATTTTTTGAGAACAACACGACTATAAAATCGCACAAAGCCTCTTTGTTTCAAACCACCGGTATTTCTGTAATATGGCAGAAAGCAACTTACAAGCTGCCGTTATTGTGACGAGCTTGATGTCATCCTTATTTGGACTGGGTACCACTGTCACAGGATCCTGTTGCCCATTCACGAGAAGCTTGTCCCCAGGCGCCCACGGATTCTCGACTTTGAACTCAATAGGGATGTCGTTCTGTTGTCCTTTCTCTTCAAAATTCAGATCCAACGTCATGTGAGGCTGCACGGTGTATCCCTCGTTTTTATTCTGTCCTTTGCTGGGGATGACTTTCACTTGCGTGCCAGCTTTGTTGTCGAAACGAACTTTGACGAAACGAGTCGAGGAGGCTGATTCAACTAACAAAAAGATAGAATTGTGATCTATTGTTGGTGATTCCTGCAGATGCATAAATGGCATGTCTACAGGGTTAACAATACAGTCAAACATTTATAATGCAGACAGCAAAGGGGCAGAACGAGAGCTGAATTTTGGAGGTAAAAAGTTGCGAATTCTGGTTTTCCTGGAACAGAATGAACTGCCCGTAATGTGTCGGCATTACGGAAGTGTCCGTAAAGAGAGGCTGGACTGTATTCATAACAATTTCCAGGGGGAAACAAGCTTAGTATAGTCATGAGCTAGTAGAGGCGACCCTATCAATTAGCGTGAAAACGTGATCTATAAATGAAAGTTTGAAACTTAAAACGTTAAAAAGAAAGAGAAGATAGGGTCACTAAATCCGCTCACCATTGCTAGAGAAGTACAAAAATACATCCTTAGCACTCTCTGCCGGGACCTCTGCATCAAAGAAGGCCAGAGAGGAGGTGACCATTCTGGTGTAACCGTATGGTGTCCCTGCCGCATTTCGTCCCACAATGAGCCTGGTGTATGTATCCTTGTCGTGGTCGCCTTCTTGAGGCATGTACCCCAATGCACGGGTGATCCTAGTACCGTTTATATACAAAGCTAGACCGTTCTCTCGTGCCCAGGTCACCATCACGTATTGCCATGTATTGAACGAGAAATCTGATTCAACCTGCCAAGAAATAAAATGATTAACTGTGTCTCCCGCTTCCCTGACTTTACGTTGCGTTACTTTTTTGTCACGATGTTACTAAGTGACGTCAATTTTCCGTGGTTACTATGGGCCACGTGCCTAGTGTAAAATCGAGACATCAGAGTTTTGATGTCAGCTTGCGTTGTGCTGAGAGTAAACAGTGTTACAAAACCGAGCCAGCGGTGGATTTTATTGTCGCCCCGCGACATTTGACTACTCAGTAAATTATTATTACTTACATTAAAAAAAAAAAACAAACAATATTGAAGTTAGTTAAGGGAGTTCATTGTTTGCATTTGGGAAACTTACCCGCCATACTTCATCAGGAACAGAGACTACCGCGAACAGTTTTCCGTCCTTCACGAAAAGCGTGAAACCGCGTGACTCCTTACTAGAGCCACCGCTGTCAACAATGTAATGAGGCTCGTCTTTGTAACTTTTAGCGGCATCGTCCAGTTTGAATCTGATGCCGAATGACAGACCAGCGGTGCACTTGTCTGGATTGCTCAGACATTCACCTAAAATGATAAATGGAACTAATTAAAAGACTATTGTGACTAATGAGAGCAAGGACTCACTTCAGCATTCCAACAAGCAACAACAAGTTTGTTTTCTTTTTATTGTATTCTCAGGCGCGCAACGAATGATTGGCATAAATAACAAAACAAAGCTGTGAAGGACTGGTATCTCATCCAAGGAAAAACAAAATATATAGTATTATACCTCATTCACAAGAAGAAAAGAAAAATAAAATAACTACTGTTTTGTTAAACACAAGTTACTTTTCTCGTCACATAGAACTTGTTAACTGGCTTTTGTCGTCTTCAGATTTGGCACAACGAAAGCCACACAAGTTAGATCTTTCTTGAACCCTTGAGTCCTTCAATTTTCTGTCGTTGATTTTTGGATTTTCTATTGTTATTCCTTGTGTTATTTAGCATGTTTTATCGGTCTCAACGGGATATTAACTCCGGAGTCAATTGGCAGTAATAATTGGTAGCAGCAACATACAAGTCAATTAACTTGTCCGTTTATAATTTGGTTTTATCAACTGGGTTGATAATGTCAATTGGCCACCGTAAAGATATTCAAGAGCTGACGTTTCGAACGTTAGCCCTTCGTCGGAGCGAATGGATTCGCTCCGACGAAGGGCTAACGCTCGAAACGTCAGCTCTTGAATCTCTTTACGGTGGCCAATTGACATTATCAACCCAGTTGATAAAACCAAATTATATTGTTATACTTCCCACCGACGCAGCACCACAGTTTCTTTAGAAACTTACCCCCTCTATTAACTTGTCCGTTGTTTGTTTAACCCACTTGACTTCACTAACCTTCAAAGTTTCCCATATCCAGCCAGGAATCATTGCCATTTAACAGCAACCCTCCTTCCAGGGGAACTATAGCCCCATGGGCTTCAGGGACAGGATCGTCTCCGACAAGGCGACCATTTTCCACCTTGCGCAATGGCCACATTTTCTTGTACCGTAATTTCGGCGCTGCGGGGAAACAAAACAAAAAGTATTATCACGGTTGCCCTCATGAATAAAACAAAATTCATCATCTCTCTACAAGCGACAAACAAAACCATAATAAGCCTGAGGATAATACGACCAAATAATTCAATAATTCATCATAAAAGGATGATCGTTATCAACAAGTGAACAAATGTCATTATCATCCGGTATATGAGAATCACAAGAAATTTAGAATTTTAGAAATCAACTTTAGGTAAGGTTTACCACAAATAGCTTGGTTTGAAAAAAATGCGCCACGGCCAAACACAAACTTACGTGCTGCAGTGACGAGAAGATTTTTGCAGGGCTTTCTTCCATCTCTGGGTGTCACAGGAAATGGTTTATCAAAGTCGTTTATCCTCAGATGGGTAAAAGTCTCTTTGTCTTCGGCAATGAAGTACACTGGCTTGATGGGAGCGCCATCTGTTGACATGGACATCAGCGTCACCTCGAGGGTGGAGTCAGGCACGATATCAAAACCCTGGGGGTTACCCTTGTCTGGCTTGAGAACAATTGGTCGGCCTACTTCGTTTGTGACACACAGGGAAGCGTAATAGATTTTCGCAGATACTGTGGAGGATTTAAGGAGAATAAGTAATGAATAGGTTGAAATGAGTTTGTGATTATTTTAACTCTTCTGCTAAATATCTTCATCAAGTCAGACATTCCTTTTCAAGAAATTCTACATCTGTCGCAAAAGTTGCAAGGAAGAAAATTACGTGTGTTATTGAATATTATGTGTACAATCAAAGTTTCCAGTTTTCACAACTTACAGCCACTCCAGAAGAAGATATAAGCCGCGTTGACGTCGTCTTGTGACAAACTTCCCCCAAAGGTCGTTAAAGACGCCATATCAAACTTTGCAGGGTGAAACGGACCGTTATTTCCCACCTCTCGACCAATCACAAAGTTGTCCTTGTATGGGCTAACTGTGGTTGTAGGGACTGGTTCACCTGTGGTATTATGAACTCGCAACTGCGAATTGTAGTACATTTTCATTCCATTGCGTTTATTCCACGTCACCATAACGTACACCCAGTCATTAGCTAGAGCACCAGCACTGCTTTGTACCTAGCGAAAGAGACACACAAGAGGAGGGTGGATTAGGAAGGAATACAGTACATTGGAATTCCAATTATGAAAACGAAAACAATTCTAGGAATTAGAGTTAAAGTCGTGGCGTTTGAAGAAGACCCAGAGCAAACAACTTTTGGTTCTAATTACCACGAGGCTTGAGAAATCAATGTTGTGTTCTTCAAACGAATAAACTTTTATTCCGCAAAATAAACAACAACCAAAGATTGAAAACGGGATTCTGTTGTATTTACATATCTGATCGTTAAGGTCAGTAAAACGGGCGAATGAGTGAACCTTATAGCGCTACAATGATCTTAACATATGAATAATGGTTTAGCTTAGTTTAACCACGTTAGGTTAGCAAGTGAAGTTACTTTATGATACGTTACGTCACATCACGCTACGTTATTTTACGGCAAATGACATAACCGTCTCTGTTTACGCCTATAAAACTTACCGTCCATTCCCTATCAGCACTTCTCACCACAGCAAACAACCTTCCCTTCTCCTTAAACAAGGTAAACCCGCGCATGCCTCGGCTGCGAGCACCGGTGTCCACAATGTACCGCAGCGTGTCATCAACATCTGCCTTGTCAAACCTGAGCTTTGTTCCAAACGAAAGCCCATCAACGCACTTCTCTGTGTTTATCACACAGTCATCGGCAGCGATTTGGGCCGCAGTGTGAGAGTCATGCCCGTCAAAGGCCAAACCCCCGTTCACTATGGTCATCTCACCGTGTGCCCTCAGATCGGGGTTTCCAGGGATTTCTTGCGTGGCGTGTGGATGCCTTGCATGGAATATGATGCTACTGTCGGAGAGCTTGTCGGCTGTTGAAGGTTGGCCGTCTGAGATGCGACTGTCCTTTGCTGATATCATAGACCAGGAATGTACGGGCTTGATTTTGGGAGCTGCAGAAGAAATAGACGTACATATATACAATGAAAGTTTAGAACTGATTTCATAAAGCTTTCTTTTGAGGTTTTATTGAATTTGAATTTTTAGAATCGTTACAAAATCAAATTATTATTTTGCATCTCAGGAATTTTGATAAAGCGTTTTCACACACGTGGAAAGCGGCCATATTGGGTTGCTGATAAGTTCAATTCCCGGAGGATTGGTTTTGGGCATCAACATGGCCGCCGTGTCTATGGTTTGGAACACCATGGCTGTCGTGACGTCATAAGGAAACACTCAATAGGACAAAAGTGAATGGAAGCTTGCAGAAATGCTTCAAATGTCAACCACTGGCCTAGAAGGGCATGTACTAAAACCAGGAACACCGGAAAACCCCGGAGAAACCCGGAACACCAGAAATCCCGTCAAATGCCAATAATAAATGCCGGTGTTCCGTGTCTCGGGGTGTTCCGGTTTTCCTGGTTGTAGTACATGCCGCCTTGAAGTATCCTGTTATAAGTGTAGGTATTTAATTTTCCCATAAATTCACAACATCATTAGAATTCATGTCAGAGATCTAATTTAATAACCTCTTTTGACTTTCGACATTCTTTTCGCTAAATGTGAAGCCCTAATCGCTACGACAAACAGACAAACAACTCATATCTTACTTACCAGGGGCAGTGATGGTCATGTTGATCACTTCATCCGGGAACTCACCAGGAGTGATTAACACCTTTTTGACGTCACCATTAATTTCTAGGTCGTTTTCGGTATCGAGATCCTTGGCGTCAAATTTAACAGGTTCAGTGAGAGCGCCGCTTTTGGGGAAGATCATGGACACCTTCAAGTATTCGCCCTTGGGAACGACGTAGCCGCCTTTGCGGCCCCTTGATGGCTCAACTCTAATCACACGGCCGACTTTGTTGTGTATGAACAATGTGATGTAACGCTCTTCGGGTCCCAATGGCCCACCTTATAACAACAACGATAATATATTTCTAACTGTGGCTACAAAATTCACTGATTTAAATAGGAAAGGATTCAGAGTAAGCAGAGGTTCAGGGTTCGAGTCTGGTCATTGACGTACAATTTTTCTTTCTCTTCTGTGGGAAAGAATTCGCTAAAATGTCGCTTGAAAGGGAAACGTGCGCCCGCGATGTGGCGAAGGTTTTCCACCCTCCCTCCCTTGTCACCTTACTTGCCTCCCCCCACCTTCGATCCCATCAGCTACGTTCTCCTAAAGGATGAAGCGTGTGAATGACGCCAGCACTCACACAAGCAAACTGGAATGACGGACAGTTTGGAAGATTGTTTTAAGCGCGATAACCGGTGTTCTTTTTCATACCAAAATTTCGCCTACATTCCCTCTATTTCTCTCACAACGCGCTACTATTGTCCGAGTCTCGCCGCGGGGTGGTAGTGGGGATGGGGGGTGCGCAATAATTGCCTTCTATTTTTAGACTAATCGAATCGAGACGAGTACAAGAATATACTTTCTCCACAATTGCACTCGCCCCAGCCTTTCGTACAAGACTTGTTTGCACCCTGTTAACAGTAGCCTGCTAATACAGCCGCTGCATTTCACTCCCGGCCCGTCCGTCTTTCGAAACGCCCCTCGGGCCGGGAGCGAAGAGAGACGGCTATATTCACAGGCTACGTTAACAACAATAACAAAAGTACACTGGGGAGAAATAATACGTTAACATGTACAAAAACACTTACTTAATGGAGATATCACAACATCTGTAACTTTTTCCTTAAACTTAGCGGGCTTCACGATAATGCTCTTCCGATTGTTAATCATCATCGCTGACTTCGATTCAGGATCAAAGGCCCTCAGCAGTAAGGGCTCCGAGCTCTGGAACTCTCGTGTGATCTTCATAATGGTGCCACTGTTGATGTGGAAGCCCTCATTCAGCCCCTTGTAGCTAGGAGCTATGACGGACTTCTTGCCTGCACGGTTCCTGACTTTCAAAGTCACATAGTACAAAGAAGGCTTTTCCGCAATGTGCTGTCTGTTAGAAGGGACATGGGACTTCTTCTTGCCTGAAACTGGAATCAGTTAAAATCTGAATTATATTATGCGTTTGTCCTTTTTTTGTGTGTGTTCGGGTAATTGAGGTCTGTTATGTTTTAGTTATTAAAGTTCAGGTTATGTTCAATCTAGCCGTGAAGAATGAAGCTGATAAATCAACAATTAGAAGAGAACCAAAATACTTTCCATCCGTATAAGAAAACCAATATAATAATTCCCTCGTTTGAAGAACAAGTTGTTTAGTTTTAACTGAATTTGAAGTTCGTCGGCTATTCCTACTTCAAGTACCAATTCAAAAGTTCAGGGATATTGGTTCTTTGAGTTTTCTGAATGTGCAATATTTGTCGGCAGAAATTACACTACTTCAGAATTAGCCTGCGTAGCCGGCGGGATTTGAGGGTGCGAGCTACTCACTCAGCATTCGCGGGCGAAGCCCACGAGGTCAAGCGGCGCGAACTCGACTCCTCACCAATCTCTCCACGGCTTTGCCGCTCCGACGACGGCCTCCCAAAAACAAAAGCACTTCGCCGCGAATCCCGCCAGCTACTCAGGCTACTTCAGAATAGACTAATGCCGTGCGTTTGAAGCAACTAGTTTCGTAGCCTGTATGTCTGGCGTTCACAGGGGAGGAATAGGGGAAAGCGAAAACTCCTGTCACGCAGACTGCTAACTTCTGATGTTTACGGTATATACACTAACCTGATGTTCCAAGAATGAGCACTTCTTTCTTCCCCTTAGTAGTCTGTGGCTTCAAGGACATTTCCAAGGTTCCATTCATGGACAGCGCCTTCTTGCCGTCAACTGAAGAAGCCGCCAACGTAATTGGTTGAGCAGAGGTGGTACCTTTGGTGATGTCCATCATGAAGTTCTTCCTTACTTTCCAGCCCTCTGTAGGCTTGTTGTCACTCGAGCGTACTAAGACGTCCTGTCCAGCCTTGTTCATGAAGCGTACAGTTACGTAGTACTGCTGTCCTCCTAACAAAACACAAACGGAACAGTGGAGGACACCAGATCACATAGGTGTGGAAAAAGGTATAACACAAGTAAAACACCTTCACAGTGCTTGGAAAGTGAAGGTGCTTGGAAAAGCAAACAAACAAGCAAACAAATAAACAAACAGACAAACAAACAAACAAACAAACAACAACAACAACAACAACAGTCGCGGTTCAATAAACATGGTGATAATGAAACCTGCTAAAGACCGCGATCCCTAAGAGTACTTATGTATTGTTGAAAGTCATACGGCGAGATTAGATGGGACCGCAAGTCAAAACAAACGTGTTTACTTATTCGATAGCCCTACTAAACCAGTAAAAAAGAAACAACTTTAAATATCCTTCGGAGTAAGAGAAAAGCTTAATTAAAAAAAAAAAAAACAGAAGAAACAAAAATAGCAATTTGCAATCTAAGACACTTAAGCCAACTGCCCTTACTCGATTTTAAAGAAATCTACAATTCCGTTAACGTTTACTCGACTTTGAAACGAAATTTAGCTTTCCCTAGAGTAGATACTAAATCCTCGGAATTTTCCTTGAGCTTAAAGAAATTTGTCTTCCCTCGACGTCTGTCTAGACCATGGCAGATACACATTCTTTCTACAGTGAAGAAAAATACAATTAAAGCGAACTTCAAACCTGGTGACATTCCTGGTGCCAAGATCTCACAAGTTATGGGCTCTCCTTTAACTTCACTCGGCGTCAATTCAATCGAATCTTTTCCATTAACTTTCATTAACTGGTTCGACTGCGGATCCAGGACCTTAAACGTTACAGGCGAGTTACCGGTGGTCGGTTTCGTGAAGGACATCATGAAGCCCTTCTTGACTGGAAAGCCCTGAGGCGGGTTGCTGTCGCTCGGCATAATGACAATATTTTTACCAGACTTGTTCAAGATCTTCATTGATATATAGTATGTACCAGTGGCTGACCCGCCTGCAAGACAAGTATTGCCATTAATATCGGTAAAGCCTGAATCATATCGCCGAGATAAAAAACGCGTTCCTACTGTGTAATGTGTAGTTCACACTGACAACATACCGCATTTTTGTCGATTAGACAGCCCGGTGTTTTAAAGAGTAAATACGGTTAGGGTATACCATCGATGTTCTGGGCGTTTATCCAGTGGTATGAAGTGAAATAAGACATAAACAACAGATGAAGGAAGATATTTGAGTTGAGTGATGATCAAAATTTGTTCACATCGAAATTGCCGCTCTTCACTTGTGCATGAGTTTTGATGAGAGAACACTAAGCAATTGCGAAGTCCGGGAGGTCTAAAACAGACCCCCCCCCCCTCCCCCGCGAGACTCTGTCTGGCCACATTAGCGTGTTCTGAGAGAAAAAAAGAAGGAATATAGGTGAAGTTTTCGTTTCAAAAATGAGTCCAAGGACACCGTCTTTCGTGCGTCATTTCAGTTTGCTTGTCCGAGTCTTGCTGTCACTCGCCCACGCCGCTATTGAAGAGAAGAACCCTGAACAAATTAAGGGATTCAACGGAATTCGAACGGGTGAGTTCCTCAATACTGATAAGGAGCAGACTCGTCCCCAGTCGTCTCCTTTGAGAAAATAGCAAGACGCGATGGATGATGGGAAGGAGGAAAGGCGGGAGACTGATCCTTTCTGCCTCACTTCCCATCATTCAACGCGCCTGTTATTTTTCTCATAAGAGACGACTGGGGACGAGTCAGGACACGGAGCTCCCGATGCTCCAATCGAGCTATGAAGCCACATATAGAGAAACAGGTGATTTTAGAATCATCATAACACTTCACTGCCAGAATTTTGTGGTACATCAAGAAAGCATTCTCTACTTGATCATTTCCTTATATTCTCATCACCTATCTGCTCGACAAGATATCAGTGAGGTAAAGAGAAATTAAATTCTGATCGGCCGTACCTCCTGCTCCATCAATCTTTTCTTTAGAGATGACGACGAGAAACGAGCCTTTTCGTGTCAGCTCCGGTGAAATAGTTAGCTTGTCTTGATTGTTCAACAGCAGATTCACATTACCGGACTTGGCACTGAACGTGACTGCTTGACCAACCGCTACGTCTTTGCGGACTTCCGCAATGTACTTTTTAAGTATCTGTTGGAAAATAAAAAAAGGCGTGACGAATGAAGTCTATAAGTATAAAGATGGTTAGTGTGCTGGAGTATGGATCAAGTGGTCCAGGTTCGAGCTCTGGCCTTGGATTATTCCGTTATGCGTATGAACAGACAGTTGAATCTCATAGTGCCGTTCTGTAGGGGGTAACGCTGCGATGAACTAGCAACCCATACAGGGATCGTTCGAGTATAAATACTCTTAATCGCTTAATGGATAAGCTCCAGGTTGATGGGCCATAACGGCAGTAGCAATTGTGGTCATTTGCGTGGACATAATTAAATATGGAGTTGTCTCTTTGCTCACTAAAAATTATAGCTCGTTTCAAGTCGGAATCTCGCAGTCTTGATCATCATTGTTCCTGTTTACTTTACTATTACAAATCTCGCGTATGTTTCTTTTGTGTAAAATCCTGGATGGTTTATCACATTCAGCGATGTACTCCGGGTTCCTTATAATATCATACAGAGACCACATCAAGAGTATTTTTAGTACTTATTCCTTTAGGGTGAATTGCCTCACCTGAATACCCTGGGCGGGCTGTTTATCACTTGCCAACAGCTGGACATCTTTGTCGAACGTGTTTTTCACTCTCAATTTGATTATATTGGAGGCTGATGAATCAAACATGCCTAAAAGAAACAACCATGAAAAAACACGGATTTCAAGTTGACAGCCTATAACTATCTCTTTCTCTAAACAGCATTTAGGTCTTTAAAAAGCGTTTACGTTGAAATAATTTCCCGTCTAATTACTGTCGTTTGATTGGATAAGTAATTTAAGCATTTTAAACAGGCATTATTTAGTACAGTAGTGGGTTTGGCAATCAGTCACACTGCTTGAACTTTAAAGAAAACATTTTCTTTCAAATTCAGAATCACATCATTCAACGTTTTAAAAGTTATCATTGTTTTCTTTTGATGTGACTTAATTGGATTTAATTTAATATTATTCTTAATTTGTGTCATGTAACCTTTTTTTTCAGGGCACCATTCACTGATTCTAATTCTTACATCACACTTTTAATTTGACGAGAAAATATCGATTGATCTCGGCAAGCAAAGGTTGTACTTGATCCAGTAATTAAAGATAAAATTAAGCAACTGAATTAACAAAAAGAGCACCAAAACTAAGCATTTACCACTTCTAAAATAGAATGTGTACACATTCCGCATGATCGATGGAGACAAAAACGTGTTAAACGTAGAGAACGATCCAATAGAAAACTTGGCGTAATGGCCAGCCCCTTGCACATCACGACCAAAGCACAAGTTAGGCTTGTTGGCGCTGAGTTGGAGTTCAATTTCTTTGCCCTGGGAATCAGACGCCACTTCGGCACCATCTAGGTACAGTTTCAGCCCAATATCGCTTTTCCATGTCATACTGGCATAGCACCAAACATCGGGCACGATTTTTGTCTGCACCTATAAGGACAGCAAGACAACAAAAAGTGGACAACCAATCACAACAATGCACATTCTTTCAATTCGCAATCTAGCGCAGTTTTCAAAGCTTCAAGACATGAAAGATGGTATGATTTTTGGAACTGCATTGATCTTCGCATTAAAGTGGTAGAAATATTCTCATGTATGTTCAAAAGCAGGGAGCCTGGAATAATTTATTCCTCAAACACGCTCAACACTACACCAGTTCACGGTATATGAAGTTATTCAGATTATTTTCTTAATCAAGAGCTGGCAGAGAAACAGTCTGTTATTTGCACAATCAGGGTCACATTTGGACACAAGCTCAGAAAAACTTTAAAAAGCTGCGGGCGGTCTTGGTGTCCCGTTGCCTTAGTACACGCCCAAATTTAATACCAATGAAATGCATCACAAATTCAGGAACTAAAGTAATCGCAATAAACCATCTTCCACGTGACGTACCTTCCAAGCCTTTTTTGCGGTGGCCAACTCAAACATCAGGTTACCATTTACAATGTAGACAGACACCCCACGCGTGGTCAGGCTGCGTGCCCCACTGTCAACAATGTACTTGGGCATTTTGTACGACATACCCGCCTCATCGAATTTCAGCCTGGCACCCATGGAGAAGCCATTCTGGCAGTTTTCGGGGTCCTGTAAGCAGTCGCTTTTTGGCAAAGAGACCTCAGCGAATGCACCGGCACCGTCAAATAGCATGCCGCTGCCTTGGATGGGCGTGTTTCCAACCAGGCTAAGAGGTGGCGTTCCAACGATCTTGTTGTGCGTTTTGAAGATGAAGGACCATGAGTGAAAGGGAGCAACAGGACTGGCTGAATAACGAAACAGTTTCAATCGTCAGCGATACAATAAATACAGAATAACACTGATATCGGATATCTCACGAAACGCAGAGGACGAGTGAGATATTGAACACGAGAAGAGAAATTCCATATCTCAACACACCCAAGTATAAGCACTAACAATTAAGTTTTTCATGAAAATTTCCAACTATTTTCCAGCGATCTGCGAGGATTTTCAAATTGTTGCTCGAAGGAAATACGAACCGGTTTCCGAAGATTCCCGAAATTTGCCGAATACGTCCGATTATGCACCAACATATTAAAGCACAGCAAAAGTGCCAAACATGACATCGAAAATTAAAGAAATGCATATCATCAGTAAATGAATCGAGTGTTCAATTTACGTGTTTACCATTCCATTACAACGGGTTTTTTATTACCATTTTCTCAGGGCTTGGAATACGAAAATATTGTAAAAATAGCACTCGACATACCTGGGATGACGGCAAGAGGAGCAAGTCCAGCTGCATCATCGTTGTTTTCTCCTGGGGAAGCAAAAATCAAAACGTATAAGTTCAAAAGGCAGCCAATGTCTGTATGTATAGCCACCTTGTTTTGAAATTGCAATTCTGGCATATTCTGGCAATGTTCCATCGAACAGTCCTGCGCAGTCCCACCAATGTCATCAAACGCATCTTTTTGACATCTTTCTGAGAACTTTCCGATAGCGAGTGTTTCAAGTGACCAGTGAAAATGCAAGTGAGGGAGGCGGAGTTGACATCTCCACCTCTCTCAGTTCTTGCACTCTTGTTGGCCAGTTCAAACGAAAACCATCATAACGTTGTCAACAAGATACAAAAAAAGTTGTGAAAAAGAAATAAAAATCTTTGTCTAGTGGCAATGGCAAGGCGCACCACACCGTAACGATATAAGGATGGTCCAGTTCGAGTCGATGGAAATCCAATTTTAACCAATCCATCTGTAAAGCTGAGCTCGCTGTTTTTTGTCAGAGCCCAGGGTGTCTGCAATATACAAGGTTGCTCTCTGTTCTCTGGGTTTTCACGCAAAGAGAACGTTACTTTTGACAAGCTAGTTAATGCTTGACTGCATGAGTACAACAAGAGAGCGTGACTACTTGCAACGTGCGTAATTACTGTACCGCAAGTACTTACCCGATGGCGAAAGAGTGACTTCCATGGCTTTCTCGTGTGTGTGACTTGGCTCCACCTTGAGCTTGGCACGGTTGTTTAAAAACAATCTCGCTTTGGTAGAGCTGTCCATCGCGATGAAGTTGACAGCGTGGTTGGAAACCATAGTCTTCACAACAGTTAAGAATGATCCTTTCTTCACCACCATGCCATTAGGTGCTTGGTTATCGCTAGAGAATACCAGTGCGTCTTGTCCAATGCTATTCGTGACTTTTAAGACCATGAAATATTTATTGCCTTCCCCTTCAGACCCTACAAAGCAATTATCGAACGCAAATTTTTGACTTCTCATAAGACTTGAAAGGAAGTCTTTGCGAATCACGAGAAAGAAATGCATATCGATTTTATCCTACATCTTATATTCATGGCGGGAAACAACTAGAAGCTGACACGAACGCGGAAATTTATGGCGGGAAATGACATGCAGCTGTGACGAACTTTATGGCGGGAAAGAACGTGAAGCTGTGACGCATGCTGCAATTTTTGACGGCAAACAGCAAGAACCACAACTTACACTTAAAGAGGACTTAAAGAGGCAAAATACAGGGCAATATTCCACATTGACTAATTTAGTTAAGTTGAACGCACATCAATGCAATATTAATCCGTTACTGAGTGGAGTGAATCAGTCATAACACAAACCCACCTTGCCTCCAGAAGTAACTGTAGATGTGAGAGATCGTTTTCGGAGACAGTACTCCTTTAAAAGTGGAGATGGAAGCCAGCTGGAACTTCGCGTGTGCGCCTTGACTCACACTGCTACCCACAAAGAAGTTCTGTGGATTTCCTGAAGACTGGTGATTTCCCCTCGTTCCCAGTACATCCCCGTCCACCAGCTCACCATCAGAATAGACTTGGAGCCCAGTCTTCCCGCTGAAGTCTCCCATGACGTAGAACCACTTGTTTGCGTAAACAGGTATGGAGGCCTGTAAAGATGGAATGTGGGATAAAATATTATTACAGACGGAAAATTTGTGCGAGAGTTCCACTAAACGAATTCCGCTACAAGAAGCAAGTTGTTTAATTCATACACCTTTACCTGATAAACGATATTTGAGGTAACAATCTTGAAATAGAGAGAGTTTAGCTGCAGGAACATGGCAACGCCCTTGTTGTTGACACTGGCACCGGTGTCAATTACATACTGAGGGGCATTGGATGTTAATGACGCATCGCTGAACCGTAGTTTGGCCCCAATAGCGAACCCACTGATACACATGTCTGGATCAATCACACAGGCAGCGCTAGGCAGCTTTCCGCTCAACGAGCTCTGGGCACCATCGAAACTTGATCCGCCCAGGATAGGTTCTAAGCTCCCGTGGATCTCTAACGGTGGGTTGCCAGGGACTTGCTTATCATTCATAGCTGAGAGGATCCATGAATGAGACGGATTCACGGGTGGTGCTGTGGGATGAAAATATTTTTTTTTTAAATTCAGTGTTTGTTCGGTGTTTGTTCACGTTAGTGATTAGTTGATGAAACTTGTGCAAAGTGATTTAACCATTCGGATTGAAGAAGTCGCCTCATCTGCCAATCTCTTGTAAGGCATAAAATCGCTTACATGACTTTTCCAGTACTAATCACTCCAATTTCAAAGCTTATGCCACAAATAAAGGAAACAAGATTTCTTTCTGTTATAATGAACAAGAAACAAATTTAAAGTTAACCTGAAACGCTTGACTCTTCCATGGCTCCACCTTGGGGAAAGTAATAGGAAAAGAAGTATATTACTGAATGAGGAATTGAGAGTGATTTAATGTTAATGTGAGTAATTATTAAATGAAAAAGGAAGGACAATATCTTACTGAAAGATTTACTTGAACAACGATAGACATTATTTCATTCACACTACTCCTCATCAAAGAGCCTGGTCCCAGGCTAATCTGACACAAGTTCCCATAGCAACTATCGCCTGCTTTTTCTTCAAACAACAACATTGTCACCAAGTCCTAAGGTCCTTGAAAACATTTCTTATACTGGAATTTCAGGCTAATCTGACATAGCAACTATTCCCTACCTTTTCTTCAAACAAAACACTGTTACTAAACGTGTTTTTCCTTGAAAACATTTCTTGTACTGAAATTTCTTACTTCAACAAGAAATTGAAAATTTAAGAAGGATGATGAAGTTGTCTGAAATACCCTTTTATCCTTGGAAGGGCCAATTATCAAGTTGGCAAAGCAAAGCATGAGAACAGCTACCTCAAGAAACTCGTCGTGATTACAAACCAAATTCTCCCACGATAAATTATAAAAAATACATAACGAACATTATGGAGAATGTATGTACTGATAAACTCACCTGGTGAGATTATAGGCCCCGACGGCTGGCCTGTGATGTGCAAACGAAAGAGATTTTAAAATTATAAACTTTAATTAGATTTAGAATCGGTGAAAGAAACTCATCGCAAGGGTTCAGGAGTTTGTTGAATTCTATCAGTAAACATTTTTAGCGTTCTGTAGAGCACAGCTAAATTCCAGGTTATGGAGGAATATATCTTAAATTGAATTATTTGGGATATTACGCGACATCGGATTCCAATACCAACAGTGTAATTCTCGCCAAACTGATTGCTATCTGCATATGTTGCAGTCACTTTGTAAGCAGTGTAAGCACCTCAGATAGTTTGTCTAAAGTAAGTGGTAAAATATAGCAAACTTGTCGCTTGGTAGAATTTCTGGTGCATTCACCGGAAGATTCCTCTCCAGTTTAAAACTGTTCCGAGGAATGTCAGTCGGGGGAACAAATCGCAGTTCATGACGAAATTCCCCCACCCCCCACCCCACGAGCCGGGACTGAGCCCGCGTTGTTCGTCCCTGAAGTTGCTCACGCGTTTACTGTCAATGTATTCGCGAGCTCTCGAGCTAGGTTTTGATTGGATAAAGCTACATTTACACGGAACCGGGCCGAAACCGTTCCGAACCGAACCGAACCGGACCGGATCGTCTCCTGTTTACGTGGAACCGTTTCGAATCGATCCGGGTGTTTACACGGGATCTTTATGGAATCGGTCCAGCACGGATCCAAAACTGGACCTGCAAAACAACAGGTCCAGTTTTGGATCCGTTCCGGACCGGTTCCAGAACGGTCCCGTGTAAACAGAAAGCCTATCCGGTCCGATTTTCGGACCGGGCCCATTTGGAACCGCTCCCGTACGCCTAAAATAAGTCGGAAACTACTCTAGTGCCTCATTGAAGATTTGCCAATCGCAAAGCTAATGTTGCACCACAACACTGCAAAATCGCACGGAAATAAGCGTCCAGTGAAAAAGGCCGTAATAAGCGGGTAGACCAAATAAAAAGGAATCAAATTCAAAGCTTCGATAACAAAAACAAACCTTTTTGTGTTACAGTGACTTTCACATCTTGTAGGGGGGACTTGGTAGGAGTTACAGAAATTCCATCCAGACCATTCAGTAACAATGCTTCACTTTTCTCGTCTTGTGCATTAAAGATGACCGCTGAGGGCCTGGACACGGCCTTCTTGATTTTTGCAACAACTCCAGGATTGATAGCAAAACCTTGCGGTGGATAACGATCTGACGGCATTAAATGCAACTTCTTTTTCGAAAGGTTTGTCACTTCCAGGACGATATAAAATTTCGCAGCGGCTCCTAAAATAATGTAAAGATCAGTAAAATAATGGCGAGCTTTTTGTTGGCATTCAACAGCAAATAAAGATTATGAGAGATTGAAAGATGATCTGGTTTTAGCCTAGTGGTGACTTGAAAATCGAACTGATAAGTCTGACGCATTCGTGTTTGAAAGAGAATTTAAGTAAAGCAAGATTTATCACGCCCAGCCTAAATAAGCAGATAATAACAGTTAGCCTCAGTGATAACCGGCACACTCAGATACCATTAAACTTGTTAGTTTTGGCTGTTTAACGCTAATTGTTAGAGGTTGTTTCACGGTTTAAAATAAACACATATTCTGTGAATTTGGTGTTATGTCGAAACATCACCTAGTCAAGATCTTAAGACCAGACGTGCTTTCGATTTGATTCGCTGAAAATGTGACGCCTGTTGTTACTACCTTTTTTTGGCTTATTTATTAGGACTTAGCAACGCCATAAAATTTCGATATATATTTATAAGAGGAATTGCAATGTTGATCACCGGCTCACCTGATCCATCGTAATCCTTATAGAAAGAAGCTACACTGCCTGTGTGGGCAGCCAGGATGCATTCATCAAAAACAGCCAGCGATTTTATGGAAAACTTCGCAAAGTCGGAGCCAAAAACATTTGGAACCCTTCCCCCAATACAGAGATTTGTTTGCGCGACGTTAACTGGTCGTGGGGGATCTTGTTTTCCCAAAGAGTCTGTGCCCTGAAGCACGCCATCTTCGTACAAGGACAGGCCTTCTACTTCACTCCACGTGGCCGTTAGGTAGAACCAGTTGTCAAATTTCAACGGAGCTGAGATCTGATGAAAGAAATATCGACATAATGTTGGCAAATGGTCTTAAATTAGTCTGTAGTACGGGCGCATTTATTGAGCGCGGTCGCTGAATAATCCTTGGTTTACCTGTGTTGTGTGAAGAAATACCCAGAGAGCTGGAGCGAGTAGGCTCTCGCCTATCCAAAATGCCTAGTGATAGTTGTAGCGTAGCGACTTTTAAGGCAGTGACACTTAAAATGGTCCTATTAGTGATATCTGTATATTTGATTAGTGTGTATGTTTAAGTGGGGTGTTTAGTAAAATAAATAAATAAATCCAAAACGGCTGCACTGAAGGTTGATGGCAAACTAGTTTATAACAGTACAGGAGCGTTTGTTTCTAAACGATGCGGATTTTGCAATACACACTGCTACGATGATTGCTCAGAAATTGCACTTTTAATCAAGCATAGTAACAATTATTTTGTTAACTTGGATGAGCCTTGACGAAACAGTTCGAAAACTGCACGTAGATCCTAAGAACATTGTAGCGCGCATTTGAATTTCATTAGAAGCAAAAAATGCAAAAGAGATATAATTATCAAAGGACTTATGAATTTTTTTATGATTTTTGATTTTAAATCATTTAAGCATGCTCATCTAGTATTAAGAATACGACGAAAAAAGTCCACTTACTTCCCAAACCTTTTGAGATATCGCCAACGTGAAGAAGATTTTCCCATCTTTAATATACATCGACAAACCGCGGGTCTGGGAACTCTTAGCTCCAGTATCAATCAAATATTTTGGCTCTTTGTAGTCCTTCACGGATTGGTCGAATTTCAGACTCATACCAATTGACAGTCCCTTGCTGCATAGAGCGGGATCCATAACACAGTCAGTAACAGACATGCCAGTCGTTAGGAATCCAGTCTGGCCATCAAACGCCACACCACCGTCACTCGCGCGGACGCTCCCGTGCATTCTGAAGGCCGGAGTGCCCTCTACGAAGCCTTGAGGCGTGATGGATTTTAGCCTCCAGAAGTAAATACTTGTTACTGTAAAAAGCGATAGGAGCGATTATTGATCCGAAGTCTAAAAATACAGGTGCCATCCAGCCTTAAATCTCTAAAACATTCCTCCAACGTTTCAAATGACAAAACATACCGCACGTAAAAATCAGTGGTCTTAAAATGGGTACTCACAATTCACCGCGCTTTTTTCATTTCTGCTATCGTTTTAATTGCACAGCCATTTTTATGATTGACAAGATTATGCAAAAGACGACTAAGGAAGGGCTAGATTGTATTATTATAACATGAATGAGGTGCACTTGTCTCAAAAGCTTGGCTATTGGTTAAGAACAAGTTTAGGCCACGACCTGTCATAAAATTCAAACGTCGGAAATTCGGTAAAGCTTTCTTCAACTTAATGAGGCAGGTAACTCATCGCTAAATACAATCATACGTGCATAAATGAAAAATAAATTACCTGGTGGAGTATTGACCACAATACCACCATCTGGGGCTGCTTCTCCTGAAATAAGACGAACGTTTGTTTAGAAGTAAAGAGGTTTTACTGACTATAAGCAACGAAAAAACATAGATATTGTTCTACAAGCTACCAGTTCTGGCAGACGTCAAGTTCAGCTTACTGTAATCCAGTCCAATCCTGTTAAATTCAGGCCATCCATACCCCTACTCAGTTGACCCATTTTACCACTTTCATATGATTTTAAAACCAGTTTGCATGACTACACCATAAAATCACTTTGCTTGGCCCCTTCAACATTAAATGCACGTTGGGACAATTAAGACCCAAAACTCGTACCTCCCTTTCCAGTGATTCTTAACAGAAGCGGGTCTCCAGTCGCCTTGCTGGGCGCAACAATAATTCTGGGCTGGCCATTAAGAAGTAAAGTCTTCTCCTCGCCAGGCACGACTGCATGAATGGACATATCACTTGGGTTGCTGATCTCTTTTGTGATGATACTTCTGTGCTCGGGCTCGAGTCTGAAGCCATCAGGGGGGTCATTATCGCTTGTTAGCACCCTTAAAGCCATGCCCGCTTGGTTATCCACCAGGAACGACATGTGGAATCTCGGAGGAGGAGACAGATCATCTGAAGAAAACGGAGGCGCATGAAACATCATAATCATTACATGCCTTTAGATACCCACGGGTTGATGAGGCTTAGTAGATAGGCCTCTAGCAATAGTATGCAAATATGCCAAGCATTTTTCCCATCCCAACCTTCACATCATAACCGACCAGACACTTGGGGCTCTAAGCCCTAGTCTTTGCGATAAGTGTGTCGGTCCTTTGAACGTCCCCAGTTATAATCACCGTAAATCATCTATTAATCTCCCCCTCCTTTCTTTTAACCCCCCCCCCCCACCCCTCCTCTGTAATAACCCGCCGTCTGAAAATTTTAATACCCCCACCTATAGATACTAAATCATGGCAATATATGAACAAGAAAACAAGTCAACTTTACACTATTAATGATGTTCATGCATCATGAAAATTTTACTTTAATCCACATGAAATACAATTTGAAATAAGTCCCAGTCTCTAATATTATCCCCGCCATATTGCAACCCCCATCGTTAGGGCCTAACATAGGGCTTTTACGGTGAAAAAGACATCGCAGTGTAAGGGGGGCCTATTCGATACTTGGAGGCCAGATATTTAATCAGCGCTTTATAAGTTAAGATATATGACCGACATATTAGTAAAGTTATATTTTACTTTGCTGACGAGCTATTGATTTTAATTCATTCAATTCAAGTTGCCCGAACGTCGGTCTCGCCAGTGTGTGCGGTTCAAGTCGAAAAAGCTATTTGCATTTCGCAGGTGAAAGGATTAAATGCAGGAAATACCACCATTCCCTAAGTTTTCGCAACAGCAACATCAACACTTACCCCCAGGCTTTACCAGTCTGATAGAGATCTCGGTCATATCCTGCTCAAAATCACTGGGAACAACAGTGATCTCTCTTTCTCCGTTCAGTAAGAATGGCTTATTGGTTGACACGCCCCACACTCGGAATTTCACGGGAGTCGGGTTGCGAAGCTTCTTCACAACTCTGTTACACGTTTGACCCTTCAAGCTGAAACCGCTGGCTGGTTGACTGTCGCTTGCGGCTAGCAGGACGTCTTCTCCTTCAGTGTTGTTTACCAGAAGTGTGACGTAATACAGCTTGGCCGGTTGGACGGCGACTAGAAAGACGGAAAGTAGATCATTGGATAAACTGGCTAAGAAAAATAATACTAACAGGTAAAAATTAGCGTACACATTGTATGCTAGCGAGTTTGACACGCAAACAAAGTTCTCTTATAACGATATATGGCGCAAATTAAGGACAGTGTCGAGTACATCAATTTGTTTTGCTGTTCGAGACCGTTTTCCAATTCGGTTTTGTCTTCTCAGTGGATACTGGATAGGATAATTTACACTGGTGTTAAGTTTTCTTGCATCAACATCTGGCTCTGGCAGCCTCGTCCCACGTTACGACTCTAATAATTATAAATTGACTGATTAATTGATTAACCGATCGATCGATCAATCGATCGATTGAACTCTTAAAACAGGAATTCTGGCTTCCACCTGACAAACAACTCATTACACAACTGAAAGCTTGTTAGGCAAAATTAATTTTTCTTAACACCACCTTCATTTTCCATACATTGAAAGACTAAATTTCAACATTTTTTCTAAACTTTCAGATTCTTCGATTGGCTTTGTCCTCAGTGATTGGCCAGAGTGATTTTGTAACTGCGCCTTGGTTTTATGACACTCAATCGAAAATCGCTCTTCACAACAAGAACAACAACAACAATAGCAACAACAACAACAACAACAATAACAGCAACAACAATAACAGCCACAGCAAAAACAACAACAAGAATAGCAACAGCAGCACCAACAACAACAAGAACGACAAAAATAGGCCTGCAAGGAGTATTTTCTCATCTTACTACACGTTCTTTCTCTTATCGAGGTGCAAATGCTTGGAACAAACTGTCAAATCAAATACGTGAGATAAGGGATCCTTCAAGCTTTAAACGTGCGATATCCTAGGACACATTTTACATCGCTAGGGCCCCATTTCTATATTGCTTGTTTCGTATTATTATAAAGTAAATTATGATTGTTACTAATTATTACTTAATTTACTAATTATTACTTAATTTACTAATTATTACTTAATTTACTAATTATTACTTAATTTACTAAGTTATAACGCTAAGTTATACCTAGCTTATTAGTCCTTAACATTTATATCTTGCAATTTTTGGAATTTTTAGCATATCTTGTAATTCTTAAACGGCATGTCTGAAAACCAGCTTGCTGAGCCATTTACCGTGTTTTAAATAAAGTTGATTGATTGATTGATTGAAAAACTTCAGCAACCATAACGGGGGGGGGGGGGGGGGGGGAATCTTACCATCGTTGTTGTAATACTGGTATGCAGAATACGCTGCCTGTGCTTTTAAGTATTTGTTGAAAACCACAAAAGACGAGATGTAGAAATTTGCAAAGAACTCTCCGTTTCCTCCGACGTTTCGTCCAACACAGAAGTTATCCTGCTGTTTCCAGTCCTTCATGTTCTGCACCCCCACCCCTCCAGGGTCCTGCGCCTGCTCTAAGGGCTTGCCATTGATGTACATTTTGAGGCCGCTTTTCATTCGCCAGGATGTAATTAGATAAAACCATTGGTCCGTGATCACGTCTGTTTCAGCCTGAAAAGTCAAACAACGACAATTAGAAAGGATCAAGTAACGTAGATCTTCGTATGCTTATAGCTTATAGTTTGTCCGGGTATCTGTAAATTTAGCGCATTTTAGTTCTATCACGCTGTTCGAGAAAAGTTAAGATTTAAAGCATGTTTTGCAGAATCTGGGAATTCCTCATGAGCCAGAAGCTTATAAGAAATTCATTTATAGGATAAAAGTTTCCATGATGAGCCAATGGCGTCAAATAGTGCGAGGTGAACATTTTTGTAAGCTGCACAGCTTGTGTGAGGTCTTGTGAGAGGTTTGGAAAAATTGAAGTCTGACACTGAAAAGACTACATCAAGGCGCCTATAATTGTCGCCACTCTTAAAAATTCGCATTGTTTCGTGTGCACATCTAAAAAGCTGAGTAGGCATTTCCTCACTCTCCAATTAGATAATCCGGATGCACAGAGAATGCGAAAAAGTAGTCACACGTTCGGGCTCCTTGTAGTAAAATTCTGAAACTAATCCTTTCGGTTTTCACAAGCCGACGAAATAAAAGTTACCTTCCAACGAGTGTCGTAAGTTGCCAGTTCCATAACCAATTTCTTATTCAACAGGTACAAAGAAACTCCTGGCGAATTGACGCTTTTTTCTCCGGTATCCAGGATATACCTGGGACTGTCGTACTGCAACACAGCTGCAGGGAACTTCAGCTTCAAGCCGAATGTAAATCCTTTCAGGAATTCACCAGGATTCACCAGTGGACTTTGACCAGTCAAGTGAGAACTGAGGTAGCCAGAGTTGCCATCCAAGAAGAGGCCACCGTCTACAGTCTGCGAGTTACCGTGCACCTTCAGAGGTGCCTTACCCGGGATGAACCCGTAGCTTGATATAACAAAGAATGACCAGTACTGACTTGGAGTCAGGGGCGGCATTGCTGAGTGAAAGACATAACAGACATTATTAAAAACTAGCTATGGTACATTGCATTTCCTGAGTTTTGATTGGTTTAGAGGCAATGGTATATAAGCTCATATACCACTGACCTACAAACAAAGTACGTGTACGCGTAAAAGAATGCATTTTTGCAATGTTTGTACAATATTTTTTGGGCGTTTTTAATAAAACAATTATTCCACCCGCGCTTGTTGGATATGAGATGGTTATAGCCTCCTCGGCGCCATGCGCCTCGTTGGCTGTCTACCGTCTCATATCCAACGCGCGCTCGTGGAATAATATTTAGCTTTCCGTTATTACTACATATGTCTACAAACTCTGATAAGAAGTAGAAGTGAAAAAACCGTTCAGACAAATCGTAAAAGTTCTCAGTTTACCTGATTTTTCTCCAGCACCATCTGCGAGGGAAAAAAAGTAATTAAAAATAAATTCAACAAATCTGCTTGTGAAAGGCTACCTGAAAAGTGCATGTGTGCTACAGAGAGTACGACACCATGCGTTGCCCCCACCGAAACTTCATCGTTAAATATAGATTGATTCACCTGCATGCAATTTTAAACATATTTGTTGTGGCGTAAATTTATCTTTGGTTTTTAATTTGTCAAACCAGTTTGCTTTTCATTAACTTTTGTTTCAGATTAACAGAAAATAAATATCGAACTGAAGATAAATTTAAATCGTAATTTAAACAACCACGTCGAAGCCAAGCATCAAGACATTTATTTATTATTGCAAAGCTAAGCAATGAAAAAGTATACATACAACCAAATTTGGCACCTCATACTTTACGATTCGAAAATTCAAGGCAAAGAAATTCAGAAGTGGAGCTTTCTAACCGGAAACGCATAAAGTATTGCTTTCAAGCCCTGAAGTGCTGCTAGGCGAGACTACGGTGTTCCCCCTCACAATGAAATACCGTTACTTATTACCCTGATTATTTACCTGATATGACCAGAGGCATCATGATCTGTTTCGTGCTTGGTGAAACATTGACACTGTCCATGCCATTAATCAGGAGTCGCTTCTCCGTTGCAGAATCCACAGCAAAGAATTTAATCGGTTTCATGTGTGTGGTGAGTTTGCTAACTGTTAACATGCTATTAGGCAGTAGGTTTTCGCCGTTCAGTGGTTTAGCGTCATTCGATACGACAGTCACTTTACAACCGGCGTTGTTTGTGATTTGCAGGAGGATCGAGAATAGTTGAGAAGGTGGTGGGAAAACAGGTGGGACATCTAAAACAAAAACACATCGCACAATATTGAGCTACACTTTAGCAGTTCCACCCATTAATTTTTTAAGCAGATAACACATCTTAAAAGGTTTATGCTAAGCTTACGGTAGTTCTCGGTTCGAGAGTCAACCTTGTGACCTCTTTGTTGTTTTTCCACTTTAGAGACTTAAAGGCACAATTATGCAGCGAAGCTGACTTCATTAATGGTGACTAACGTAGCCCCTTCAATACTTGGTTTCGAGGTAGTGTCAAGTTTCTAACCAGCCTAGAAAGCTAAACTGGAACAGTAACCACCAGTACACGGTGCCTCAGATAATACACCATTAAATCAATCGAATAAGAATCTGTTAAGATCAGCAAGAGCACAAAGCTAAGCTTGTTGAGCATGAAAAGGCTTACCGATAACGACTACAACACAAGCCCATCTTATACTAAAATAGAAATCTTACACTAGTTAGTGAGGCATTTTTGCAATTACAATGGTACGGAAGGAATTTTTTCTCCCAATTTGAAAACAAAATTTAACTAACATCTAAACATTTTTCTTACATTTATCAGTGATGTTGACAACTTGCCAGACGCCACGTTTGTCTTGTGGAATGATGATCAAGCTGGGCTGATTGTTGAGAACACAGGAGTGATCCGCTGCTTTTGCCCAGAATGTTATGGCATTCCTGTGTGTGACGTTCTTAGTGATTTGGACAATGGTCCTTGGTTTGATAATGAAACCTTGAGCAGGGTCCTTGTCGCTTGTTGTAATTATAACATTTTGTGTTCCATAGTTTGCAAAACGTATGCTGAGGTAGAAAATTGCCACTGGAGAAGCTTAAAAACAAAACATGTTTCAGTGTCTAGATTTTAATACTTGTAAGCAGAACGTCAATTGATATATTTTGACGAAGGAAATAAAGGAAACTGATTGCCATTTTTCATAAGCGTTGGGCTGCAAATCATTACTGATTGCGACCCATTAATGACAGGTTCCCACTTCCTAGAGTCAATTCCATGAATGTCCGGGACGTTTCCCATGGCCTTTCAATCACGGTTTTCCATAACCTAAATTTGGCCATTTTCTTGAAAATTTCCAAAAATGAAATTGCTGGTCAGGTGTATGCCGTTTTTTCTCCATTTTCTTCGAATAAACAATATTTTGTTCAATCGAAATCACTTTCCATGACTTTCTATAACACCTAAATTCCATGACTTGTCATACGAGTCGTGCCTGTGTCCATACCACATCAATGCACACAAACTGCACTTACAACTGAGCTGCCATCGATTCGTTCAATTCACCCGGCTCTTCTCACGGAATATGAAAAAACTGTTCGCTGTCTTCTGAGCAAATGGAAATGCAAGTGAACACACTAGATGGTATTGTAAATCAGGCCATTTTTTTAATGACCTTCTTATCCCGAATGTTGTTGCCCCGGGCAGAATTGGAACCTACCACCTCTCGTTTTGAAGACTATGTAGTCTGGTACTCTAGCAACTGGCCTCAGCTGGAAGAGGCCGATTTTTCCACACCCATTTTCCTTTTAACTTTTCCTTGTAGAATGAGACAGTTACGAATTCATACATGATCCCAAGAGACAGTTAATTTTGTTTTCTGAGAATCTCTGTTTCTCAAGACCGAACCTACAAAAGCATTGGAATTCGAGGTAAAAAAAAAAACTCTTTCCAGAGGAGAAATAATTTCAGCTATATAACACTACATTTTACTGCCTACCATTTTTGGTGATCGTAAGAGTAATAGCGGAGTTAGGACTTTTCGTCGTTATGGGTTTGAGCGTTATCGACGGCTTGTAGTTAATGTAGAACTTGGCCGTGTTGTTCGACTTCAAAAATGCTTCAAAGCTGCACGGCAGAGGCGACCTGACTTTCTTTGTGATGACAACAATCAGTTTTTTACGAATAACAAAACCTCCAGCAGGATCTCCATCCGAAGGCTTGAGTTCGATGTCTTCACCAGCCATGTTCACAATTCGAAGAACAAGATAATACCACTGATTGGTAACTGCGAAAATATTCAGAAGGAAAATTTCAAGAAACTGCATAAAAGTACATAGTGCTACCAAGTGACCTGAGATAATACGTCTACGATAGCTACAACTGGATGTTTAAAGTACTAGTTAACTATTAAACAAAAAGAACGTTTGCGTCTTCTTTTGGCAAAAGCACAAAAACACTCTATCAACACTCTATCATCATCATATGACTTTCAGGGCTTGGTTCCCGGAATGCATAGTTAAGCTAATCCAGGGTTAGCTGGGAGCTGAATTCTTCTTTATAAGCAAATGTTCTCGGAAAATGTTTTCGTTGCTCATTGTAGAAAGATACAACAATAATGAGTCTTTTCATTCGCCCTAGGTTAGGATCATTTCCGATGTAGATCAGTAGCGACGTTTCGACTATATAATGCTAGTCTTAATCCCGCCATAACGCAATAGAGAGAAACAAGGCCTTGATATGGTTGCCACAAAGACGCAGTTTGCAAAATTTCCTGACTTTTACCTGATAAAAATCAAATTTCCCCGGCCAGATAAATACAAAATGTCAGAAACAGTAGCAGCCTCCAACTTCCGATTCTCTGAGAAGCAACTTTACTGAGATACGACATGTTGAGCTGAAATGTTTCTTTCAGCCTTCAGTGGTATTGGAAATCCTTACTCGATAAAATTCCCTGACTTTTCCCAGACCTTTAAGAATCTTTCCCCTGGCCATTTTCTAACCTCTGGAAACCCTGGCTAGCGTATGCATGGAACAAAGTTTCTACTAGTGTTATTAGTTCAGACTTGAAACATTGCCCCAACTTGCAACAATGCCCACTTACTTGGCTTGCCAATGACTAAATTAATTGGTATTACATTCTTGTTCTTCACGGGTCTCAGAGTAATTATCTGGGTTCCATTTATCAGCAAAAACTGCTTTCTTGTCTCGGCATCTACGACAGCAAACTGCAAGGCAGGAACGTTTGGTTCCACGACAGGGCAGTCCTTTGTAATCACGGCGATGACATTAGCATTAATTGGCATTCCACTTGTAGGGTCGTTATCACCAGGGATAAGAAGAATCTTCTTGCCGGACAGATTAGTTATCTTCATCTTGACATAGTAATCTACTAACGGTTGCTTGGAGACAACTGAAAACAAGGAAAAACAAATAATAAACAAGTAAATAAATCATACATAGCGCTGTGTGCTGATCGGTATAAAGGTAAAGTCTGCGTATGTCAGGTCGGAGCTGATCCTGGTTGCATGAAGTATTTCTATTCCCCCTTGGAAGGGATGGTAGTCCATCGCCGTCCTTCGCAGGGTCAGGCAAAACAGTGATCGTTTTACACGTGCAAGGAAAGAAAATCCACTTACTGTTCTTCCAGAAAAATGCAAAGACCTTGTTAATCCATTCCTGGTTAAGGTGCTGTTTAAACACAGCTATAGATGACATATAAACTAAGCCGCACATTTGGTTAACGTCCTGATTCAATCCACGCCCAACAGCGAAGTTGGGTTTTCCTTGATACGCTGTTGTAGGAGCTGGGTTACCCTGAGGCGCAGTCAAACTGCCTTTCAGATTACTGTTCCCGTAAAACTGAAGTCCGGTTTTTGGATGCCAAGATATCAAAACATAACACCAGAAATCAAAAGAAGCGGGGGTTTGAATCTAAACGAAACATAAAGAAAAGTTTAGCAAGTTATGGATAATATTAGTAGGCACGTGGTAAAATCGAAAAGTTATTATTCGCAAAGTCGGATTGCTAGGGAGGGGGAGGCCGAGGGATATTTATGCCTCCCCCCCCCCCAGCATACAAACAGTTGCAAACGTTCCTATTTTGTAAAGTCATATTTTCGCTTTTTCGCAAGGTATGACTCAAAATAGTTATTTTCTTATTCTAAGGGTGTTCTCAAGCAGTTTCGCTACTAGAGTTTTGCTACTTGATCGATATTGTAAGCTG
This sequence comes from Blastomussa wellsi, assembly GCA_947652115.1. NCBI lineage: Eukaryota > Metazoa > Cnidaria > Anthozoa > Scleractinia > Plerogyridae > Blastomussa > Blastomussa wellsi. The sequence continues at coordinate 44,816,131 of OX393561.1, forward strand.
AGGCTATTAAGACACATTTTATTTAGTAATTATTGAAGATGTTCCCATCGAAACGCAGCTTGTTTGACGAGCCATTAGATATCATATGGCGATTTTTTAGGCAAGTTTAACTCAAACTAAAGTGACCAGCGCTCGTTCCTTCGGTAGTACGTGACCTGCGAGTCCTTGGGGATTCTCAGAGCTTTTGTTGTTCATTGGACTACATACATGTGCAGTTCACTCAGCTGAACTTCGCAGATCATTGGCCTTATTTGCCAATCTTCGGTCATCAAAAATGTGATGAGTTTAAAAAATAACAAACAAACCTGCCAGGTTCCTACTGAGGAAGTGACTCGCACAACCAGCATGCCTCCAGCCACGAAAAGTGAAACTCCTCGCGCTTTCACACTGGGGCCAGTATCCAGTATGTACCTGGGTTGTTTACAAGACTTGATGGAGTAATCTAGCCTAACTTTGATTCCGATAGTGAAGCCTTTCAAGCAATTGTCCGGGTTGAGCAGACAGTCTTGAGCTGAGATTGTTGTGGCAAGGAACGTTTTGTTGAAAATCCTGAAGCCCATGTTGAGAAGACTTGCTTGCCCGCTGATCAGCAAGGGAGGGACGCCGTACACTTGATTCTGTTTATATGCCAGGAAATACCAGTAATAGCTGGCGGGAATAGGAGGTTCTACAGAACAAAAAGGACGATAATTAAACAATCTGTCTGAGTAGCACTCTTTAATTTGTTTTTTTAGTACAAAGGATCTTCCTCGACTTGCACACTTGCAAAGAAACCCAAATAGAAAACGAAAGGCTTCAACACGACTTGAGCCTACAATGATTTGAGCCTACAATAACAATTGCAACGTTCTTCCAGCTTAGCCAACTCAGCCGTGACTTCCTCATCCTTATCTTACTCCAGGTTCTGACAATACAGTCATGCGATAGGAGGATTGTCACGTGAATTTAAAGAAAAGGATCGCGTTTGCTTTCAGTTTGCATCAAACGCTCAACTCGCGCCACGTCACAGCCATTCAGAAGTAAAACAAAACCAAATCTTGACTTACTGACCTTCGTGCCCTGATTGGCTCACTTGATTGCCTGCATTTGATTGGCCAGGGCATTTGCTTTGATTTTGGTTTTTCGACACGAACTTTAAAATCGCCAGTGAGATAAACCATAACAACACTTACCTTTTGGACCCGGGCCTGTTGGAGTGACTACTGTTGGCTTGGGTCCTAAGGGATCATAAAATATACGTCACCTAATTGCCAAACAACACTGACCTGCATGGATCCGCATTTAGATGAACCCTAACTGAGGACCTTTTAGAGTCAATTTCGGTAAAACATTGATGACTACTTTCGTTTAACACACCGTCTACGTTTTAACGACAGTCAATTCAGAATCAAACTGATTCCAGTAACCATTTGTATAACATGTATATTGAACTTTGCCTATTCAAAGGCGACAGACCACAATCTCAATGTTGGCTCCTGTAATAAATATCTAATTGCCATAACCGTTCATCAGTAGGATGCCTAAAATGCTTGTAATTCCACAATTGGTTTCGGCTACATTAAATCCTATAACTCATACTGATGCAGCAATATCTTACGCTTGTGGTTCTACTGGTCGACAGGTTTTTTGTTTTCTCTCTTTCTAAAATATGTCAAAATATGTCAACTCACATCGGAAAAGTCGCTTAGCAGGTATGAGGTAAAAAAATCAAAATTGCTAACATGGCGATTTCCGTGTTGGATCACACATATTGTTACTTGCGAGTTTAAAATGTTCTCCCTCCCCGTCCCCCCTTTTGTCACTCTCGACCATCTCTTACTTCAGACAACATCACCAGCAAGCAAACATAAGCTTAAGGTAAAACAAGATTCATTTTGTAACTTCACAAACCTTTACATCTAGCTTGACATTCTCTAGTTGTTGGATAGATGTTCTCATTTCCGAGGCAGTTTGCAAATTTGAAAGGTTTGCACTGTTTGTCGGCGGAATCAAAATAGTACCTCACTTCAGCATTAATGCACTGTTCGGAGTTCCACAGCCTCTGGCAAACAGCTGCGTCTGAAGGGTTTAGGGTAAAAGCAAAAAATTAAATCACTCAAAACCTCAAAACCCCACGGCTATACTAACGCCCTAGGTAAATGCTAGATTGAGAATATCTTAGTCTGTATCCATAAACAGATCGAGGTAGGTGACTTAAAAGTCTACTGAAAGATTAATAACGGAAAATATTCAATTGCTTAAGACTCAAAACGACTAAAAGCAAGCCCTATTCCCACACAGGTAAACGGAAATGAACATGACACAACTTCTAATTTTGATAGAATTTTAATCGTTCAGATATGTCAGTGGACGCGTGCCTCGAAATAACAGCCCAAGCTATAATAACTAATGTCTGGTACTGTAGCACAGATAGCGACTGGCTAGCACAATTAATTACCAAGTCGCTGCTCATCATTCGATTTGCTTATTGCATAACCCAGGACGAAATCAACTAACTTACCACACATCTGTTGACAGTTCTTCCTTGAGTACAAGTGAGACATGTTGCGGTAACTACAATGGGACAACACTTCTTGCAAGAAACTGATACAAGGGGAGCTCTGTTGATTTACAGAAGCCTTGCTCACTTCTTGTTGAATGTCAAGTTGACAAGGTCCTTCTGGTTTGCCAATATCACATGGAGAAACTGTGAAAAGGAACACAACGAACTGAGTGTATAGTTAATGCTACAAATAGGCTATATAAGTAAGAGTGAACAAACGTTACTCGACACATGTTATTTCCAGTTCCTCGCAATGTACCATAGGGATTTAAGTCAAACAATTGCAGGGCCTTTATTGGTTTTTCCTTAAAAATACTAACCAAATAGACGCCACTGTAAAGGGAAGACCAGATATAAAGGTGCAAGCTTCAGTTTCAGTCACCCTTATATCGGAACAAACGTTTTACTAATTGAATCCTTTTCAAGAAAATCAACCTCACCTATGTTGCAGTTGACGCCCGAATATCCAGCTGCACAAACACATTTACTATTGACGCAAGTTCCTCCATTGAGACAGTCTGGTTTGCAAGTTGCTGTAAGTAACAAAAGTAAAATAGCTTCAATTTGTGTATAGATAGTAGAGTTGAAAAGTGTCCAGATAGCAACGGCAGAATCTCTTTACGGTGGCCAATTGACATTATCAACCCAGTTGATAAAACCAAATTATATTGTTATACTTCCCACCGACGCAGCACCACAGTTTCATTAGAAACTTACCCCCTCTATTCATTTGTTAGGAATATGGTTCAGCAAATGCCGGCATACACAAAGTATGCATGTATTCATGTAAGTTATTTGTATTTTGATTAAAGCTGTAGATAAGTTCGCTAAAACACCAAGGGTAATTACCATTTGTAGGAAGAATCCGGTTGGTGAGACCGTTGCGTAATGGTAAGCGATTTTCCGAATTTACCGACTTACCGGGGTTGATTGTGCTTCCCATTTACCTACAATACGTTCCGTTTCGCTCGCCCTTTGAAACGGGCCTGGAAACAGATGATTTGTTAAATGGTAAAGAAGTTTCCGACGTTTCGTTCCGAACGGAAAAAGAAGACTATCTCTGGAGGTTGTCCAAAAATTCTGATTTTCCGGAAAATTACCTTTCCATTTGACTTCAACCGAAGTTTCCGGAATTTTTTGGCTAAATGGTAAGCACCCACTGCAAGTAACATTTCATGCACACCAAACTGTCAATTAAAAGACAAAAAACTCTTGCTCATGCAATACATACATGTCTGACACCACTGGCCGGAGTAACCTGGCTGACATTGACACTTGTTAGGGGCAATACATGTTCCGCCGTTTTGACAAACACGCTGGCAAACAGCTGTAAAAAGAGACAAAGTGAGTGGTTTGCTAGAACATACATGACGTAGACCGTCAGATGGCCAAAAAAATTAACCGTCAACCGTCAATAACGCAATATTTTTAACGTCAACCGTCGAATGAGCCAGTTAACATAACCCGTCAAATGTCTCGATATCCTTTATTGAGAACTAAATGACTGGCTTTATGAGTGGCCACTTGGTTTGGACAGCTGATTAACCCGTCTAATGGTAACAAATGGAATGTAATTACACTAATTAGACACACAGCTAAACTCCAAAAATCCCCAAAACCTTATTTTTAAGGCAAAGATTATTTGTCAACGACTTATTGGTTTATTCACTGCATTCTTTTTATGAAGAATTGCGCTTAAATTTCGTGTTATAATCGTTATTCCAATTTCACCGTCAACCGTTAAAACAGCTTATTTCTAACCGTCAAAGGGACCCTAGCTCCAGTTAACCCTTTAAGCCCCAAGGGGTCTCCCTTTGACGAGTAAACTCGTCTGGCGTTAGACAGAGTAAAATCTATAAGTCACTTTTCGGGAGTAAAGGGTTAAGGGAGATAGTTTTTTAATAGTCCAGTCATTTTGTGAATGGATCTAAAAGTAATTGCAACAGAAGCTTTCTCTTCACCAATCATTCAGAATTACCCTCGAGATGAACATATTAAAAGTCCCAAAGGATCCAAGCATGGGAACATCTCGAAAATATAAGGATATGTTAACATGTGCTTTTGTAAAACATGAAAACGAGGCTTAAAACATGGGTTGACTTTATTATGCTTTCTTGGCTAGAACTTCGTCCAGTTTCTCCAATTGCTACAAAATAAGCTTCACATATGTCTGAAAACTTTCATCTAATGAAAACCGTTCCAATAAAGTGCACTTAATCCATAATAATAACTTCTGCTTTTGTACAACATGAAAACGAGGCTAAAAAACATAAGTTGACTTTACTGTGCTTTTTATTGCTAGAATTTCTCGCAATTCTTTCCAATGTAATGAAATGTGCTTCAAATATTTCTAAAAGCTTTCGTCTAGTCAAAAACTGCTCCCAAGATGTGTACTAAAACCATAATAAGTCCTTTCAGGTCTTTAACTGCAACTGCATTTCATTTCTATTGTATCTCAAAGAGATGCACACCAGAGGAAATAGTAATGATTTTCAGTATCACTATACAACTCGTAACAGTTTTGGAAACGAAGATAACTTTCTTAAAAGCAGATTTTATCATACAAAAACAATCTTCGTATTTTTTGAACTGTTAAGGAATTTTACAGATTACAAGCTGTGATGTCAATCATCGTCACTATCAACATCTTGATTTAGTGCATTTTTGCAAGAGGTACCCCTACATTGACCACACGCAGGGGAACATTCCAGGCCGTGTTTTCTACAGGTGCACCTCATACTGGCACAATCCAAAGAGCAGTTGCATCTAATCATCCTCAGAAGTGACTCGGGTGCAGCCGGTAAAGTGGTCATCATTGGCAGTAGTTGGTTGTTGCTCATTTTCCATCCCCAGTCCTCCACCGACATGCCATCATCTTCACTTTTCCATTGCTTCACTTGAAGAAAAACCCTTTGACTGTGAAACCTGGCTGCTGCTGATGTCGGAGGTAGATTCTGGGGCTGTATTTGCGAACTCTTTGTTGCCAGTTTCTCGAGGTATCTTTGGTGTCGGATGGAATCAAGATTTTCGCCGGGGTTTCCACCGTACAGGGACACTAATGCCTTCTCGCCTGCTTTCACGACATCATCTAAAGTTGAATGCAAATCAAATACTTTTGCTTGCTCTCTGAAGTGGGAAGAGTGGAAATACTTTTTCAAAGCTGCGGCTTTACCAATTCCGTATGGGCGAGAGGTGGTGTCACATCCCGAAATGGCGTGAAGAAATAGCATGTTGCGACAAACATCATAGCCTAGCTGCTCTTGAACTTTCTTCATATTCCAGACGCGTCTTCTGGAGTTTGCCTTTGGTTCTGGAATGAAATACAGGTCGTAGCCATCTGGACGGGTGTAGAAGCAAAGCAGCACAAGCAAATCTGTGTCGTCTCCGACAAGTACAGTGTTCCTTTCTCGAGAAGATTCTACAGCTGTTTTCACAATTAGGACATCGGCGTCGCCTTTGGCATGATAGGTCGTACAATTCTTGTTCTTTAAAAACTGGCTTAACATATTGATGAATCGCTGTTTATTCTTGACGTTGGAGAGGAAGTCGCCCTTCTTAAGCGTTACATTCATGTCCTCTGAGAAGGTTACAGTCGCGCCAACTTTTCCGGCTGCTCTTCGCTGTTGCGTCATGTTCTTCGTTGACATCTCGTCATAGCCATCAAAAACAACGATGGGGTTGCCATATTTCTTTGTCACGTAGCTGCAATATAAATCACAGACATCTTGATATTTGATGGACCCTCGAGGCCAAGGGACGCGGTGGAGTAGGGCTCCGCCATCCAGTACATACTGAACATGGCTTGCTGGCCCTGACGTGGCATCAGGTGAAAGCTTCCCCCATAAGGCTTCCGCAAGAGCTGGTTTTTGAGGCTGGCGCAACGTCAGAGGAGAATCAAAAAGAGCTGCTGGGTAACTGCACAGTTCATAGCTGAACAATCCCCTAAGATCATCGGCACTGTTGCAAGCAATGATTAACCGTTGAAACAGTAGTTGAGGATCAATCTGAACGTTGTCGCTTTCAATCCTGACAGATGACTTTGAGGCAAGGGTGACAGCCTGCGCACTACGCTTGAACGTGTAATCTCCAACTGACTTCCCTGACATCGAAGATAATATCTTCTCCCCGGAAGCTCTAGCACGATCAACATCGACATCACTGCTTGCGTTTACGCCGTTCATGATGTTTATTAGGTTAGGGTTGGGCGCGAAAGGATCCCTGTAAGCCAAAGCTGTTAGAATGATAAGTGTGTCGTTCATATCACGTTTTTGTCTCGCTTTTGTCATTTCCTTGTTTTGTTCACCCGAGTTGTACTGTACACCTGTCAGTTCTTGCATTGACCGGTTTGTTTCAGCACAAGCTGGCATTGATAACAACCAGATGAGTCGCTGCTGTTCAGTCATGCCTCTACCTCTCGTTAACCCTCCACTAGTCTTCAGACTTCGCATCAACACTTGCTCGATCACCAGATCCGTTGGCAATCCTGCCCAATGGCGATCACTTCTCCTGACTACATGGAATCCTGATACAAAATCGCGATATACTTCAGGGTGCGCATTCTGAAGACTGCTCATGGACTGGAGGTATAAGCTCGCACACTTAACGTACGGGTTGTGCCCTGATGCAGCAAGGTAAGGTAGCATTTCTGATATCGTTTGAAGGTGCAGTTCCCAGTTGGCTGTGCGTTCTGCCCTGATAAAGGCGCGCAGTATGTCGACCATTTCCATGTACTGTAGCCATAGTACGGCTGTACGGCTTGTACTTCTCGCTAGGTCTTTCTGGCTATGAACACGCTGTTGAATACTGGCAAGAACACCTGAGGCACTGACTTCTTCGGCAGACATTTTCTTTTCCATAAGTGCTTTAAACAATGTATGCGCAGCATCAACTAACTTCAAGTCGTCGGTGTTTTCCGGAATATAGCCACTGGAGTCTTCTGCCAAGCTGTTGTGAGCTACAAAAAATTGAGTCGAAGGGTCAAATCACTCTTAGCACCAATCGAGCAAAGTTTAAACAACATTAACAAATATAATCTAAGCTCAAATTCAAATAATACTTACTGAACTGTGTATGCTCCCGATGGCCAGCGCTGTTGACATCATCTGGAGGTTCATGTGGACTTGATTGGTTATCTGATTCAACTGCAACAAATAGTAAAATACGATTTTAGTGTTATTAAGATTCGCATTTGTAAAAATCATACATGAGGTGTTCATTCAAAACGTCTTCGCATGAGCAAGTAATTGATACAATAAGTGAAAATTACCACAATGCCTACCCCTCTGTTCCGAGTGCGGCGCTTCCTCATCAGGCACGTTCTCATTGGAACCTTCTAATTGCGCTACAAAAAAAAAAATAAAAAATATTGAAAACAACAACAAAAAACAACCAATTTTGTATTTCACGGTATCAATCTAATACACGTTAAAGGAAGGCAGATATAAAAGGCCACTGTACCTCTATGTACACCATGTGGAATAGCTTCCCCAAGAGCTGTCGAGTAGAGAAGAGCATTTAGGGCTGCATCGATGATCAAATGCGCGCGGATTGCGCGAGAAATGGCTTTGCCAGTCAATATATGGTCAACAGCGTTTGACGCATATATTAAATCCAGAAGTTCTCTTAGGCCCGATCCAGCCATGAGATGGCCAATACTCCCAAGGAAGCTCATTTCTGTGTGAAAAGCTCCCAACCGCAAAACCACTTTGCGTAAGTCACTGTTGGCTGGCTCTGTCTGGATTATGTTGAACGCCTTTAACCACAAGGGCTGGTCGAACGTGACAATGGGATTAGCGATGTTGTGGCGGTGCGCATGTTGAGACACAAATTTCAGAGTAGAGGAAATGCATGTCACGTCGCTTGGGTTCATGTCAATCATTGGTAGAAAAGTTATTGATGACTTCCCATTGTGGTTGCCACGATGGACGGCCTGCATCATTCCAGCCCATGCTGGGCGCGTGGTGTTAAACAGCAGAGACGTCTTCCACAGAATGTCCAAATTCGCAGTGGGATCTACTGCTCTTGCAACCACTAGGTTGCTGTACTTAATTTCCACTTGCGCTTGTCTTGGTTCAGATAGTGGGTGTATTTGAACTTTTCCTGCTGCTGAGATGTCTTGAGGATTGATCTTTTGCCTTGGCACGCATCTAGTTCGCTTTGTACCAGGAGTAGTTGTGCAAATCATCCCCATCCCATGGAAAGTGTCTTTTCCGTCAAGTGTTCTTACATTGTGATCCACGTTGTCAGCTACGTACTGTACAAATTCT
>OX393561.1:44829938-44867438 GCA_947652115.1 Blastomussa wellsi
CATTCTGACCACTGGCTCCACGGAGTGTAACCCCCATCAACTGCAACAAAATAACATGCAGTAAAATGCAATTCAAGATTGACAACAGCTTTTTTACAAACCAGAAAAACACTTACAGAGAGTACTTGGAAGGACTATGAACATTACGGTCATTTACATCACCTAAGAAGTAATGATAAACTGAAAACGAACTTAGGAATATTAAGCGATCATTTAAACGGATTTGACACGGTTTTGTGACCTCAAAACCGAATCAAAAAGAACTCGGTTTAGAAGTGTTTACCCAGAACTTATCTAACCGTTTTCTTCGATTTTCAGTGTTACCGAATGTGTTTAGTCGCGACTGCCACGTTTATATTGCTGCGAGCAAGCTAATTCCGAGCCAAATACGAGCTAACCGCAGTTTGCCGTTTACGCGATCAATGAAATGGTATCGTTTTGAAAACACTCCACCTGTGACAGCGCTTTCAAAATGACCCGATTTAAATAACAATCTGGATCGGCTACGAATGAAACTGCGCCCGGATAAACAGTGCCAAAGACAGATTAAGAACGACAGACCTAAAAACATTGGCATTTTTTAAGAGATGCCTTCCGTGGCATAGTTCCTCTACATTGGGATTGTCTATCATCATACTTTACCTTTGACCCCTGGGCAAGCATCAGGGTTGCATTTCCTCGTTTCCATGTCTCCTCCAATTGAGGAGCAATCCGCTCCTCCGTTGAGTGGTACAGGGTTGGTGCAGTTCCTAGTCCTCACCTGTGTACCACCCCCACAGGTTACTGGACAAGCAGACCATTGCGTCCATTCATCATATCCCCCAGGAACTGCAAAGAGAAATGAAGTATATCATTCAATCAGTAAAATAGTCTTGTCTTGTTATAGCCATAGACATTAAACATGGTTATACATGAAACAACGCCATTTAGAATGTTTATAGAGCACACAGTGTACCACTGATACTCCAAGTCTCCAACCCTTTGGTTGTGCTGACATACGGGAGTTTCGGATAGCGTTTCGCAGTTTCACGTCTAAAATGAAAGAGATCGCAGTGAAACTGCATAACGTCATTTAACAGACTTCCAGTAACAACATGCGGCAATTAACTGAGATTTTGCTTCACAAAACAATTTTCAAGATTCCGATGCCATCGAAAACGGCGGATTTCAAGGCGAGACTGACTCGGGTCCTTCAGCCTATTTCACTGTTCTGATAAGAAATTAAAATAAGTAGCGGAGATAGTGCCGGTGAAGGATTGTCAGCAATCAAAAGACTACCTAGTTGCAGTCAAGATGCTTTGCTAATCAACTTCATATTATTATTATCTGTAGTTCCGTCAGTAATGCTGTGTAACATGTAAATTACCTGGAAATGGGCACATTGGGTCTGGTTTACCACCTGCTGCTGTAAAAAAAAGTATGAAATAAGTTACAGTACTTATTTACTCAAGTGATATTTATTGATAAGCCAACTGAATTGACATAAAAATAACAAAGATAAGTCACTTGAAAAAAAAAAAAACAGTCCGTTCGATTTCGCTGTACAGGGTTATCTATTCGTATTTAATCAGCTCCAACAAAATGCAGAAATTTCCGGGTGACATTTGTTAAGCACACTATCTTCAAGTCAAAATACACAAGAATACGGATACATTTACGAGAATGTTTACCGGTTTTAAACAAACCTTGTAGATTTGTAGAAGACTCCTTTATCCAATACCAAATAATCCCTGGATTCTCTGCACCACCACCAATCCACTTGGCAGGTTTATTGTCAGCCGTTTGAGACACAATTGATCCATATTTAGCTTGGCTTTGACAGCCAGATGTTGTCAGCAGAGACTTATCATCGCCAGCAGACATGTATGGCATTCGTTTGCCAATGCCTGTTTGGTCCTCAGGCCAAGTTCCAAACTTTTTAAGCAACTGTACTCCGGCGAGGTCGCATTGTGACGTTGTAAGGCTAAACAAACAAAAAATGGATCATGAACCACTTAAAGGAATTGTGTTGTTTCGTTTAAGTGCCATTCAACCAAAACCAACAAAATTAGCCACGCCAATCTTGAAGAGCGCAGACAATCCAGTGAAATGATTAACGATCAGAGAAAGTATGTATATGAAGTATATATGAAATAACTCATATTTGAACTGCAGATGTAGATGAAAGTGAATAATGATCATCGCAGTTAATTTCCAATTTAAGCAATTGGAAAGAAGAAGCCTGAAAAAATCAAGGCTTCAACGGGATTCGAACCCGTGACCTCCGCGATACCGGTGTGATACTCTACCAACTGAGCTATGAAGCCACACATTGGGAGCGAGGTCAATTTATTGAGTTCATATTTTCCTGTGGAGTGAAATGATGTGAAGCATATATGACCAGGGCTTCAACGGGATTCGAATTGCAATGATCATTCTTCACTTTCATCTACATCGGCAGTTCAAATATGAGTGGGACACTCTAACAAGATCAGACAGTTCACCTGTAATTCTGCGGTGCCACAAAAATTCCACCATTAGTTCCTCTCTCCCGTGCCTCCAACCGATAAAGGAAATGAGGACTCACAGCTATGGATTTGATTGTATCTCCTTCATCCAATACTGAGTAATCCTGAGTTACAGACGGCTCAGCTGCATTTCTGAAATTGAAGGTCAGCAAATGTCACGTACAGTTGTAAGTACATGCAAGTCAAAAAGGGTAATGAAATACAAGCATGCACACACCTGTTTTTAACATTGTCCTTTGTCCATCCCTGGTTAGTCGCACTTGTAACCATCAAAGTCCACCCTCCGTTATCGTGAGTCATATCACAGAACACATTGCCAGTTTCAGCTGAGTTCGGTTTTTGTAAATAGATGGTGTAAAGGCCATCTGTTTTACTCTGACAGCGTTCAAGAAACTCTCGGCATGAACGAATAGGAACTGAAAATGTTTAAAGAGAACAATTGCTAAGTACCTTTCAACACTTATGTCCTAAGTTCTGATACAATTAACAGTCAAATCTCTTTAAAACAGACACCAACGAGACAGGAAGGCATGCCTGTATCATAGAGGTGTCCATATTGCAGAGATACCTCTGTATACTGAAACAGCTTGGTGGACTCCTCCCCCTCCCCCTGGATGAGATGCTAGTCCATCACAGGGTTACCCCCAGCTTTTTCGCCACCCATTTAAACACTTGGGTGGAGTTAGAGCAAAGTGTCTTGCCAAGATCACAATACAGTGCCTCGGCCAGAAATCAAACTCGGACCAGCATTAACCATTAGGCCACTGTGCCTACAGGTGGAGGCAGAGTTTAATTTATAAAATAGCTGAGATACTACACATGCTCTCATTGGTTGATAAGTGTTTTTAGATGAAAGTATACAAACACAGTTGTGATGTTGTAGTTTCGTGCTCAGAAAGAGCTTTAGACATTTTTATAAAAGCAATTCAGGGGTTCGGGGGAATTCTCAAAAGTTATGCAAACCCTCAACCCTCGACTGGGTTTGCACAACTGTCTTGAATTCTCCCAAATCCCCTTGTGTTTAGATGAGGCTATGTACACACTATTGCTTAAAATAATGCAAAATAATGTACTATCTTTCAGTCCAAGTGAACAGTCCAAAATGGCATGGCATCGTATCATTAAATCCTTTTAACAACCTAAGGCAAAAGGCATTAGCCAGGATAACATAACTGCACTTACTCCTTGGTTGCGGACAAGGTTGCACATTACATTCTTTAGTTTCCACAGGTTTTCCAGGGCAGGTCTTGCCTCCATACATTGGCATGGGGTTTACACAAGCACGTGTTCTTGAGGTTACACCTCCACCACAAGAATGTGAGCATTCAGTCCAGTTTGCCCAGTCATTGAATCCACCATTGACTAGCAACAATAACAATGTGTTAAACAACAATACCAGAAGCAATTTTACTTACAAATTACAAGAAAGAAAACTAAATCGGCCATCACAGGTATAATTATCACAAGAATCACCATTTCAACCACCACTGTTTCAATCCACATGTACATTACATGTTAACATAAATAAATTGTTAACTGAAATTAATACATATACCCTCAATATTGTGTCCTTGACCTGTGTGCCTCGGAAAATAATTATCCTTGAAATTCGTCGAGAATACATCAAAATGATATCTAACTTTCTTAAGGAGGATTAGTGGTATACCACAACAAGGATGTTGCTGAGCTGGTGAAGGATGAACGAATTACAAATGCAAAATTACATTTCTTAAGATTCATGGTCAACACTCCTGTGCAAGTGTGAAATGTAACTTTGTTCAGAAGATAGCTACATTAAAATTTATCACATGGACCATCGTCATATCAAGTCACACCTGGGCAAGGAAGAGTGTTACAAGGCATCACTTTCTTTGTCATCTGTCCACCACTATTGACCATTTTGAACTTTTCACCTCCACCACATGTTTTGGAACACTCAGACCAACCAGTTTCCGGAGCTAATTTAGAAAAAGAAAAACCATAAACTAATACAATAAAATGCATCGCCCATAATAGAACAAAGTACAAGCCCATGGTCCGATGTGCACGACAAGAGGAAAGACAATGATTTAAAGGCCCAACTAGCTTGAATAGCTCTTGGTATTTTACTAAGGTTCCTGCAGTATGGAGCTGCAAGGAATTCTACTGAAGTTAACTCCCCTTGTGTGGAATACCAGCCAATTACAGATTACTCTGTAGCAGTTTGTCAGGTCCCCTAACAATCCTCCAGTACCCATAATTTAGATTCCTGGGTGGAGAGAAGCACTGTGAGAGGACCCCCCCCCCCCCCCCCCTAAGAACACAATGGCCAGGACTCAAGCCAGAGCTTTTAATCTGAAGTCCACTGCACTAACTCTTAGCCACCACATCCCTAACTGATTAAACAAGAACATATTAATCAAAATTGACTTACGTCCAGGAGGACAGACTTGAAGGTAGCATGCTTTAGTCTCAGTTGGTTCACCACTAGCAGCACAATCTGCTCCACCATAACTGGGTGCAGGGTTATTACACAGCCTTATCCTGTTTTGCTGTCCATTGCCACATGTTACACTGCATGCCGACCACTCTTGCCAAGGGGAGTAGCCAGCATTCACTGCAATCAAATACAAGCAATTAAAAAAATCTTAAAATTCTTTTAGATCTTAAAAAAGTAAGATTCATCCATTCTTCATCATTTCTGTGTTTTTGTCATCTGACCGACCCACATTTATAACAAGCATTTTCAAAAAAGAAAAAAATGTTACAAGGAAGCTAACAATTAAGTCAAGCATTTTTCACATTATTATTTTATTCTTAAAATAAACAATTATAATTGCAAAAACAGGTTTTACTTATGGTCACTCTTAATACTGAATAGTAATTTTTAAACCTTGGACAGGTGTTTCTTATTCTTCTTGGCAGTTGAGTTTTACTTACAGTAACCACAGTTTTGAATTATGTAGACTGATTTTGTGTTAGTACAAGTTTGATGTGCACAAAGTTGTCCTCAAAGTTGTCATCAAAACTTTCGAATTGAAATTGTGCAAGCTCTCTTACCAGGGCATGGATCATTCTTGCACTTCATTGTCTCAGTAGATGACCCCAATGAAGAACAATCTTTGCCGCCAAACTCGGGTGCAGGATTGGTGCACTGACGCGATCTCAAGGATTCACCACCCCCACACGTCACTGTACATGGTGTCCAGTCACTCCAGGGAGAGTAGCCACCATTAACTGATAAGAAGGAATGATCATTCATTAACAAGTCTCAGACTCATGACCTTTGTTTTTGATTCATTACAACTATTTTTTATCTCCTTGGTTTTGAAATACAAATTTTGCAACATTTGTTTTTTTAGTATTAACTTTTTCCCTGTCCCTTTTTGCAGATCAATTAAATTCTTCCTCCACCTTCGAGACTCGACATCACACATTTCACACAAGTATTCATGATACAGCTCCATGGTGATCTGTGTGCTGTCTAGTTACTGGTTGTTTCAACCGTGCAAACAATTTAACACTGAGTAACTACCGCTCAAAAGATTACATACATGTATGACAATTTTTGTTAGTCATATTTCAGACACATCTTCTGAAAATGGGAGAACTTCTCACGAGTGCATAGTTTCAAATTATTGTTTCCTCACCTGGACACTGCTGTGGATTGCATGCTTGTGTGATGATTTCTGGTCCGTCCAACGAGCAGTCTTTTCCACCATACTGTGGCACAGGTTTTGTGCAATTTCTTGTCCTTTTCGTCACTCCACCTCCACAAGTTGCACTGCAGGCTGTCCATGCTGACCACTCGGTGTATCCACCATTTACTGCAACAATACATCAATGCTAAATTAACATTATAAATTCTGTGACATAGCCTTCACAGTATTGTAATTTCATGGCAGCTTTCAAGGCGCATCTACCTTAAGGGGAAGACCTGAGGTAGATCCTAAACAACTTTAAGTTACTACTTGGTAGTTACTGCTGTTCTGTAACAGTTCAACTTTAATTTCCTTATAGTTCAATACCAAGGTTTCTGTTAAGATTTTTTAAGCAGGAGGAGAACCATAAAAGTGAATTTGTTTATGTTCCGCCTTCTAATGAGAACCCTGTGATGCTCAGTCAGTTCTACTGTCACAGACTAGAATTTTAAGTCAATAGCAAAAGTAATGTCATCAGTCTGTTACAGATCCAGTGACTTTAGTTTCTGTTCTTTGATGCCACAAAATTTCAATTGACTAAGATTATTGACATTGATTTCAGTTATTGCTCCTCTGCATACAGCTCACAGGACCAAAACTTTGAATTGTAATTATTTGTTATGAAAATAAGTAATTATTTTATTATGCACATCACATGAACAGTAAGGGGGAAATTTCAGTCCTCAGATACAGATGTAGCTAGTCATTAACAAGTAATTATAACACAAATTAATGCTTACTTGGACAAGGGGTGCTACTGCAGTTCTTTGTCTCTGAGCTCGGTCCAAGAATACTGCAGTCTTTGCCACCATTTGACGGAGCAGGAGCAGTGCATGTTCTTGTTCTCTGCTGCATACCTCCACCACATGTTGCACTACATTGTGAATATGCTGCCCACTGAGTGTAACCACCATTCACTGAAATACAAACAGTCACCCAGGTTAGATGTTTAAATCTCAGGGTTTGCAAACAAATTAATTATAAACAGATGAGAACATGTCCCCTTTACAAAGACATTACAGAAACGCACCCATTGAAAAGTGTTGGCTGATTATTGGGGTACCCATGACCCTTTGCGACTAAACCATCCTGGAAACAAGGCTGTAAAGCCTGCCACTGATTGCTGTTTCTTTAGATCCTAAGGCGACAAATTCCCATTAGGGAGTAAAAAGTTTTCCCCTTGAGTCCTTTAAAACACAATTATAGAGACTGAAATGGAACATCAGCGAAGGAGGTCAATTATTTTAATCAACAGAGTGTGTACTGTTTGTGCGACCACACGGCTGGCATTTCACAACAAAAGATCGAAGCGTCACCCGCATCGTTGGAAACCCAGTCCGTATTTCACCAAAACTTTTTTGTCCAGCTTTTCTGTGCTGGGTGTAATTGATACCCATATAATGGCATATGAACTGCTAATAATATCAATGAAAATTCATCAGTAATTTAATTTTGAATCACCTCATAAAAATCACCATTTATAAGTACATGTATGTAGTGTAAAGGCCATATACTCCACTTGAAAAGTGTACTGTACCTGGACAAGGTTGAGTGTTGCATTGCCTGGACTCGGAATTTGGACCAGCACAAGGTTTACCTCCATTTTGAGGCACAGGGTTAGTGCAAGTTCTCATGCGCATCTGACTCCCAGTACCACATGTAGCAGAACAAGCAGAATAGTTACCCCATTCATCGTAACCTCCATCAACTAGGGAGCACAGGCAGTGAATTGCAATCAGTAAACGGCTACAAGCTTTAACTATTCAACATGTGATTGCGCCTGGGGCAGTCACCCTGGGGCAAAATAAAGTGGCCATTGTTGGGGAGATTTCAGTAAGAGCAATTAAAGTGTTTGGATTTAGCACACCCTTAGCACAAAAAATACCAGCCGGTAATGAGAGGTTGATGTTACTGCAGGCTCAATTTAATTAATAATAGCTGCAGCCACTATATATAAACAACAGGCAAATAACGTCAGCACCTTTTTTGCAATGGCCTCTTTGCATGACAGCTTGACATGACCTTGGCAATCAAAAAATATGATTGTGGTGCAAAATAAATGCCAAAATAGTAAGTAGAAACGGCATGTCAAAATCACAAATGACCAAGTTTGAGGCCTTTGATTTTTCTGACAGTTTGAATGTTTGAGAAATTAAAAGATTTGTATGGAAAATGTTGCTGGTCAGCAAGACCAGAAACTTTATACTTTTTCTCAAAAATGTAAATTTCCTTGAGATCTAACCTTTAATGGCAGGGACCTCAAACTTGTTGATATTTTTAACATGCTCTTTCCATTTCTGGCATCTATTTTATACCATGACCATTTTTTTATTACTGACCATTTTTGTCACCATGTACTCTGACCATCCAAGTGAGTACATGTAGTAGTTATTGACGTTTTGACAATCTGAGCATGTAAGTCATCATCTGAGTTGATGATGACTTCAGCTCAGGCTGTCGAAACATCAGTCACTAGTACCAACAACAGACCTTCTCAGGGCTACTTGAAAAGTTCAACTGATGATTTTTCCGTGTCTAAATAAAGTACTGCTGCCGCTGCCATAAATGGAATACATGACAAGATTCTGGATACTTACAGTGTGAACATATATGCCATAGAAAATTAAGGTCATTCCCCTGTATTGCATTGCGCATCCTTACTGCGCACGATTTATTGCGTCATCAGCGCGCGCACCTAAAGAAAACTGCGGCGTTTTATTTACGGCTTTGCTCGTGAAGGAAATAAATCATCGTTTTCTCGTAAACGAGTATGGTGACCTATATTTTTTTACCCTTTTTCTGAGACTAGCAATCACTTTCTTCCTAAAACAGGAATATAAACAAATTCTCATTGCAGAAAAATAAATAATCGACGGAAACGTGAACTTATTGAACAGATGTTGTGGTCTCGAGATCACTGCATACTAGTAACAAGTTTACTCAAGGTCGACTGGAAATACGTGCTTTTATAATGAAACATATATTAAATTGTTCCTTGAAGGCGATACAGTATATCTATAGTTTTTTCCCTTGTTTTGCTTTCTCCCTATTTTTTTCTTCTCCCAGAAGACGTGACATAAGCTAGTAAAATGAAAACATTTCTTTAGCTGATATTTTAACGAATTATGGGGTATTTTCAAGGTGCTCCTGCTCCTAAACGAATATGGGGACCCCTCTTTTAAATTACAAAATTTACATCCCCTTACGATGAACAACAAATGGGCAAAGTTTGAACGAAAATCTATTGTCAGTTCTATTTCAGGGGAATGACCTTAAGCAATCTTATTTTTCAGTATTAATTTTAGCTTTTTTGTGGTACACTGCTTTGAATAACTACCAGACTCAATGAGACAGCTGTAGCTAATCTTCTTGAGTATTTCAATTGCATATTTTTTTAGGTCTACCAACTTTCTATAAAAGTACCTTCTTCAGAAAATTTCTCTCTGATCTGTGTAGAGCTGGGTTTGTATAATATTTAACGATGAATTGGTGTCACACATTTGTACACTCATGTCCAGGTTATGACCTACAGCACAAGAATGCAAGCCATACCACTAGAGTTATCTTTAAGTTATTGAGATTTGATCATGCAGGTCGCAGTTTAATATGGTCTAAGCTTAATATATACATGGCAACATCATTGGATACCATAACTTATTAATCCACTTACTTGGGCATGGTTGTGTGTTGCACTCTCGTGACTCCTGGTAAGTTCCAGAGCAATTCTTGCCACCAAACTGCGGTAAAGGGTTAGAACAGGATCGTGTGCGTGTCTGGGCTCCTTTACCACAAGTCTTGCTGCAAGCCGAGTAGTCGGAAAATGATGTAAAACCACCGTCCACTAAAGGAAAGGGAAAAAAGGAAAATGTTGAGGGAAAAATGTTTGAAATAATTATCAAACTGGGTTTATCTCAAAAAGAAGAATGCATGATGTAGTCACTAGTTAACTTTTAAGTTCATGCAAGTACTGTACTTTAGGGAAAGAAAAGATGAGAGGTATGGACACTTATTTAAAATTCATTTACTTTATCCTTTATGAAATGTAATGTGTTATATAATTACTGTATGCAACTGACCTGGACATTTTTGGGTGTTACATTTTCTTTTTTCGAAGTCTAGTCCAAATCTCGAGCAGTCCTTCCCTCCTAGTCTGGGTTCAGGGTTGGTGCAGGTACGAGTTCTAATCTGTTCTCCTCCTCCACAGGTCTCTGTACAATCTGACCAGTTTGTGAATGGTGAATAACCACCATCAACTAAATAAATCAAGAGATTGAATTGAACTTATTAGTCATTCTTGCAATTATTTGCCACTTTGAAGGGTATAACACTGCTTTTACGCTTTCTCTCCAGAGATGAGTACCAATTAGTTGTTTTGCTTCATGTTGTTGTTTAAAATCCAACATGTTTCATCCAACCAGATTGCACATACAGGCCATGAACATTCCCACTGCCCACAATCCTTCTGGTCTGTGCCACGGATTGAGACCTAAGGCCGCCTCCATCAGAATTGATTCATGGGCTCATTGTCAAATATGACAAATTTGATGGGCCCACAGTTACAGAATGAGTATTTTGCGCAAATGATGTGCATAAAATGGGGGCCATACAGAGGTCTTTGTCCGTGGTGCAGACAAGAATGGGCCATGGGCATAAAAGCTTCCCAAGGGGTGAAGGGCATAAGTGAGTGAATGGGTATGCAGCCATTTTCATAAATCTGATTAATCTACATATAAATATAGTACATGATTACATGAATTTCAAAATGTTTTGAAGTAGGTGTCATCAACTGGTAGAGTAGGCAGCTGTTATAAGTGAGCTTTTTTGTTACAAGCTGATTGTTATGACCAGAGTAGCCAGCGGCATAATAGTCAAGTAGCCGGTGGAACTCCGGCACCCGCCGCCTTGTTTTGAAACCCCTGTGATTATATACATGCACATCATGAACTCAACCACAGGGTAAGGACCTGTGAAACTTGTCAGTCCATAAAGAACCAAGATAACAAAAAGCCACAAGACAATATAGAGCAGGAAAATAAGCAAAATAAAAACAAAAGGATGGTTTAAAAAAAAATCAGTATACACTTATTCTAATCATTTCAGTTCTTACTTGGACAATCTTTTAAGTTGCATTCTTTAGTTTCCACAGCTGGACCAAATGCTGAGCAGTTCTTTCCACCGTGTTGTGGAGGTGGGTTGATACAACTTCTGGAGCGTGTCTGTACTCCTTTGCCACATGTTACACTGCACTGCATGAATTTTGACCATTCACTATAATTTCCATCAACTGAAAAGGCATTGAAAAAAGAAAACAAACATCATTTATGCATGCATCCCATTTGTAGGTAAAGTGTGCTTACAAGCCTAGTGACACATCAGGCTGGGCTGGAGCGTAACCTAGTTTCCTAAGTATGAAATGACTAGGAGTGTTACACATTGTAGCTCCCCTCCCCTGGATGCAATAGTAGTCCATCACAGCGTGTCCTCCCCCCAAGCATTAAATTTGCCAGTGCTCATTTAAGCCTAGGCTTTTGTACATTATGCTTGCATTTTTTGAGCATTTTAGTGAGGCGAAAGCATTGAGCATTATCCGAGCATTTTAGTGACTTTTTTGGGGAGACCAAGCATTTTAGTGGGAGAATTGGAGTATTAAGGTGGAGCATTTCAGTGGGGAAACAAAAGCATAATGTACAAAAGCCTACTTAAGCCATGATCAAACAGTGCATGACAGTCAATAATAGTATTCCAAACTAACATCAACTATCATGTGCATGATCAAACGAGGCAAACTATCATTGACTATCATGGAGTAAATGATAGTTGATGATAGCAGACATGATAGCTGAACTATCATAAACTATGATAGGGCTTTATACTCCTGAGTAAAGAGAGACATTATAATAGAGTACAGAGTGGTAGCTAGCCAGGGATGGATGCTGAACTGGTGCTTGGTCCAGATTTCAGAACACTGGCCATTAGGCAACCAAGTTGGCCACATGAAGTGACTTAGAGTGTTTCTACTCCCTCCTCCCACTCCCACCTAGATGGGATACTAGTCCATCGCAGGGTTATCCCCCCCCCCCACCCACAACATAAAATTGGCACCTGGGGAAGATAGGCACTGTGAGAGTAAGTGTCCTGCCCAAGAACACAATGCAGTGGCCCGGCCAGGGCTCGAACCAGAATCATCTGATCCAGAATCCAGAACACTAACCATTAGGCCACACATCCTCCCTCGTATCCCATTTCATGGTGCACACATAATTTTTTATTTGTGGAGTTTAAACTTACTTGGGCAGTAAAAAGTATTACAGGCCCTTGTTTCATTAACTGGTCCAATGCAGTCCTTTCCGTTGTATTGTGGGACAGGGTTATCACATTTCCTAGTCCGGGACTGAACTCCACCACCACAAGTCGCACTACACGGGGTGAACAAACCCCAGTTGTTGAAGCCACCATCAACTGAAATAGCAACGATTGTGGTAAATTAGCTGCAATGTTCTTTACTAAATCATCTTTGATGATCATCAATGTCTTGTGCTATTTATACTTTGCCACTCAGTCCACATAGTTAACAGACCCATGCAACTTAACATGTATGAGATTAATTAAACAATGGCTGATAGTCCAGACTCAGATGTTCAGACACTAAATAATTTTGCAATCACTTGCTCAGCTATTCTGTTATGTCATTCTAGTCAAATAATAATAAATTATATTCATGGCAAGCCATGGCCTTTTAATGTCCTCAAAGCTCCATGGGAGACTGAGCTGCCTTACGATCAAAGCATTTTTCAAACATTTGGAATATTAATTATTTTTAATTAGTATGTACAATAAAAATATTCAACATTTTTAAAACTTCCATGATTGGCCGAAAGACAATATATGGAGTCAAATGGTTATCACATGAGTCCGAACATGAGTCTATTGACTTCTGCAATTTGCCTTTTTGTCAGCAAATAATTTATAATTTTTGTTTGCTTGCTGTCAATCTTACTTGGGCATGGTTGTGAGTTACAACTCTGTGTTTCAGCAGCAGGGCCCAGCAGAGCGCAATCCTGGCCTCCATTCTGCGGTTTTGGATTTGTACAAGTCCTTGATCTCTCCTGAATTCCACCACCACAAGTAGCCGAACAATCCTTCCATGCACTCCATGACGTGTAGTTTCCATTTACTAGTAATTAAAGTACACTAAAAAATGAGTTTCATTTCACAGCCGCATGGTTGCCACAGCCAGATCGAGGATCTTGAAATTCCCTGACTTTTCCCTGACTTTCCCCTAACTAATGTAAAATTTCCCTGACCAACTAAATTTAAAAAAAAATTAATAAATTAGTCCTGGCAATGGCCTACAACCTCCCCTCACAGCCAAGCTCTCCACCCATTTATTACACCAAAACACTGAATTGGCAAGAAATAAATTAGTACTCTTAAAATTCCCCTTTTCCCTGACTTCTCTCAAAGACTTAAACTTTCCCCGACTCAAAATGAAATTCCCTGACTTTTCCCTGACCTTGAAATATTATAATTTTTTCCCTGACCATTTCCTGACCTGTGGCAACCATCACAGGGCATTGGAAGGATGAAATATGAAATGTTCACTTTGCAACGTATAAAAGGACAGTACTATGAAGTTAATACAGCCCCTCTCCCCAATTTTACCAATTTAAACTAATTTGTATTATGATTTTTCTAAACTGCCGTATTCTAGTTACCATCTGATGGTGAATCACTAGGGAGCTTAAGCAATGAGGACGGCGACGGCTAGGACGACGCCTGCTTAAAAATGAATTTATGTTTTACGCACGAATCTCGCAATTGCCTTGATGTACTCGGTGCATCTATCGCTTTCAAACGTAGTTCATGTAGAAAATATAAGGATGGCGGTTATTTTAAAACAGAAAAATGAAAATTTAGCAGTAGAGGTTCACGTTTTCCAAAGTACTCAGAAATTGGTCATTTCACGTTGTTGTTTTGCAGAGGACGGCAAAGAAATGTACAAAGAATTATAGCGCACGTGCAGAGCTATTGTACTGCTCATTAAATCTTTTGTTTAGCGATGTTCTCGTTGACGTTGCCGTCGTGGTTTGCTTAAGCTCCCTACTGCCAAAAACACTTAATTCACAATATTTTGAGTCATTTTTTTTTTGGACTGACCAAATTATCCTTGTAGGAAACCTAAAAATAATAGTTTACTAAACCAAAAAGGAACAAGGATAGTTAAGGATGATGGAGAAGATGAGACAGATTACAAAATGAATTTGTGCACTTTGAAAAATTTAGGCTAAATTTTTCAAAGTGCACAAAAAAAAGCACGATGTAGCTCCTTTAAGACTGTAAATTTAATCTAATTTGCCCATTCTTTTGCAAAGGCATTAAGAAGGCATTAGTCTGATTAGTGAGGAAGGCTATAAAATGAATACATGTTGTTCACTTGGAAACTACTTACCAGGAGGCTTTGGAGCTGGAAAAAAAGAGTAATAAAATCAGGTTAATAACTATTGATAAGGTAAATGAGCCTAACTTTGAACTCTTATTAAACTATTGTAATAACCATGATATGTGGCATTTGAACAATATAAATGCTAATGTAGAGCCAAAATTGATGACTGGGTGGTTAAGAGAGGACTTAGCACCGTTTTCTCGACATTTACCCAGAGCATTCTCGTCCCCATAGCCCTTTTTGTTTCTCTTAGCCCGAAGGGCCTTGGTACGGAAAATGAAGGGCTCTGGGGGATGTACAATTTAAAAAAAAATTGAATTTTTTTATTGGTTGTTGAGAACAAAGAAATTTTAAATGGAAGTCAAAATGTTCGCCGGCTGCCATATTACAACACACAACATGTAGAAACATCAATACATAAAGTCCGGAACGTCTAGAATCTTGGATTGGAAATCCTATATTTCCAGAGCCCTTCGTTTCTCGTGCCAAGGTCCCACTGGCTAAGAGAAACGAAAGGGCTATGGGGACGAGAATGTACCCAGAGGACCCAAACTCAAAATTTCAGAAATTAGAAATTGTATCTCATTAGACATTCATGTCAAATAAAATAAAAATCTATAAGACAGATTTTGATCAGTAATTTTTGAAACAGGCAAAATATCACATTTTCCGACTTTGCCAAAAAAAATCTGTCTAACAGATATTTTTTTTATTTTGTTTAGCATGAATGTTTACCGGTAATAAGAGACAGTTTAGCACTTGGTTGTTCATTGTGGTCGTTTATTAGCATTTTTATATTTGTTCACTTGTTGCATATATAACGTTTCTACGCTGTAACAAATAGTAGCTAGTAATACCAGAAAGATGAACCATTTCTTAACATTTCACAAAAGAGTTAAAAATTTGGCTCAGTTATCGCCTTAAAACTGGAGCAAGTCACTTCAACTCACTTGTAAGAACTGGAGGAGGCTTGGTAACCGGTCTTGTTGTCATGACAACTTTTGGTTCCTTTGTTGTTCTCAAAGGAGGCATTACTGGAGCTGGCTTCTCTGTTGGTGTTGGAGGTTTCGTTGTAGCAAGAGGCTTTGGTTTTGTTACTGAAGGTGGAGGCTGTGAAGTAACAGGGGGTGGGTGTACCGTTGTCGTTGATGGTGTAGTTGGAGGCAGGGGCTGACTGGTTGTTGAAGGTGGTGGCGCAGCTGTCGGCGGTGTCGCGGGTGCAACCGGAGGGCATGGTGCCGGGCACTGTGCTGGGCATGGCTGCGGAACGGGGCATTGTGGGGGATTAACACAAGGTACACATGGTGGTTGATTTGGTTTGCTAGTTGCTATTGTCCCATTATTCCCTCGCATACATTCTGGCCATGATCCTGGCTTGAGAGCTTGCACACCTTTAAATGAGAATAAAAATCACTCGCTCAATCAGTAAAAACAAACAAACTGAAACTATCGGGGAATCATCCGATCCCGAATACAGCCCGAATCACTCGATCCCGTACGGATCACCGGTAACTAAATTGACTTCGAAATCGTATTTTACAACGCTATCGCTGAAAATATTCATTGAACAAGTAATCGTAGCTTGGCTCGCGTGTCCGCAGGTCCACAGCTGAGGTCCAGTACACTCAATTGTTCCTGCTATTGTTTTCAATAAACAAAGAACTGCATGCGTAATAAATGTAGGGGATTGTGCGGAAATCTTGCCGACAGCTTTTGACCCTGTGACCATTTTCGCATTGCCCATAATGCAGCTTGTTTACCCTCCAAACTTTTGCATAACCTTTGTTTTCCAATTCTCCTGGGTATTACAGTCGTCCCAAGAGTATCGGAAGACAATGCTTATGCAAAATTTTGGGGGATAAACAAGGTGTATTATGGGCAATGCGAAAATGGTCAATTCGAAAAACAAAGAAAAACGCGAAAACAGAAATCAGAAAGTTTACCTCGTGTTTCTTGACCCTCATTGCCGCCATTTTGTTTATTGTTCATTTGGGAAACCGCAAACCGCTACTCAACGGCAACGCAACGCAACACACGTTTTGGCGGGAAAAGGGCTTGGACCATATCCAACGTGTTCCTCATGAGAAAAGTGATATTTTTGGAGAAAAAGCGACATATTTTGATCATATTTGCCGTTAGCGGGAACTTTGCTTTACGACTGTTGCGAAAATTGAATTGATTATTCCAGTGAAGTGAAGAAAATTGATTTTTGTTAGGAATCAAGGCTAGGTGGAAAGGCCAGGTTGGTCCCTTTGGGCCCACTTCCGTTTTATAGACCCTCATTTCTTCAGAGATTCGTCGTCAAAATATAATGATAAAACCAAGTGAGAGCCCAAACTTCATGAGAGCCCAAGAGCCGATATCATGGCATTACTGTGGGTCTACAGACAAAATTACCCTTGCTGTCTTCGCACACACAAGCCAGTTCTCTGATTTGGCTTTGTGTCAAAGCTGATGTGTAAATGTACACCTCATCCACAGCTCCCACCAGAAATCTTTGTCCTTTGTGACTTCCGATACCCGCTCTCTCGCCCCAGTCTTGTGCCAGGTATCCCGCGCCGTTACCTTGGCCTGCTAATTGTGTATTCACGTATATTTTAGCCAATCCTAGAGATAATAGACAACGCGTTATATTAGAACTGGGCACACAGTTAAGAGGTCAGGCTTCGATTTGATAACATTCTTAAGTGTGGAAGGACTTGTCTGTCGCTTTCACCTGGGTGATAAAAGTAAATTTCAATTGGCGGGGATAATCTTTAAAAGAAATTACAATATTTATCAATAACCCTTCTACTGTTAGCATTCAGGAGCATTGTTGAGTATATTTCCATTTTGATTGTGGCACAATAAACACTTTGCTCCCATTGGAATGGCTTTAGAATTTTGTTTGCCAGGATCAATTGTTAGATAAAAATCGAATAATCAAACCTAATTAAAACGTTATTTTCTTTTCTGCCATTGAAACAGACTCAAGACTAAATTAAACTAAATTCGCATTTTCGTGACTTTCCGGCGCTTACGGCCGCGGGTTACATGTTGTGCCAGTTCTGATTGGTGGATAGCTATATCGGAAACTCACCTTGTTGCTTATCATACGTGCCAACGAGATGCGTCCACTGATTCGGAGGAACGACCACCTGGTCTGTGACAACATTGAACACCACATTACCATCCAAATCACGCGTAAACCAGCGCACTTTTCCATCAACGATCTCGAAGTGATAATTCCCTTGCTTCTTGGGAGATTCTGAAGCGATAGCATCGAACATCGATTGTCTGCCTGCTGTTGAGGTCAATTTCACCCACATAGCAATGGTAACAGCAACACTTGGCTTAGGGAAGAACTTCCTTCCGTTGAATGATACGTTGCCGTTAGAAAATATGCCCACCAAACCGCACCCTTGTGGCAATGGGGATAAATCAACGTTGTTTATTTTTCCGTTGTTGGACTTCTTGGAGGTGTCCAGGACGAATAGACCAGAGTGTCGATCAAAAGGTAAGCGCAGGGCCAGAAGGGATGCTACAGGAGGACCAACCTGTGGCCGCGGCTTCGTAGGCTTAGGTTGGACAGGCGGTTGCACCGGCTGTGGAGCTGGTGAGGGCTTTGGTACAGGTGGTTTAACGACAGGTGGCTTCACCGATGGCTTTACAGGTGTGGGATGTGGTGCAGGCCTCACTGGTATAGGATGTGGCTTGGGCACTGGACGGGGCTTGTAACCCTTCGGTGGGCACTTCGATTTTGCATCAAAAGGAACTAAAAGCAAGAAAAAGGATTACGGGCGATGTAATAAAATCTCAAAAATCTCATAGTTCTCAGCGCTTAACTCCGGTTCCTGTGGCATGAAGCAGCTAGGATCATTACTGCTACTCCTGGATGGGATGCTGGTCCATTTATTACTCTCCGGGATTCTATCAAGCTGCCCACAAAAATTGGCCAGTTATAAATAAACAAAAAAATGTAGATTTATAGTGGTCATGCATTTAGCTTCTTAAGCAATAAGCTTAGCTAGGTTTTAGGCATGCCACTGAAACATAGGAAACAAATTTGTTAAATTAACATAATATGGTTAAAACTCCCAACGGGCAGGTGGGTATTCAGAAGGCGTGACCGAGGATTCCCAGAAACAAATCTCGCTAGTGGTAGGGAGGAGGCCTTGAACCCGGGACCTCTGGATTACAACACCAGCGCCCTAAACCAATTGGCCACGCTGCCCGGTTACCATTTATACTAATGAGTAAATATTCTTGCCCAACAGCACATCATAGTGACCGGAACTAGGGATCGAATATGGACCATTCGATTCGGAGCTCAGCACGTACTGACGGCATTACGCTACTGTGCCTCACAACTCCCCTAAACAAGTAGTAAAGATCTACATTTCTCAGATTTCTATTTCACTGGCAAACAGGACAACACGCTGCATTAATAGTCATGTCGTTGAAACGTGAGCCTCTGATCTAATTGTCATATTAATTGAAAATATAAGACACTGTTTAATGGAAATTGTGACCAGTTACCTATCAAATGCAATGACTGTGGGATGACTTGACGTTTATTAATCTCTTTCTTGGACACCAAATGATCTCTTAGGGTAGCGAGTGGATCCGCGACAGGTTTACGGAAAGATATTACTATGAACAGCTCAATAATGTAAGGTCCGTTAGCCATGTATGGATTCTTTGTTTTCCTGAAAATAATGTACAATACAATACAATGCAATGCAATGCAATACAATACAATGCAATCCAATGCAATACAATAAAATACAATATAATGCAATGCAATGCAATGCAATACAATACAATGAAACATTCATGATGAAAAAAGTAAGAAAAGCAAAAGAAAGGAAACACGAGGTTGAGCCTGTAACGTTCCCTAAAAATATTCAGATAGTTCATCCGTGACAGGAGCTCCTTTATCACGTTTCCCTAGCAACTTATTCCACTTAAAATTACCATTAAAGCTTCAGCAAATAGATCAATCAAAGAAGAGATTATCGCTCAAGGTAGATACTTAATAATAGAAAACCTGACAACTGTTTACCTGCCTATTGTAACAATTAATTAAGAGAAGTTTCCTGACCTGATACCAGTTAGTCGTGTTGACAAGAAGTCCGGGTGAACTCCTTTGTAAATTCCAGTAAGCTGAGAACGAATCGAAAGTTAAGTTGAATCAATATATGGCCGATCCAAAGCCCGGATTAGAAAGGAGGAGGGTTGGGAGTGGGGCTAGCAAACCCACCCCGTAAAAAATACTCTTGTTTTACGGAAAACACGACTACAAGAAGCAAATCAAATGATCATATGGAGCGACTCGGGGAAGAGCGTATGAAGGGGAGCAGCCAAACCCGCAAGGGAACTGCCCTGCAGAATTGCAGAATCTTCTTTTCCCCAAGACCGTCACAAGGATTGGAACATGGCATGTGAGAACGTTATATGAGACGGGAATGTCTGCACATGGAGATGGATCAACAAGCATCAACAAGTCCGAATGACAGAGGAACCCGAGGCCCGATATCTCCAAGCTAAAGGAATCAGCACAGCAAGAGGTGTTCTCTCTTTCTCTGACAAGCAGATTCCAGGCTCTAGCTGAAAAATTTTGGGAACGAGTTAAGAGCACGTTCACGGCAACCGCAGAGGATTGAGCTGGTATTCAAAAGGAGAGGATTTAAGAGCTGGCTTTCGGAAGCAAGCATTGAGAAGATTGTGGAGAAAAGGCCCATCAAACAGAGGCTATGTCATCCCAAGATCACGGGCACGGAAGCAGCAATCACAGTGAGAATGCAGCCAGAAGAATTTTAAAGTTAAGAAGAGTAATAGGAGAGACAAGAGAGCAGGCAGGTAGACTTGCTGATGGGGCCGAGACTGCAGCCCAGAAGAATGACACGAAAACCCTGTACCCTGCACAGGTTGGAAGACAAATACCAACAGACCAGTGCGTTGATGTGATGGCAGTATTCTCAGCAAGACGTCAGACCAGCTCTCCAGAAGGTAGAAACAGTCTGCTCAAAGGCACACCGGTTCTCAACCCACCAGTGATTGAGGAGGGAGATGACCTGGGGATTAACCGTGGCTTCATCTCCAGAGCAGAGGTAGTGGAGGCCGTCAAGAAGATCAAGAATAGGACAATATCGAACCCGAAGTCATGAAAGCAGATACTGGGATCACTGCAAACGTCATGATTAACCGGCTTCAGGTACCTATCGAATAGAAGGCAGGTTACATTGTAAAGCTTCCAAAGAAAGGGGACCTCAGCGACTGTCAGAATTGGAGAGGAATCCAGCTTCTGTCCCTTCTAGGCCAAGTGTTCAGCAGGTTGATTCTGGAGAGGATCAGGAAAGCTGTGGACACCAAGTAGAGAGAGGAAAAGGCAGGATTCCGGGAAGGCAGATCTTGCACGGATCAGATAGCGACTCTCCGCATCATTATCGAGCAGTCGCTAGAATGGCGGTCACCATTATATGTCAGGTTGCTTGACTTCGAAAAGCCTGGTGGACAAATCAGTAATTTGGAGAATGTTGAGACATTATAGCATCCCCCGGAAGATGGTAAGCATTATCCGGAGCCTCCTGCCAGCTGCAGAGTCACCCACAATGCTGATCTGTCTGCATCCTTCACTGTCAACGCAGGAGTGAGAAAGGGCTGTATCCTGTCCTGGTAATGGACTGGGTGATTAAAACAACAGTGGAAGAGCCAAGAGGCATTCAATGGACCCTCACGCAGAAGCTGGAGGACCTTTTTTTCAGATGATGTTAGCACATTGTCGCACACTCAGGGGCATATACACACCAAGATTGAGAGACTGTCTGATGTTGACAGGACAACTGGTCTCGAGATCAATTTCACCAAGACCAAGAACCTACGAGTAAACGCAAGCCAGGAAGCTCCCGTCACAATCGACGGTCGGGTAATTGAGGAAGTTGATCGCTTCACCTACCTAGGCCGTATTGTTAGCAGGGACAGATGAAGACATAAAGGCTAGGATTAATAAGGCACGTCAAGCCTTTGCCACGCTGAGACCAGTGTGCAATTAGTAAGAACCTCAGCTGTGGCACGAAATTGAGACTATTCAAAAGCAATGTAAAGTTAGTTCTCCTGTACGGGGCAGAAATAAGAAATAAGAAATAAGAAATTGGACCACAACCTGCAGGTCTTCATCGACACCTGTCTCCGTCAGATTTTGCGCATCAGATGGCCAGAGTGCATCTCTAACCAAGAACTCTTTCGAAAAACCGGGCAGGAGCCTATCACCGTCACCACCCAGAACAGAAAGTGGAAATGGATAAGGAATACCTAACGCAGAGAACAGACCAGCATCACCCGCCAAGCCTTGGATTTGAACCCTCAAGATAACGGAAAAGAGGAAGACCAGCCCTTACATGGAAAAGAACTCTGCAGGCAGAACTATGACTTGGGAGGAGGCAAAGGAAACAGCTCGAGATCTAAAAAGATGGAGGCCCGTAGTCAAGGCCATAAGTCGATATATGTACACAAAGAAAACAATATCAGAACTATATTTTAATTTATATACCGTGTGCCTGATTGAAAGGAATCTAATTGAGCCTCTAAATATTAAGTCAAATCTTTCCGTCTACCTCTTTAATTTCTTACCCATCAGTGTTACTTTATATCAGTTAGAAACTTCAAGTAAAAGTTAAAGGATTAAAGGATTACGAACAGTCCCTTTCCTTCTTAGTCCGTCCAGCGAGAAGGGACGCAGTGGAAACTCGAGAGCGGTGAGCGCAATTTTCCGCCCACCTTTTCACACTCTACGGACAAACAAAAAAGTCCTCGAAAATGAATCAGGAATACCCTACTAACTACATTTCCCCACGCTTTACCTTATATGTATACACTTGTATGTGCGATAAATTTAATTCGTCAGGAGTGGTTTTACTTTCTTCTAACTTAGTTACTGGACGGTGTGTGACCAATATAGACTGCAGACTTGCATACTGGCAGAATATGCGTGTTACCATTATTGAGAGCTAACCGCAAAGAGGCTAACCCAAGTGCTGTTTACGCTAACCGGAGTGTTATTGAGGCTAACTTGAGTGCCAGTCTTCAGACGTGTAGTCTGCATTTGTCGCACACCCGTTAGTGGAAGAACTTTTTCAGCACACTGACTGTATCCTTACCCCTTCCACAATCTCTTTGTTGAGTTGCTGGAGATAGTTCAAGGATTTGTTTGTTAATTGCTCGTACCATACTTGACCCAGCAACAACGATACACAAGCGTCTTTGGTGAAGGCTAAAATGTGGACAAAATACATGCCATAAATTTCTATTAACAAAAACACGAAAACGGGGCTAGGCAGGCCAGGGTACATTTTTCCATGCAAATCTCTTAAATTTAAATCAGTTAAAACTTTACAGGTATTTAACCAAAACAATGAAAGTTCTCACAGTAGTAAATTATGCCAATAGTTTTCAAGTGACACCATCGGAATCTTAAAAACCTTAACCAGACTACAAAAACAATGACAGCCACTTGTGCATAGGGTCTACAGTCTTTGAACGTACCCACAGGAAACGTCGGAGTGATTGGTGATGTGGGTTTCGGCTTTGGTTGTGGCTGTGGTTGTGGCTGCGGCTGTGGTAGTGGCTGCGGCTGCGGCTGTGGTTTTGGCTGTGGCTGTGGCTGCGGCTGTGGTTGTGGATGCGGTTGCGGCTGCGGTTGTGGCTGTGGCTGCGGCTGCGGCTGCGGTTGTGGCTGTGGCTGTGGCTGTGGCTGTGGCTGTGGCTGTGGCTGCGGCTGCGGCTGCGGTTGTGGCAGCGGCAGTGGCTGCGGTCGAGGCTGTGAACATCCTTGTTGGTTCGGTCCAGCCGCCACTGTTCGGTTGTCAGGGCAACACCCATACAAAGTAACTTGGCAGTACACGTGATACATGGGTGGTGCTGTTGGTTGAGTGTTGGCAGCAGGGGTGGGTGGTGGGTTGGGAGCCGTTTGAGGTGGTGCGCTTGTAACATTTGCTGTTGATATTGATATGAAATCACGAATATCAAACTTCACAAAGAAGAATTGTAAGAATTAGATAATTGTTTTTTTATTCGTATTCCATACCATATTTACATCGTGTAAAAGGTATGATGGCAATAAGACACTACCTTAATGGTTGCGCTGCGGGCTAGTTGACTTTAAATTCTACTTTAATAAAGGCTTTCAAATAACAGAGATTGTTTCAACCTCTAACATTGCTAAGTCTGACGGTATATCACAAGATCTAGGAACAATTATGTCATCAATTATGTCATCATTCCAAAACAAATACAACCATAAGCTAAACATGTGTACCTCTGCAATTTGGCGTCAGTGTATTCACCCTCGTTCCGGGTATCTCGCTGCCATTGTTTTGATTCACACACCAGCAGTCAGTTTTTCCACTGGCTGGGTAGTTATAACACTGCACCTCCTTGTAAAGACCTGATATTTCACACTCGGGTACAAATATGTCTGCTGCTCCGGAGCTTTTCGCTTCCTGTTGATCCTTTTGGCACTGAGTAAGCGCCTGTGGCTGCACAGCGGAGGATGATGGTTTTAGATTCTGACAGCCCTCCATATCCGGGCCCTTGGCGAAAGTTGTGTTGTCATGGCAACAGCCATAAGGGCCCAGATTGCAGCTTGGTACGTTTGTGGCATTTGCGTGAACAATACCTGTATAGTGTGCATGATAATGTTAAAAACACTCTAGCAATGACGATTAACCGAAAACTGTCATTAATTTCGGTTATATCTTAACTAGAGATTGTGATAAAAACACTTTCAAATTGCTTCTTCAACAACTCATTTGGACTATTCGACATTCAGGAAACTAGCTTATCGCTAAATCGCCACTTCAAACATTTAAAACATGCATATGAAAATATACAGGAGCAGCCAGTCCAACGCTTTGTCAGATCAAGAAGTTCGAGAAAAGTGGACATGCAATCGTTTCTAATTTTGTAGGAATTAAAAAAAATCAAAGAAAGGTGAAATAGTATAATCTTTAGTGAAATGCAAGAGTAATCAAAGTCAGTGTGGGCTCCAGGAATTATATTCGTGGATAATAGATCCGCAATGTGTGCAGAAAGACAATCATTATCGTCGTAGTGAGTTTAGAGAAAATGCTCTTTACACTCACCACATTCCGGTGCTGTACCATTATCCAGCCTTGTTCCTTTGATTTCCTGGCCCGATGAATCCACGCACCAACACTGTTTACCGTAAACATCGTGTTCGAAACACTGAAGAGGAACGAACTTGCCTTCCGCGTCGCACAGCGGCACAAAGATATCGGTGATAAATGGAGAAAGAGCTATGTCTCTTTCCTTTTGGCACTGGGTTTTTGGCTTTTCTGAAATAATAATTTAAGTGCAAGGACATTCTTGCTTTCCGTACCTTTTCTCTATGTAGCCTAGCACGGTTCCTACGCAGCTAAGCGAAAGGCGAAGCTCAGACTATCAAAGTCTTACAACTCGCGGTCGTAGCACAATCAGTTGTCGTTTTAGTAATGTAAAAAATTGCATTAAGATCACGGAAAACCTAAAAATAATGGTTTATCGGGGTAGAATTAACACCAGATGCAATAATAAACTGAGAAGAAACAATAATAGCTACCAATTAGGAAAATTAAAAAGCCTTTGTACGTCTTTTAAAAGAATGCCGTTAAAGACTAGCTAAACTTTCTAAGATGAGTGATCTGTCAAAGAGCTTCTTTAGAGATGTCTTATCTCACAGAGGTTCATTTTTTTGGCCATCAAGAAAATCCATCTTTTTATGAACCTACCTGTGTCATTTTTATATATCTGCAATTCAATTTCCATCGTTGTTTGATTTTGAGTTGGCGATTCTTCCTTTAGTTTCACAGGCTCATCATGATGTTGTA
Source organism: Blastomussa wellsi (assembly GCA_947652115.1). Lineage (NCBI taxonomy): Eukaryota > Metazoa > Cnidaria > Anthozoa > Scleractinia > Plerogyridae > Blastomussa > Blastomussa wellsi. Next base: position 44,855,434 of record OX393561.1, read on the forward strand.
GTTTCATTGATTCCGCTTGATGACTCTCCTTGTCACGGACAGTCGTAGTGCAATTGGGTGTCTGTCCGTCTGACATCCGGGTTTCTTTTATTTCCTGTCCATCGCTGGTCACACACCAACATTGTTTCGCAAACCCTTCGTGCTCAAAGCATTGCACTTCGGAATAGCTGCCATCTTGTTTACAGTCAGGGACAAACGCGTCGTCCATCGTCTTTGCCATTTGGCGCTCTAGCTCACACGATGTTTCTGCAAGAGTTAGCAAGAAAAATTTCATTATCGGACGTTCCGCGAAAAGCACAACAAAACTATTACTTTGTACGAGCGCCATATATGGAGGTGGATTCCTTTTTTAGACCGTTTAATATAAAACAATGGAGAAAAAGGATGCAGCCAAATATAATTATTTCAACAAAAAAGCCAACAGGTAAAAGGCGTCAACAATTTTAACATATAACATATAATTGCTAATATAATAACCCTATGCATAGTTACGTCAATTTAGCTTACGTCACCCAAACCTCGCAAACTCGATTACATGAAAAACGAAAAGAAAAACACAAGACGATAAAACTTCATTAAGGAGAAAGAGGAATAAGAACAGGCCATAAACGAATCCCAGGAATTGACTTTGATCTACCAACGTGACAAGCATAAGGCTAATTGACTAAATTATAACAAAAATAAATCAAAGTAAGTGCTTCTGTTGGTGAGCTTATTTGGAATGATACTTGTAAAATTTAACACAGTTTACTTACTATTTCTGCTTTTTTCCACAGTAGGTGCAGGAGCAGGGGCTGGGTAAGGTGAATAGGGTGCAGGAGATGGATACGAATATGGGGCATAGGCCGGATAAGGAGCAGGATATGGCGCATAAGCTGGTGCTGGGTACGGTGATGGATAAGGTGCCGGGTAAGGTGACGGATATGGCGCCGAGTAAGGTGCATATGCTGGATAAGGTGCTGGGGCTGAAGAAGGCGTTTGAGCTGGCGCCTGCGCCTGCTCTGAGTACGTGTATCCCGCTGGCTGCTGATCGGAAAGCTGTGTATCATTTGATAGATAGCTGGATGAGTTAACGGTGCTATCCAATTGAGAAATACTGTACTCAGATGAAACATTAGACGAATTGGTTTGATTCTGTACATTTTGCCCCATATAAGCTGCATATTGTGTCGCATTGTTTGAATCTAAGTACGTAGTTGCTGCATATTGCCCTCCATACTGAGATTGGTTTTCTGTCGCTGTAGACACTTCAGGAGTGCTATATGAAGATGTTGACGAATTATCTTGCTGTGATGAATAATATGGATTGTAAGCGGTACTATTATCCGCCCTCAGCCGTGTTGAGCTATAATAATAACTACTGCTATCAGCGCTTGTCCTGTTATAGTCATCTTGACCATAAGTGGTTGCTAGTTGCTCTTGTCCGTTTGATCTCGAGTTCACTGTCCCGTAAGCTGGAGTTGTGCTGGCGCTCTCGGGATTTGACCCGTAGCGATTGTCACTTTCGGGATAATCATAATAAGAGTTCGTGTCGTACAATGCTGATCTTTCCGTCCTTTTATACTCTTCCTTCTGTGGATGCGGAATGTATGAATATTCTGCTGGATTTACGTCTATCGTTACCGTTCGATCTTCTGCAGGTAAAAATTCAAAAAGAATAACCAACTCATTTTGAAAGCAGGTAGTATGTAACTTATAACTTTTTTTATTAGATTTTATAAAAATTTACTCATTTCGTTTTCAATTCGAAATGTATCCACAGTCTGTATCAGCGGGTTTGTCTGGTCGACTGAAGCGCTTTGTATGTTTGTTAGCTCTTCCTTCAAGGAAGTCAAATAAACACGTCGCGCCAAATCATAAAATGTTTCAACTAAGGTAGACTTGGCGAAAAGCTTTAGAATAGATGTATATTCATGGTAATAATATTTTTTCGTTAGCTTCACCAACCTGGTTTACGGCTATACTCCTTAACATTATCAAACAAAACAACTTCGTCTCGTTTTACATGTTTGTGGGAATCAGTCTTCCCCTTATTTGAGTCCGGGTTGTATCCTAAAAATTAAAAAAAAAAACAGAGATAAATTGAAATGAAGCATTCCTCAGCACAAAGCTATAAACTACGAACCGAGAGCTTTTAGTCTATCTATACTCACCCGTCTTATAAATTGAGTTGCTCCAGTGTCCACCACAAAATGAATCTCTTTTATTCGTACATTTACTCGAGCACATGGCATCTGGAAGCTCGCCGTATCGGCCATACGTGTTTCCACAAAAACAAAGATAAGAAAATTGCAGCCCGGCGTATTTAAATTCTAGATCTTTGCACTTTTCGACACAAACGTTTGCATTTAATTCCCGCGCGTGGACCCGTTGCGGGAGATCCCGTGGGACACCATCTTTATAACATCCTATATGGTGTAACTCTGCCAAAGAATAGCAAACGAAAAAGAGAAAGAAAAAATCAATTGCTTCAAATTGCAGACTTTGGAATAAAAGATGAGGTCAATTTACCTTGGCCTTTTAAGGCAGAGGATTTGAGATCTTTTGTCCTGGCCATCCAAGGTAAGATTGTCAAAAGTAGAAGGACCCATGAAAGAGCCATCGTTTTTAACTCAGCCCTTTCTCTTTAATCTATATCACCACTATTTTCTGTAAACGTAAAGCAACAAGAAAATGTAAGTCAGTCTAATTGATATCAAATTCTATCTGGGCATAAAAACAAACCAGACGAAGCAAGGGCATTTTTAATAATCACACACTTTGTCTCACTCCGCCGTTACTTGTAATAAAGCTTAAGGCCCTAAATAAAGATGTGTTTTTATGACGTGTGAAGTTCCTATTTCAGTTAATCTTATTGACTTAAAACGAAATATTAAAATTTCAGTGGAGGGAGTGGATTTCATTTCAAAGATGGGCGGTTAAGGAATGATTCCAGGTCACATTCCATTCTTAGACACCTCTCCCAAGGAGTCCATTGGTGTTTAAATTGTGTCAAATGAAGCGCTTCAAACAAGAACAGCCAAAATCACTCGTCCGCGAATAAACATTCGAGATTGTAGAGCTTATACTGGATACTCACGTTAGAAGACTTAAATTAAGGTTTTAGTTAGCTGCAAGTATTCCTTTTATCGGGTATCTTTTTTGCTTAATGGGGCTAGGGTATTTTTGAATGCACTTAAATGTTAATATCGAGCATCAAATCAAAACTGCAATCCTAGTGCTAAGCGGGCGGCCTTAAGCTAAACGTAGAACAAAACAGTAACAATTGCAAAAACCCTGCTAGGCCGGGATCAAGTTAGTTCTATTTCTTATCGATAACTGCCAATTATTGAAGTTGTCTTTTAATGCAGGTGGTATAGCGTCAATCTCTACTATCTGATAGTCGAGTTATCCAGGCCTATCAGATGTCGAAGGCCTGCAAGCGGCTTATCGAAGATTACCTTTATGTTAAATGCTCATAGCACACTTGTAGTCTAGCCTGATTCTCTAAAGTGCAGGGTTATTAACTACGTTTCCGTACTCGTTAGTTAAATAATACTATTATATGAGGCAAAGACCATAAAGCAGGTTTTTTCAACTTTTCTGCCGATCAACTAAATGCTTATTTTCTACAAACCTTGTTAATCTAGGCTATCCTTCCTGAATTTCGGTGTCTAATCTTGGTTTTTACGGCATTTTTTGATTGAACGGCTTAGAAACATAAAGGTTTCGAATCGCACGGCGCTATACATTCACTCCTGATCTTGAAACTCGTTACGAATTAATGACATGCAGGAGAACACTCACAACTGGTTCTATATTCTTGGTGTTACCTGTTCCTTAATAAACGTCTTCCTTTTCTCTCTCTCTCCCTCTCTCGCTTGCAGAAATGATACAAATTTGAATCTAGCAGACATCATCATGTCGGAAATAATTATAATAGCTGCTTTTCTGTTGATTTTTAGATGACACATTCTCTTCTGTAAAATTTATTTTATTTGCACGATCAGTAAAAACACGCTCGTAAACATTTGAAAGGCGCAGTTTCAACTTAAGTACGATAACTGAGTGACGACTACAAAATGCCTATACTTTTTGTGACAATGCAAAAATAAGTCATTGCTATCCTCGCTTTTCACTGACTATAGTATTGAAAATCATTACAGTTTAGTCTAAAATCTTTATGGAAGGTATGGAGGTTAAGTTTAAGCCCGCACCTCAAATAAAATGGCGGCTCAAAACTACTGCACTGCTGGTGGAATAGCTTGTAGATATGTTGAAGAATTAGAACCAGAGTCAACCTATAGTTATTTGTTCCATCGATGATTCTTCATCTATTCTTCGTTTTATTTCAATGATCGATGGTAAATGTTCGATAATAGCCTTGAATTTAACTCTCTTGGATCAAAGAGTTTATCTTAACTGGTTATTTATACTTTAGGGAATGTCTTCAGTTGAAGAATTGTTGACAAATGCTAGTTGTAATCATAAGTTCAAACTACAGCCAAGAAACAGAGTTTTCTCTCGTTTATAACTGAATCGTTTTTAAGCGTAAATGAATCGGAAAATTTATGACAAATCCAGAATTACGTAAATATTTAGTTAAGTTTCTCTTTCCCGAATCGACTTTTTTTGCTTCTGACCAAAGAGACAACGGATTGCAACTATAAACACTGAACTTTGACTTACCTTTCTTGTTCAGAAAAGCATAAGTTACGATCAACACAATCTTTGGAACACTACTTTTCCACTGATTTCGTTAATCACATAATTTGAAATCAGCTATATATCCTTCTTGGTTTGGTCCACATCGAGTAGTTCACGTCCATTGGCATTTTTTCTTGTAACAAAAGAAATTCAATATTAATGATCTCTGGGAAAAATCTAACCCGCCATTTTTACGCAGGACCATTTTAAACATTCATTTGCCTGACCAGTGAAAACTTTACAACCATGTAAGAAAGACCTGCTGAACCGACTTTGTATAGGCATAAGCATATACAATAAAAACGAGACAAGCAATCTGTAATCAATAGAACCTTCTCTAATTCCATTGAGACTATTGACATATTTTGTTTAAAAATTGTAAATTGAGGTCAGGCTGGAAAACTAACGGACGAATCGTGGACTTTGAAAGATCAACAAAACAGATGAAGTCGTTATTACCCAGATGTCTTTTTCTAGTTTTATTATTGTTAAAATTTTACGTTTGAGAAATATAAAGTCAAACATAACCTTGAGCCGTGAAATCAGACAATATTTAAAACATGGTTCTCTCTCTCCTTCTCCACTGACTAACACGAAGCAGCTAATTAATATAAAACGCTTTTTATCCACTAATAAAAGTCTTAAAATACCTTTAGTTACGTGTGACGGCTATTTAATCAGTTGTTTGTTGTTTGAATGAGGTTAACACTTTTATTGTTCAGTTGTCAAGGAAGCGTTCAATTTCGTTTCACTTAAATTGTCGCGTAAACCAACCGTTAAATCATGCACTTAAAAATAAACAAAAGAACATATCCTAGCACTTATAAAAGAAGATAGTGTATAGAAAAAGGTCCGTCGTTGATTTGTTGACTCAAGCGGAGATCCCCGTTGAGGCTGGATAAACTAGATTTACTTGAATATGTGTTTTTGGTCCTGGATTTAATCCAGCGCCAAAAAAACAACAACATATTTCTCTCTCGCTCTTCATGACATATAATTCCAGGTTTTGTGAGTCTATCTTAAATTTATTGACAGCCCAATGACGTTCGCCCATTCCTTTATATAACTGATAGGGTCATGGAATATTTGTTGAGTCTTGCCTTTTCAGTAAATGAATAACCATTTCTCGACAGAATAGTTATTTTTGAGTGTTTTCAACCTTGAGGTTCGAATACATAACACTAGCATAATGGCTCTTTGACTAACAACAATAGCTATGACCGGGTCAAGTTTAAGAGAAAATCTCAGACAATTAGGTAAATAATCATTGTATGCATGGTACAATCGAGTTGGACAGGTTGTTTTACTGTACGGTGAATGAGTTAGTCCTGTTTGTTGCTGTGTAATCTAGTACCCAGATCTCACTCTGTGTTTCGTTGACCGTGAGAGGTCTGGTTAGAGATTGGATGTCGTGATAACCTCCGTGATATCCAACTAGAAATGGTGCCAGATGAGTGCAGGTTCGGAAATTTATCGAAAGAATTCGAATTTTAATCTGACAGTCTGGAAACACTTCTCGTGTACAGTAGTAATTGGCCATTTTCTAAACGAGCAGGGACTGGATACAAATATAATTTTTTCTTGGTACGAATATTTAATATAGATTGAATTGAAAATGGGGCACGTCATCTGAAAGAGCATCCAAAAATTAGTCAATTTACCAAATCTGTTGGTTATCGGTTTAAACGCAAAGGCGTGGTACACTTTTAAAATAAGAGAGCTTAGTACGGATTGGAGGCCGCCTGTCCCTCCAATCCATGCTCAGTGTACCGTGCCTTTGGGTTTAAACCAATAACCGTCAAATTTGGTAACTTTGCTAATTTTTGGACGAGAGTGCACATACAAGCTGGCGTTAAGGCTAATAACAGGTTTTGTACACCGTGGTTTTTTAAATTTGAGTAATTAATTTCCCAAGGGCTTTTACTTTTTGCAATCGGTCCCGCGGAAGCAAGGTTAGGGGAATATCCGTCGTAAGGTAATTCCAGTCCGATGCTGAACATGGGAATATGGTCTACTGCTTAGAACGCAGTTTTCGACACCAAAATTGCAAAGCTTCCTTCCAAAACTGGCCGGGATCTAGGTATAACCTTACACTCAACACCAAATTTTAATTTTAATGTTTACATGGAGTGAAACTGAAAATTTTCACCACTATATCGAGATTTACTGATCTCGTCATTCTCCAGACTATTACCATTTCTTTGTTTTTTAACAGGGAGCACGTCATAGATTTGAAGCCAAAATTATTTTTAGTGGTTATAGGGTAAAGAAAAAACGCGAGGTGACTGAATAACGAATAGATAACCCCGAATAGATAAATTATGTATGCCTTTTGCCTGTTTATGGAGAGAATTTAATTGTCATACCAACACCGTGAAAGGATTTTAATGAACTTCCACGGTTCTAAGTCTGCTAAAATTACCGCGCAGAAAAAAATTAACAGGTTTCAAAATCTATAGACTACAATGCGCAAGGATTATATAGTCTTGTTTACCATACGTTAAGTGACTAGGAATATTTCTACTTCCCACATGCTGGGATGCTAGCCCATCGCAGGGTTAATCTCCTCCCCCTCCCCCAGCATTATCAGGTTTCCCCAATAATTCAACGGTATCCATTTATACACTCGGATGGAAAGAGGCACTGTGAGAGTGAAGTGTCTTGCCAAAGAACACATCACCATCACTCCTCCGATGGTTCGACATCGATACAGCACACTATCGATTACGCCACCGCGCCTCCTTATGCATTTTCGCAAGGTGAAGTGATGAGTGAGTAACCGCTTAATGTAAGCGACAGAGTTGGTTCTAAAGTACGTCCGTATTAATTGAAGCTAATTAAAACGTGAAGTACACGCGTATTGCAAAATTAAATTTTTATTAATTGTGGTACATTTTCCTCAGTGGTCACTTTTCTTCGCTTTGTGTTCCTGCAAAATATAAGTTAGGAAATAACTTTCAAATAGTACTTATATAATATATGCATCCAAATCTGTTAAACTAAAAAAAGTTGACTAGAGGAAGTAGACTTTCACCTTCTCGTGATATCGTTTACATAGCGTTCCCTTAGTTATCAATGACGATGTTTACCTTTTGTTTTGTAACGTTGGCTCGTGGTTTTAGATCGGTCAGTGCTTTTGTTAGCAACGGTGTGATCTTCACGCCTGCTGGGGGATCATAACCTACAAACAAAACAACACAATACAAAATTTAATTCAGTGTATAATTATAAAAACGGAAGCACTAACAAGTAAACAGCAGAGCTTTCCTGTTGCCACTCGCGGGCTGCTGACGATGCAACTACTTCAACTCAGAGAGCAAAAGTTGCGGTCGGCTTTTGAAAGCTTTACTGGAGAAAAGTATTCTTCCTCTTATTTTAATTTCTTTTTATGAAGAAATTGTATCTCTCCAATCGTTATTCAGAAAGAAATACAGATTCCCATACATTCTCTGTTTTAATGCTACTTCTCAAAATTGCGGAGGGATTCATTCTGAATTTGTTGGTGATCTTCTCGCCTCAGGAAAAAGGATTAAAACTACAAAGATAATATAGATATTGAACATTCTTTCAGGACAAGATTATCTTACAATTAGTACGAGATTGTTCGCAGCTCTCTAGAACCTCTAATTTCATTGGATCTTAATAGCAGTGTTAGGACTAGGGTCTATTGTTATTGTTGTTTGTTTATCATTTCTTCAGCCAATACTGTACTGTGGGACCTCGTAAAGAGCTGCGTACTGCCCCATCCACCTTATTCCAAAATGGCTACAATCTTAATATTCTTTTGTAAGTTTTGTTGATATTCAAATTAGCCCTTCTTGCCTCGTTTTTAATCTCAAAAATCAAAAGAATATTTTATCTTGAACGAGGTAACAAGGGCCAATTTGTGTGTGCATAAATCAGCGGCCATTTTGGAATAAGGTGTATTAGTACAGCTGCATATCTTCGCACGCATTGCTTCAGTGGTACCTGTTCTGTAGATGGAGTTACTCCAGTATCCTCCACAGTGTTTGTCCTCTTTATTTGTACATTCACTCGAGCATTTCCACTCGGGTAGCTGACCATATCTCCCTCGCTTGTTTCCGCAGAAACAAAGATACGAGAATTGCAGAGCAGCGTATCTGTAGAACAGGTCCCTGCAGCTCTTGGTGCATGTCTTGACTGTCACCTCTCGATCATGAACTCGCTGGGAGAGATCCCTGGGGTCGGAATCTTTATAGCATCCTACATACTCTAAAAAAGAATTTTATAGTGACACCTTCAGTCAAAGATATAGAGTAAAGTAAAAATGGTTTGCGTTCGCGTTTCATTCTTGCGTCTATCGGCTGGTAAAATGTGAGAACGCCGACCACAATTGATTTAACCTGCAAAAACGCTTTCTGGATCAAGGGTCCAATTTAACGCCTGGTATGCGAACTGTTTTCAACAGACAATTTCCTGCTACCATCAAGACTGAAACAGCAAATAAACCTCAATTGTCTGCAAACATTTCAATTTACAGAGCGAGCTAGCAATTAACGCACGTGAAAGGATTATTAGCATTTTGAAAATTCTCAAAATTCTCGTGGGTAAGAGAACCGCCGACAAGTTCAAATATTGCTTAGCACGGACAATCCACGCTGGGAAATTTTTGTTCGAAATTGGGACGAAATATTTGTTTTAATTTAATTTCAAAATTCCCGCCATAAATAAAAATAGCACAAATGCAAATTTCAACTAATTATATATTTTGGTTATCTCCAGTCCTCGATTTTGAACGTATATGAGCTTGTTCTTTCAGCAACTGCCATTAAATGTGTCAAAAGGTAAAATGAGGTCACTTTCCCGCCAAAATTACCGAGAACAGAGAAAAAGAAAAAAAACATACCCCATGAGAATATCTGTTATTGTGGAAAATTTGAGGGTTATAAGTTAAAAACTCACAAAGTTAATTTGCAACAAAAAACGTAGGCCAATTTCGAACAGAAATTTCCCAGCGTGATCCATCAAGCGTCGGAAGTGCGGTCGTCAAGAGCAAATGGAAACGAGAAGAAAGTTAAGGCGGCCGTCTGGTGACGATGAACAGTTCAGACCCCTTAAGTTCCAAAACGCTAAATTCCTTTTCTCGAAGGGCTTGAAGGCACTGGAGCCAACACCCAGCTAATGTAATTGCAATTTCACCATCGCTGGTAACGTTCAAGGAGAAAGTGAATGCTTTTACGAACTATTTTAGCCTGCCTTTTATTAAGAACAACATCCAGTATTTTTCCTTCCCTATTATTTATTCAATTACGTTTTTTTGTATACAGTTAGTGGGAGTGCCTAACTGGCTTTACTAACTCAGTAAAGGTAAAGTGTAATCTGACTGCATTGCAACCTTAATGATTGTAATTGCCTCGGAAAATAAACCGGTTTTTCACGGCTTTTAATCTTTGGCTCCTGGGCAACAGGGAGTGATCAGTATATATACCCGCTGGCCATCGGACACAGGTTGAACGCAAGTTTCAAAATCAATACCTTGGCAGGTGACACAAGACGCCAGAATCACCGTTAAAATAACTCCAGTGCCTTGCATGGCCAACCAGTGCTACACGTTTAACTCTTCGCTTCACTTTCCTAGAGAGCAAGATATAAGAAAGATCAATGAATGAAATTTGAAGCCACACCACAACTACTACATCGCTACAAGCCTCCCCATAACAGGTGGTTCTTTCTTGTTATCCCGCGATAACTGAGTAGATCAGGATCGTTTTCATTTAACTGAACTGGGATCCGTGATCCTGTTACAAATTTTTGTGGCATCGGTGCGGGTCACCAATGAATTTATGATATTTATGCATGGCTTCAGGTACTTTTAGTGTTGAAAAACCGACGAGATCTAGAGTAACACTGCTAGGGGTATGACAATAAAATAACATGACTACCGGTCGGCTAACTGGTAATTTCTATCCATTATAGTGCGACAAACATTCGGAGCTAAGTCCATTTAAATAGGGCAAATTATATAGATCTCTACAAGTTTTTTTGCAAGTTCAAGCAGTTCAAAATCGCCGTTGTATATTTGAAGCAATCAAAAGATAATCTTAAAGCTAAGATTCTTACCTTTCATTGACATGCTTCTTTTCACTGAATTCAAAACGTTTAGCTTATTTCTTTTACTTTTGCTTGTTTATTTGTGGGGCTAAGACCAGCTAGCGAATTTGCAATCTGTGATAGGGAGCAACCCAAAGAGACAGAAAACTGTACAAGTGTTATCTAAATCCCGACAAATAGATTTTTTGTTATTTTTTCGATGACAATAATGAACGAAGACCATTAAATATTAAAACAGACAATGTAGATCCTCAGAAAACCTGTATACCATAACACACGGACGGATGTCAATTGAGAATGAGGGAGGGGTAGGTTGGGTTTGGTTCATTAACCTCCCTCATGGTGGGGATACACGTGAATTTGAATGAATATTTTTAGGAGTTTTAAGAAGCAATCGAGAAGAGAAAAATTGATTTAGAACGCCACCAAGACAGTTAACCCCATCAAAAGTGTACCCCAGGTTAGTAGAGGACTGTTTGAATTACAATTTTAAAACTACATTAAATCTTCAACATTTCTTATTTCCTGTTAATTTTATTATTAAACATAACTTTAACAAATTCTCACATGTGATTGTTCTTAGCACGCCCTATTTTTGACTAAATAGGAGCGCGCGCAGCTAGTGTCCATTAACAAGTAGACGTGAGCTTGTTGTGGTACGTCCTGTAATCGACCACGAATTTCTTTATCACATTGTCAAATTTGGTGTTGACTCATGACGCAAGACAAAGCCAAAATGATTACACGAAGACTTTCTTTCACGATTCAAGTAAAAGTGCGAGAGAACCGATTCGAAACTTACAAAACCTCAAACTTCAATTTACATAAAGTAACTCAAAGCCAAACAGAATTTTAACAACTAACCTTTATTCCATTCGGAAATTCTCGAAAACCAGATGAATTAATACAAAGTTCTGTCTTCTCGCGGTGCCTCGGCAGAACACGGCAAAAATAAACGATCCCATTCAACGAGTTTCACGTCAAACTTTGGAGTTTTCCCTTCGCAGATTAATTCAATCTCAATCCATATTCATCTTGAAAACGACTTTGGTAACAGGACTTCATGTCGTCCAATTTTGTCTGTAATCATACTCGTGACCAATCAAACGGACTCCCGCTACGCGGTCTTCCGCTTTTGTTAATCACTCGTATGATTACTGACGAATTGGACTCCACTCAGTCCTATTACCATTACCAATCCTTTGAAAAAAAATTGTTTCCAAAAATACCCAAATGTTACCCCAAAA
>OX393561.1:44872438-44974676 GCA_947652115.1 Blastomussa wellsi
AAAATGATGACTCTCATACAAATTGATTTCGACAAATTATGTTTGCATTTAGGGAAATATCATTAATTAGTTTCAATGCACTTGTTTTTAGTATATTTCTCGAGTGTAAATAATGTACAATTTCGCTGATCATGATAAATGGATATGATTTTCGCTCCTCGTGAAATACATGGATGGCTTGACAAAGCTCAAATCTTATTTAAGAGAATAATTTATACAAAAGAGGTTTTGGTATTGGATTTTGCTGCTTGTTATTTTATAACTTTCAGTACAAAAAATCTAGATGCATCAAATGTCATAATGATATAGCTTTTTCGCATGGAACGAGCCGTTTAACATCATCAAGCATCAAGCAGATCATAAAATAATATGTTTTCATTATAGTGTTGCAATTCATAAAAAACGGAGCACTTATGCTCAACTTTGAGATATGCAAAGTACGAGCCAGGGAGGGAGTCGAGAGTTTGTCTTATGTCTGATGAACGAATGAACCAACATATTCAAATTAACCTTCACCCAGCAACATTGAGAATTATAAAACGGGCAAACGCTACAATTCACCCATTGTTCCAAGCCCTGTTATTATTCCGTAAACATATCTGACTAACTCAATAACAGGTTCCTTGGTCCACTATAATAATTGTCTTCACAATTTATATTATCGTCACTGTTTATGTTTCATAACAAAAGATGGTGTATTTAATGTTGCACAAACTTTGGTTAGCTGGTCGAACTTCTGTTTATAGCAGTCCCTTTCGTTAACTGCATTGCGTAGATTATCTTTAGCCTCGCGTAGCTGGTCTTTTAAGCGCTGATTTTCTGTTTGGAGGTTTTCTTTTATCGCGTTACGCCTCTGTCGGCAGCTCGTAGCGTAGGAACGATTTTTCAAGCTTCTCCTTCGCCTTCTAATCTTCAGAGCCTCCTCTTTCGGTAAACTTCTCAAGCGTTGGTTTAGATCACGTACGGATAAGTTCGCTAGCTCATCGTCCGTGATTTCTTGGCTGGAATCTTGCAAACTTTGCATGCTTTGAGGCTCACTGCTCATGGCAGATTCAACGCGGTCTAAATTAAGTTGTGACAACAAAAAGTTTTCCATGTCGTCTTTCTCGCTGATGAGGTCTTCCAAATAACGGCTTTGAATCCAGCTTGAAGTCCGTTCATTTTCAGTGAAATCCCTTTCCAAAATTTCGTCCATGGGTGAAATGCCAGCGAAAAGAGCTTCACTATCCATGCTTCACCCACTTCAACAAAATCATCACATGGTCGGGTCTATAATTGTGGCAGTAAAAGAAGTGCACCCTCTCATCCAATCAGATCCTGCAGTTTTGACATATTTGATTCGGGACTCCACCCACTTATGGTTACGTAACGGGGAATCCCCTGTAGTCTTTTTATATGCATCCTAGTACCCAGTGTCCCAGTGCCTCCCTCGTCTTGAATGGAGACAACAGATCGAACGAATGCTAGCTCTTTAAATTGAAAGCATTAATCGTATACACAGGTTGTAAGAACAAATCCGGTAATGCCATGGAAAACCTTGACCAGCATTCCCGGATAACGAAGTATTCACAAGTAAGTCAGAAGTAAAACTCAGCTGTGTAGAATCGGAACAAATGACATTAAAACATCGCGTGGTAATCCTACAAGTCGACTGAATAAGCCAAGCAGTTTATGGTTACACGCAAAAAGACTCATTCCTGCTGTAAACGTTCAGCTTCGAGGCTAATTAATAAGGGCCCGACTTGTTCCATCGTCTGTATGGCGAAAAAAATATTTTGTAACTTTGCGTATTTCAGTTGATATCTATTCCCCTCCTCAGCGACCTTTCTCAATTCTTCTTTCGCTTGGAGCAACTCTTGCTCAAGGGTTTCGTTTTCTTCTGCGATTTTATTCTCCCTCTCTGCGCCTTTTTGGCGGCATTTCAAAGCGTATTTGCGATTCTTTAGAATTCTTCTTCTCTCTCTAAATTTCTTTCTCAGTTCAGCTGGAAGGCGACGAAGTTTCTTGTTCAAGTCTTGGATCGACATTTGTTCAAGGCACTCGTCGGTTAACTTTGTAATCAGATTGACTGGATCGACGCGTTGATTCGTCTGTGGTCTTTCTTCCGGACGTTTCTTTGCGGCCTTCCTTCTTGGTGCCAATCTGAACTCTTCAATCGCGTAAAGGCCATTTAGCAGACCTGTGCTGCTCTCTTGGCTGGGCATATCTTCGTTAATTTCTTGAATTTAAATCCAAGCCGTGAAAACTCCAGTCGACTGAAGGTACAACCATCTCCGACTGATAAAACTCTTCTGGATTTAACAGCTTGATTAAAATCTTTCAACATTATGGTATAAAAGGTTGTTTTATTGGTTAAAGGGAAAGTACCAGTTGCTATGAAAAAACAAGATTAGGGGAATCCCTCATTTTCAGCTCTGCAGAACAGTCCTAATTGTTTGGAATCGGGGGTTTGTTCAAGACAAAAGTGACGCACTGTTACACGAGCTTATGTTCCCAAAAGTATCTTAATTGCTTCCGTTCGTTTTCTCGACAATTAATAAAGTTACAAAGAGTTTTCGTGACATCTTAGAATCCAAACTGCGAGAAATCGATCCAAGAAAACATGGAATGAGGGAATTTCCCTCAAAATATCGAGATCTTTGTCTGATCACATCTACTATAGTTTGAAATATTTTATCGGACCTATCCACGCTATATGTCGGCCCAGTTTTCATCGGATATAGCTTGTTCTATGATAAACACTTGGCGTAAAGACAGCTCTTCCCTAAACTGCAGGTGATACTATACTCTGGGCGGGACAACATAAGAAATCAAGTTCCTAACGTTTCATTGTACACGGGTGCTGTGGATTTGCAAAATTTAATTGCTGTATTATTCAGTACGAGAAACAAGCCAGAAAGTTAAAATGTATTTTAAAAAGTCTTAGATTTTGTTCAATGCGTTTTCCCATATTTGACAACCAACCCACTCCTCCCAAACAGGGAGATTTAGTAAAGCCCCCCCCCCCCCCACCACTTCAGGTTCAGTGTACGTGCTTTGAAAATTTCGCATTCTTGCTTCAGCGTAATTAAGTACACTGACAACCGAGCTGTTGTGGAAACTGGCGTAGCAGAGAGGAAACTTGCGAATGTGAGTAAATGATATTTATTCTTGCATGTCATTCTTTGGCCCCCAAAGGTTAAGGGACTTTTCCCTTCTTACTAATCACTCAAAATTCAGGCCAAACACCGTGGAAGTTTGAATGAATTCAAATTGTCCAAAATAACACTCCCGAATTGAAGTCCGCGGAAAGGAAACAAATGCAACGGCAAAAATTACCGAGAGAGAATACCGAAGTTTATTTCGGGAATGTCGATTATCAGTTTCGAAAGTGAAAGTTTGCATCTGAAATGCATACCAGTAATACGTTCATTGTTTTCGCTTCCGAAGGGGTTTTTCCCTTTTAATTTGCCAGTTGAAATTTAGGAGAAAAAGCGTTATGGCAAATTTGATTGATTTATACATTACTATTTTTTCGTTCGTAAAGTTTTCCTACGTTATGAAAACTTTTATCAATTGCATTTCCGAATTTAGCAATTTTACTTTTTCCGTAGCGACGAAGTATACACATATTTCGCATTGGTGGCCCCACAGCTTGACGACCTGCTTTGAAGGTCTTGGGACTTTCCCTTCGTGTTTTGGTGGCGATTTACCCGCTCTTTAGATGGTTTTCAGTCGTACACTGATTACAAGAGAATAAAAACCCTTCGGCCAGAAGTTGGTCTCTCAAGTTTTAGTTTTGAATTTCAAACAACGAAAAACAGCTAAAAATGTAAAAATCTATACGTATGACGTAATCACAAATTGCCAACAAAATATTTGTTTAAATTTCTGTTTTGGGATCAAGGGCGATATAGCATAGATCCTTTTCATCGGAAAGAGAGCAATATTCAATATTTAAAGTTTTCTGGGAACGATTTTTCCTCGGTGTTCGCTGCTACGTGCTTCGAAAGTTGGCTGAAAAAAGCGAACGATTTAGGGGATTCCCCGTTTCACAACTCCGTGAGAGTGGGAATATGTCAAAATCCTGAAATTTGATTGGATGAAAGGAAACAACCCCAAACGTTGAGCCGATTTTTTATCAAGTATCGTTCGACTTGGTACAGTCAGGTGTTTTAGTTCGGGTGGGATTGCCGTGTTAAAATGGATTGTGATGAGCTTTTCTCTAATATGTCGGCCATGGACGAAATTTTGGAAAGAGAATTCACCGACGATGTTTGCGGTTCTAACTGGTCAAACAGCCATTGTTTGAGAGACCTTGTAGGCGAGGACAACATGGAGGACCTTCTGTTGCAGACGAGACTAAATCTCGACGGCTTCGATGACTCGGCGTCCACCATTAGCAGCGAGCCTCAAAGCCCGCAGAATTTGCAAGCTTACAGCGAACTGTGTACCGACGATGACTTGATAAATATGTCAATACGAGATCTTAATAAGAGGCTGAAAAGTCTGTCGAAAGTGGAGGCTGCAAAGATGAGAAAACGACGGAGAAGTCTGAAAAACAGAGGTTATGCCACGAGTTGTCGACAGAGGCGAACAGCGGCGAAAGAAAACCTCGAGATACAAAACCAACGTTTGAAAGCACAGCTACGTGAGACAAAACAAAACCTGTGCAAAGCAGTAAAGGACAGGGACATGTACAGGAGTAAATTCGAACAGTTGAACAAGGCTTTTAGTGCTTACACGCTTACTCCGATTACGTCCAAGAATTTATCGAATTGCGTTGATTCAGGCTGAAAGACAGAGCGTGAACTGCTGCAAGTTCAAGGCTGGTGCGAAGTCCCTTAAGTTTCAAGTTGACTGTTGGTTTATAATCTCATAGTTGACAATCAGTTTAACATACATGTCTTCATTGTTGTATGCAAGTCTTGCAGTTGGTGACCGAGGTAATATAAGTACACCTTGTATATTTCGATTCCCTTGCTCAGTTAAGCCTAAGTTATTTCTATCCCTCATATTTCGTGGTGGATAATTTTAAGACTTGTCACTTCGGACTTTCTGTATCGACGTTTACGGAATCGAACCCGTACGTACGTTATCAACTCTTACTACGAATTATTTTTCTGTGGTATCTTTTGTACTTAGCGACATAGTGATTTATATTTTTTGACATGACTTTGTCGAAATTTTCATACACAAATTACGTGAACACATAAGTTAACAGCGAATTAGTTTCCGAATTGTAACTTATAGTTCATATTTTTACGTATATAAATTCGGGCACTGAAACCATTTCTCTGAGCATTTATACTCGTCAAAGTTATTTAAATTAATTGTTACTAATTTTAAAGTTATGAGCAAAATTGTACAAAATATTATGGCAAAGAAATGGAAATAAGTATATATTGAAATGCATTTTTGAGAATAAATACGT
Organism: Blastomussa wellsi; assembly: GCA_947652115.1. Taxonomy (NCBI): domain Eukaryota; kingdom Metazoa; phylum Cnidaria; class Anthozoa; order Scleractinia; family Plerogyridae; genus Blastomussa; species Blastomussa wellsi. The sequence goes on from OX393561.1 coordinate 44,877,852, forward strand.
GGTATTAATTTTATTGTAAATGTCAAGCTCTTTGTTGGTTGCGAGTGTACATTCCATAAAGGACGAAATTGCATCATTTACATCACGTTTCCAATTCAGAAGTCTCGTACGTTTTAACCCCAATAAAACCTAGGATTTGGTATAATTTGAGTACATCCGAAGATGGAAAGTGAAGACTTCGAATCATTGCAAGTTGTATTTATGTGCAGTAGTAAAGATAATCATTCCCATCCACAGACCCTTGGAAGCCAATTGAAAGAGAAGTGATTTTTCTGGGTTTTCAACTTCTGCCTTTCGACGGAATGCACTGATAGAATTAGCTCAAAGAAAGTCCACTTGACGTTCAAACGGCACATCTGAAGCAGCAGGCTTGCCACTCCTTAAAGCCCTTCACACGAGGTTTTCAAGGAACTCGAAAAAATTTCGAGGAATTCATGCATGCCAAAGAAACCACTGAATATATGTTACTTCCAAAGAGATCAAAAATACTCATAGTACGAAGGAATTCAAGGCACTTTATTTCAAATCAAATTTCTGAAGTCTATTTTCGGACAAACGTGGAACGAAGAACTTTGACACAATAAACATTTAATTTGGATATTTTGCAATTCGAATATGGTCACGCGAGCATTTGTTTACCTGCGTTTACTGGATGTAATTTGCATTTAAGAAATGTCGGCGTCACGACTCACAAGCAGCATTGGGAACAGGCCATTTCCGAGTTCCCTTTTAACCTTCCCTCTGTTTCAGAACGAGTCTAAGGGTGCGTTTCTTTAAAAAAATCCAAGATTTGGATTCTTAAATCCGAACACGGATTTGCGTTTCTTTATTAAACAGATTCACCCAAGATCACTCGGATAATGGTGCATCAAAGGAACCGAAGAATTCTTACCCAGAGTGGATTCTTCGGTTCCTTTGATGAACCACGATTCGAGTGATCTTCGATTAATCTGTTAAATAAAGAAACGCAAAATCCGTTTTCGGAATTAAGAATCCAATCTTGGATTTTTTAAGAAATGCACCCTTAGGGTGACCCGAAAACGAATTTTGCGTTTCTTTATTAAACAGATTAATCATCCAAGATCACTTGGATCAAGGTGCATCAAAGGAACCGAAGAATCCACTCTGGGCAAGGATTCTTCGGTTCCTTTGATGCACCATGATCCGAGTGATCTCGGATCACTGATCCTGATCCGGATCACCCCAAAGTAACACATCCTTGATCTGTTTAATAAAGAAACGCAAAATCCGGATCTTGAATTTTTTTTAAAGAAACGCGCCCTAAGTTCAAAACTATTCAAATGGAAATGAGCTCGTTTTTGCACGAGAATGAAGATGCAGGTAACACATTTTCATATGAATTGTTTCGCACTTAGACTCGTTTTGACACTGAGGCAAAAGAGAACTCGGAAATGGTCTATTGCGTAATAGCATAACTAAGATAAGAATAAGCACCAGCAACAAATTCTGGCAAATATATATATTTAATTTGTTCAGGATCAAACTCGACAGGAAAAGCGTTCCGATGGGGTTGTTTTCAAGATCAAACAATGTTTTACCTGGTGACAACAAATTGACACATGACCTGATACGGTGTTTATCACGAGTTAAGCATCATTAAGAATTACAAATTCAAGGAATGCTGTTTTTTGGCTTTGCTGAGGCCTCTTGACTACGTCATATTCTTTAGTCAAGCAGAAATTGGATATATCTTAATAATTAAAATATACACGTCGTTACTGATCGATCCAACAACAATTTATCATCTTTCTCAATAACTGTGCTGTACCTTAAAAGCGTCAAATAGCAAAAATTTTAAAGTCGTGCAATTTTGTACGCAAGAATTTAATTAATTCACGTACCACTTACTTACTTACTTAGGCCCATCGCTCCCAGTGGAGCATAGGCCATCGACGAATTTCCTCCAGCGCACCCTGTTCTGGGCTTTCTTTGTCACTTCTGACCAGTTCAAGTCTTGCTGTTTAAGCTCTTCTTCAGTGTCTCGTCTCCAGCTGTTTCGGGGTCGTCCTCGCTTCCTCTTCCCCTGAGGGTTCCAAGTCAGGACTTGCCGCGTGATGCTGGATACCGGCTTCCAAAGGGTGTGTCCGATCCAACCCCACTTTCTTTTCAGGATTTGCTTGGCCACTGGTTCCTGTCCCGCTCGCTCCCATAGGTCTTCGTTTCGGATTTTCTCTGGCCATCTGATGTTGTAGATGCGCCTCAGACATGTGTTGGTAAATGTCTGGAGTTTCCGCAGCATTGTCGTTGTCTTCCTCCAAGTTTCGCATCCATAGAGCAGAACCGGCTTCACGTTGGAATTGAAGATGCGAAGCTTGGTTCTTGAGCTAAACTCTTTGGAGGCCCAGATGTCCTAAAGCATGACAAAAGCCGCTCTAGCTTTACCGATCCTGACTGTAACATCTCTGTCCGTACCCCCCTGTTGGTCAATGGCACTTCCAAGGTAGATGAAAGAATCCACTTCCCTGATGGGCTCACCCCCGACCGTGACTGATGGTGTGTTGACAGCGGTGTTGATCTTCATCAGCTCAGTTTTCTTCCTGCTGATCTTGAGCCCTGTCCCAGCCGATACGGTCTCCAGGTGGGTGGTCTTGTCCTGCATCTGTCTGTGGTTGTGAGACAGGAGCGCCAGGTCGTCGGCAAAGTCAAGGTCCTCTAGCTGCGTACCACGCTACAGCGAAAATTTTAATTTTCTTGTACATGTTGCACGCATGGATTAAGAAAAAGCTTCTTTCTTGGACCCCGAGAGTTCACTAAAAGTATGGACAGCAAACAGATTGTGATTGGTTTATTGGCCCTATTTTACTGGAGAACAATAGGAAAACTAACATGCCTCCAGGGAGGGAGGGAAAGGGTAGCACTTGCTTTTCCCGATACGGGAATTCCAGGGGTGGTTTTAGCGTGGCCGATTTCGGCCGGTACGGGTAGCCAATGGATCCACTAGAATCTAGGCCCGCACTTTCTAACCTGTGGTTATCACCAGTAATTAGTATTTACTTCCGGGTTCTCGGGTCGGAACTTATAAAAATAAGAAAGTTTTGTACTCTCATTAAGTTACATTCGTTAATATCTTCATTTAGATCAATCACTGGTATTTCCCAACTTGGTTTCTTTTGCATTGACAGATCCCGCCCACTGTCTCAAGTAATCCAAAGTGGTTTCTGAACACAAAAACAATATGGAGGTCACATGTCATGTACGCCCGTGTCTCCCGACTATGGGGTATAGGTTCAGGCTGTATGTTGTTGCCATACAAACGAGAAGCTTTAATTATAATTGTTCAACAACAGATAAACGTTCACCAATTGTAATACAAACCGCGAAAATTCAGAATTACATGTCATTAGCATGGAGGTGCTTGGCGAAAATCATTGCAGGGGCGACATAGGGTTTCTTGGAAACAGGTGAATTATTGGAACTCTATGCTTTGGGGATTCCCCAAAGAATGAGTTATTAAAAATCAATCCGATTGGTGGAGTTTCACATCAACTGATGCAAGAAACATTTAATTTAAGCATGAAGCACTACTTGCTGAAGAACTGAGTCATTCCGTCGTTCGATGCACTGCACTTTCGAAACAATATTAAACACATCATGGAGGACGATTGCAGTGACTTGCTTGATTTGTTTCTCACCAGTGCAGCAACAAACAGTCTTCTTGATGCTTCATGGACCGAGGAAATCGTTCTGTCTAGATCTAAGAACACCATCAAGATGGCCGACGACCAAGATGAGCGCGACATCCAAGATCTATTCGACGGAGAAACAAACCTGGAAGTCGATCAAGACGACGAGTACACATCCTCGGAGTCCTGGGGCGACACATCCAGCGTCCGAGATGCAAAGGAAATCACTGATGACGAAATTACAAATCTTCGTGTTTCAGAGCTGAACAAATTTCTCCGGGATGTACCGTGGGTCGAGGCAGCAAAGATAAGAAAACGGCGAAGAAACCTGAAAAATCGAGGCTACGCCCTGACATGTCGTCTTCGAAAACAGCGAGAGCAGGAAGATCTAATCAGTGAGAATACCTCTTTGAAGAAACAGCTGGAAGACGGTAAATGGAAGTTACTGAAAGTTTGGAAGGAGAAAGAGGCATACAGGAAAAAATATCTGCAGCTGCAACAATCCTTTGCTGTGCAACAATACGGGACTGGAAGTTTAGTAATGGCACCTTTTGTACTGTAGTTCTACCGAGCCATGTGACCGTTTGGGCTGTGTTAAAGTGGTACTACGGTGAAAACATTTTAGTTCTTGTTCTCTTTCGATTCCGATTTTATATTTGGCAAGAATACACCATGCCCCCCCATGCCCCCCACCCCCAATTATTATTGCGCCTCAATTTTGAATAAGTCCGTTTGAATTCTTGTTTACACTGTCCTCCATTACCATGATTCGACTTCAGTCGAGTTGCATTAAGAGAGCTGGATCGAGAGAGAAAATGACGTCATATACTAACTAGTCTGGTATGCAGAACAGCAACTTGCTTCTAAAAACTCGTGCTGCGTATTAAACAGCTGGGTTCACACATTGCAAAAATAAACTAGTGAGTATATGACGTCATTTTCTCTCTCGGCGCAATAATTGGCATGGAATAGAGAAAAGAGAACAAGAACAACATTTTTTCATCGTAGTACCACTTTTAAAAAGGTTCAAAATAATTTATACATCAATAATTTCTTTGAAAGAGACTTGCTTTATACATAAATTTAACTGACGGGCTGTAAAGTTGTACATTTTCAGTGTAAAAAGTATAATCGGAGATATGAGTTGATTCTAGTAGCGAACTAAAAAAATTTTATCAATAAATAAAGTCATAGCTTTGATAGCTGTAAGAACTACTGGTTCATAATTATTTTTGTTAAATTCTGCAAACAAGTTGTTCGGACGTGGTATTGAACTTATCCTGGAAGCCAAAATTACAGCGATAAAATGGACCTCAAAACAGGCACTGATTATTTTAACTATATATCACGCAACCCATTCAGTTAATTCGATTTTCTTTTATGCTTAGTTTTAACTTTAAAAAATAAAAGAAATATAGTCAACTCGAATTCATAAATACTCTAACTGGCAAAGTAAAATATAACATTTACTTGTACGAGCTATGAGAAGAATGACGTTTGGCTTTTTTCCTCCTCACTATATCAGGTGAGCGTATGAGAAATAAGAATCTACACCCTAGGCCTCGCGAGGCAGACGCGCGTGCAGTGTACACGCTTCCAGAACCTTCTATCTTTTGATTCCAACTTCCGTCACTTAGAAAAACGCTCGATATTTTAGGCCTATTTAGCTATGCTACCTAAAGAGTGTTGATCAATAACGAAACTGAATATCGAAACTGAAACTAAACTAAAATTATCCCATTCTCGAAACTGAAAGTAGCAGACGATGTTTTTCTATATAGAGTAGTAATAGATACCTCCGCGCCCAGTCTACTCCCAAAGGAACAGAACAGGCCCCCGGGAAATGTCCTTCAACGGTCTGAAAGGGACTTCCCCTTCGTGTTTCAGTGGGGCGATTTACCTGCTGTTTAGGAAATAAATAAAGTATTAAACTCAAATCAGATGGTTTTATTATATTATACAGATAACGAGGAAATTAAAACGCTTCAGTCAGAAGTTGGTCACTCGAGATTATTTTTAAATCTCAAATGACAATGTAAAACAGGCTAAAAATGTAAAAATCTATACGTATGACGTAATCGAGGATGGCCAAGAAAATAACTGTTTAAATGTCTGTTTTCGGATCAAGAGCGATATAGTTCAGGTCTTCTTCATCAGAAACAGAGCAATAGTCAAGTTTAAACTTTCTGGAAACGAATTTTCTTTGGTGTTCAGTGGCTACCATATACGCGCTTAGCAAGTTTGCTGAAAGCGAGCGATTTAGGGGATTCCCCGTTTCACAACTCAGTGAGCGTGGGAATATGTCAAAATCCTGAAATTTGATTGGTTGAATGATTGGATGAAAACGACCCCCAGCATCAGCCATTCAGCAGTGAGCCGATTTTATCAAGTATCGTTCGACTTGGTACAATCAGGTGTTTTGGTTCGGATAGGATTGCCAGTGAAAGCATGGATTATGACAAACTTTTCACTGATATTTCGCCCGTGGACGAAATTTTGGAAAGACAATTCACTAACGATGTTTGCAGTTCTGACTGGTCACACAGCCATTGTTTGGGAGACCTTGTCGGCGAGGACAACATGGAGGACCTTCTTTTGCAGACGAGACTAAATCTCGACGGCTTCGATGACTCGACGTCCACCATAACCAGCGAGCCGCAAGGTCCGCAATATTTGCAAACTAACAGCGAACGTTTTACCGACAAGGACTTGATAAATATGTCAATACGAGATCTTAATAAGAGGCTGAAAAGTCTGTCGCAAGTGGAGGCTGCAAAGATGAGAAAACGACGGAGAAGTCTGAAAAACAGAGGTTATGCCACGAGTTGTCGACAGAGGCGAACAGCGGCGAAAGAAAACCTCGAGATGCAAAACCAACGTTTGAAAGCACAGCTACGTGAGGCAAAACAAAACCTCGTTGACGCAGTTAAGGACAGGGACCTGTATAAGAATAAATTAGAACAGTTGCAAAAGTATCTTAATTAGTTTCTGCAGGCTGCCTTCCTAGGATCGGAATATAATGATGTAAATAAAAGGAGTATCCATCCAGAGATTCATCGGCTTGCATTGCCTCTGACTGAAAGAGCAACTGCTAAGTTCAAAAGTGGTGAGAATTCCAAGACCATTTGGTTAAGTTTCTTCGTTGTAGCGAAGTTGTAGCATGCGAGTTTTGTAGTGACCATTGTAAAGTTACCTTTTTGATTCACTTCTATAAATTTTCTAGTCGCTTGTATCAATATTTACAGAATCCAGCTCTTAAATCGAATTATTTTTCTGACATCTTTTGTACTGCAAAGCTTTGAAATGACATCGTCAAAATCAAACATTTCACTCGATAGTTCAACGAACACTACTATCCAACGCTCAGAGGTCCTTGGTAGTTCATATTTTAAGGAAGGTTTTTTTGAAATTCTGTCAATGAAGCGTAACTCGACTAAGTTATTTAAATTATTATGAGCCAAATTGTGCAATATAGTACGCCAAAGAAATGAAAATAAGTCTGTATTTAAAGACGTTTTTTGCGAATAAATATCTTGTTAAAATGTGGGTGTTATTGGGGGCTCTGCTTGCGGGTACACGTACATTTCATTCTAATCGGGTAAATTATTGCAATCGTGTACATAATTACATTTTTAAATCAATCCAGAAGTTTCGTAGCGTTTTAACCCCAACAAAACGTAGGATTTGATATAATTTGGGTCCACGGAATTGCATCCGAAGTCGGAGTCGCGTTTGGCGATGGAACATGAAGACTGCTTGTATTGAAGATACTGCATTGCAAGGTGCATTTCACTGTATGTAACTCATTCGCATCCGCATACCCTTGGAAGCCAACCGAAAGCTAAGAGAGGTGATTTTCCTGGGTTTTATTTATGCTTTTACTGACATAATCAACTCGAAGTCTACTTGTCGTCCAAACGGCACATTTGAAGCAGCAGGCTCGCCAATCCTTAAAGCCCTCCACACGAGGTTTTCAAGGAACTCGATCCAATTTCGAGGAATTCATACATGCCAAAGAAACCACTGAATATATATAACTTCCAAATAGAAAATTTAACATCTATACTCATAGATTTTAGAGTAAGAATTTGAGGTACTTCGTTTCAAATCAAATCTCAAAAGTCTATTTTCCGACAACGAGTAGTCATGACCAGTCATCAATCGTGGGTCACGACGATCTTTGACGCAATAGACAATTTGGGTATTTTGCTGTTCGAATATGGTCACGAGAGCATTTGTTTATCTGTGTTTACTGATACTCATACTCATTGTTCTTGGACAAGTCCATCCAAGAGGGAAAGGTGCAGTGAGGTTATCCCTATGTTAAGCACACAAGCCGTGATACGAGGCCGGACCACAACACCGGGAACCTCGTTCCCTACTCTTTGCTGGATTAGCATTTAAAAAAGAAGGTCTAAGGGCAACGAAGTATCATGAAGAATAATCACCAACAGCAGCACAAACATCAAATTATAGCAAATACATTTTTGTTAAAAAAATAATAAAATAGTCAAAATAATAACCAATCGAATATAGGGTCTTAACAGAACTAAATATTTCTTTGCAGACTCATTAGTATGAAATCTATTCATCAGTCTAGCTCCGCCATTAGTTTTCACCATTCAAGGACAGGAAAAGAAGTCTTAGTGCTGTTAACGTTGACAGGCTTGTTTTCAAGCTCGTGACGACATATCATCTGACCTGATACGTGTTTATCACGAGTTAAGAATTTATACAAATGCAAAGAATGCTGTTGTTTGTCACACGACGGGCTTTGCAGGCGTCTTGACTACGTCATATTCTTTAGCCAAGACAGTGTCCTTAATAAAGAAAAATAAAAACGTCGTCATTCTACAACAATTTATTCTAATTTTCAATAATCCGTGCTGACTCAGGTGGACAACGTTGACGTTATTGCGAAATTAATATTATGCCTCAGTTCTGAACCCTTTAAATCTTTCTGAACCCAATCTAAATATACCAAACCTCCTTCCTGTGGGATCTCGAACTCTTGTGGAATAATGTTATTCATTATTATTTTCATTTTTTTTAGGAAAAAAATGAGAGAAATTAGTTGTCTGACATGAGTTCTTTCCTGGAACATAACACACTTGATGTGTTGATCTCTTGTTTTAAATTAAGCTGTCGAAGTTAAGTCCCCGATGAAAACAGCTCAGTCAAGTAGTTTTTTCCGCCATGAACATTCTCGTTTCGTTTGACGTAAGCAATCTAAAAAGGGAAAAATCCATGAAATTATATTATTTCCCCAACAGCTTTCGGAAACCAAACTAGTAAAGCTTTATTATGCATTAACTTTGCTATTATTATCTTGTCACAAGATGAGCGCAAAAATAGACACAAATTTTACTCTACCCCTCCTCCCTTATTCCCCGCTTATTGATACCTCACTCTCACTTATGTCCAGGATTGAACACAATTGCAAAATTTACAAATTTTACGTGTTTTCGTGAAGGTCTTGCGAAAATTGGGGATTTTACAGATTTTACAAATTTTAGGTTTTTTCTCGATTTAAGTAATTTTCGTAAAATTCGCGATTTTAGTTTTAAAAATTCGCAGTTTCGTCGAGGGCCCTCCTTGAAGCCCTTTGTTATGTTAATCACAACACATCGGTTATGCGTGGCTGGCCTTGGGAAAATTGCGGACTTCACAGCTAGATTTTGCAAATTTTGCGTTTTTCGCGATTTTCGCAATTTTTGCAAAATTCGCAATTAATTTCAGTTAAGTTCACAGTTGTTTGGTATGTTAATCACAACACATGCATGGGTTAAGCGTTTTTTTTTTCTTGTCTCGCAAAGTCAAAATGTAGGTGAACATTAAAACGCATGGACAAAACCATGCTTAAAAGGCACAGCACATCGGATCTGTTAAGACCTACGGCCCCAAAAAATACTATTAAGTAGACGTGAAAACTGCAAAGGACCGCGAACGATAATGCTGCTAGTTTACGTAGGATCTCCAAGAGACCTAATCAGCCAAAAATAAACTGTAACACAAGCAAATAACTACAAGGCTGATACTACGTGAAAAAGTTGACTTTGCGAGACAACAACTAGACAGAAACCGACAAAGAAGGGATGCAACCGTGAACACCTGGCCCAGAGCCCTTCGTTTCTCGTGCCAAGGCTCCACCGGCTAAGAGAAAGAAAAAGGGCTATGGGGACGAGAATGCTCCGCCCCGGGATCATTTGCGGACCTGTAGAGGGCTTCTTGGAAACATGTGAATTCTTGGAACTCTTCGGTTAGGGGGTTCCCCGAAGCATGAGTTATTAACAATGAATCTGATTGGTGGAGTTTGACATCAACTGATGCAAAGAAACATTTAATTGAAGCATGAAATGCTATTTGCTGAGTCATTCCGTCGTCCAATGCACTGCACTTTCGAAAAAAAATTAAACACATAATTTTCTTTTCATGGAGGACGATTGCAGTGACTTGCTGGATTTTAATCTCACCAGTGCAGCAGCAAACACTGTTTTTGATTCTTCATGGATCGCGGAAAGCTTTCTGTCTGAGAACAACAACAAGATGGTCGACGACCAAGATGAGCGCGACATCCAAGATCTATTCGACGGAGAAACAAACCCGGAAGTCGATAACATGTGCTTCGAGTCATGGGGCGACGAATACAGCGACCGAGATGCAAAGGAAATCACTGATGACGAAATTTCAAATCTTCGTGTTTCAGAGCTGAACAAATTTCTCCGGGATGTACCGTGGGTCGAGGCAGCAAAGATAAGAAAACGGCGAAGAAACCTGAAAAATAGACGCTACGCCCTGACATGTCGTCTTCGAAAACAGAGAGAGCAGGAAGATCTAATCAGTGAGAATACCTCTTTGAAGAAGCAGCTGGAAGACGGAAAATGGAAGTTGCTGAAAGTTTGGAAGGAGAAAGAGGCATACAGGAAAAAATATCTGCAGCTGCGACAATCCTTTGCTGTGCACAATACGGGACTAGAAGTTAAATCAGAGTCGCTGGCTTGTCTTTAGTACTTTGCGTCGACGGATCAGTAATGGCAAATTTTGAACAATTCTACTGAGCGATGTAACTGTTTGGGTTATGCTAAAGGAGCTATGTCACGATATTTTGAGTTATTCTTTGTAACGAACCATATTACCCTTAAAACGTAGGAAACCTAAAACTACTAGTTTACAAAGGAAGTAAAACACAAAAGAGATGATACTAAACCAATCAAAGTGGCTGTGAGCCACTGAACTCGTGAATGAAAGAGTGTAAATGGTGAGGACCAAGGACGTTGAAAAGTTGATTTACAAGTGGGGTCTACCTGAAAACCGTGCAAGAACCATGAAGACTTTCCACGGCCTCAAAACGTATGATGCTAGCTGAAGTCGACAATTAAATTCGCAGAACGATTCGCTGAAGTAAACAAGAACCATGAAGACTTCTCCGGCCGCAAAACAAACGATGTTATGTAGATTGCGAAGCAAGAACCATGAAGACTTTCCACGGCCTCAAAGCACGGCCTCAAAACGTATGATGCTAGCTGAAGTCGACAATTAAATTCGCAGAACGATTCGCTGAAGTAAACAAGAACCATGAAGACTTCTCCGGCCGCAAAACAAACGATGTTATGTAGATTGCGAAGCAAGAACCATGAAGACTTTCCACGGCCTCAAAGCATATGCAAGTTCACGAGTAAATTTGCAGAACGATTCGCTAAAGGAATAGAGTAAGCTCAAAATTTAAAAAGTCACCGTAGATCGTCCAAATAGCCAGCCGAGTTCAAAACACAACCTCGTTCCCAGGGTCTCTCCCTTGGAATTAGAGCCCGCGATACATGGCGATAGTACTTGAACGATACAAATTGTGCACTAGTCAGCGGCATTAAAAAAAAAGTTTACGGGAAATGAGTGAGCGAGTGAAATTAGCATATTTGGAACCACTATACTCGTTTCATTCCATTCACGAGTAAAAAGGAACAAGAACGGTTAACGATGGAGATGATTGAAGCTGATTGCAAATTACTGTTTTGAAAAATTTAGGCTAAAGTTGAGGGGTCGTGTAAAGCTTTCAATAGCTTTGGTAGCTGTTTGAACTACTAAAACATATCTTTAATTTATTGTTCAAAAATTCTGCAAATGGGTGTGGTATTGAATTGAACTTGTCCTGGAAACCAAAATTACAGTGATAAAATGGACCCGAGATCAAGGTCCAAGTATACGTGTAAACGAAGGCAAATCAGGTATTTTAAGTACTTGAACTATGTATCGTCAGTAACGCAATTCAGTTAATTTTTATGCTTAATCATAAAAGAAAAACCGCTCACTCAGTCAAATTCATAAATCAATATCCAAACCGACAAAGCAAAATGTAACATTAAATTTTGCCTAAGGCTACGTTTACACGAACACGGTTTCAACCGCATCGAAAACGACACGGTTTCGAAATGTTTACACGGAGCCATCTAACCGCTTTCCAAGTGTTTTCCAAAGCGTTTTGGATAACAAAGCGCTGCCTTCCGTGTTTACTGTTTGAGAGCCGGCCAATTTCACGCTAATCGGAAATCGTTTTCAAATCGATGCGGTTTCTCCATTTCAGCCGTTTACACAAGAAATGAAACTGTATCGTTTTGAAAACGCTCCACTTTTGACAGCGTTTCCAAAACTACCCGGTTTCAATTCAGCGCCGTGTAAACAAAAGGCGTAAACGTATCTAAAGCGATGCGGTTGCAAATGAAACCGCGTTCGTGTAAATCGCAGCCTAAAATACGAGTTGTGAGAAGAATGATGTTTCTCCTCTTCACCATATCAGGTGAGCGTATTTGAAATGAAAATCTACACCACAGGCCTCGCGGGGCACAAACCTCTCAACCACACGCAACGCGCGTGTTGAACACTCTTCCAGAAGCTGGGACACTGGACAGTTTAGGCGTATCTGACCTAAATATGCTACCTAAACAATATTGATTGCTATCGAAACTGAAACTTATTATTCCATTCTCGAAATTGAAAGTAAAAGACGATGTCTTCCGGATGAACGATGTAATTGCAAATGCATTCTGTTTGCAAACGTTTGGCTTCATCTGTCACTTATTGTTAATGTCTGCCATATTGCAAAACATTTCTCGCTTGCAGAACCTACCGAGACGTTAAGGAACTGATCGGTTTGTTTGTCCCAGGCCCCAGGGTGGGTGCCATTTTTTTTAGAAGAGAGGCTCCACCTTGTGGTCAAAACTCTGATCTTACCCTTTCATCATTCAGTTTGACAGAAAAGATGCGTCTTTCACATACCTACAGAATGGTTACTCCATCTCCTTTCTTAATTTTTATCATTGGGTCGTCTGGCTTTTTACACCTTCCAGATACCTAAATGACAGTTTTCCGTAACCTTTGTAAAGTCCTACTCCAACCCATGGGCATAGCCAGGATTTTTTCCAGGGGGGGGGGGGGGGGGGCACATCAGTTTGTCATGTCAACATCCAACTGTGTTTCACTTATTTATTTAAAAAATATATCAAAAAGGGGGGTCACGGGCACCCAGGACCCCCCTTTGCAACCCCATAGTCCAAAAAAGGAGAAAAAGACTCCTCCGGGGATATACTCCCGAAGGAGCAGAAGAGGCCCGAGGCAATAGGCCTTTTTTTGGTGATCCAATGTGGATTTAGGTTCTTGGAAACATACGAATTCTTGGAAAACTATGATAGGGTATTCCCCACATTGCATGTTGGCAACGAGATATCTGATTGGTTTGAAAGTGGTATACAGATCATTGCTTTCTAAAGTATTGAGGCAATCCTTAATCCCTGTGATAATTACAAGAATTCTGCTTTTTTTTGCTTAAGGTGATAACATGGAAGACGAATGCAGTGACATGCTTGACTTCTACCTCGCCAATGAAGCCACTAGCATTCTTTACGATCTTTCATGGACCAATGAAAGGGTCGATCTGTCTGACGACAAGGTGGCAGACGACGAAGATGACCGCGGCATCCAAGATCTATTCGACGGTGAAACAAACCCGGAAGTCGATGAGGGTGGTTGCAAAACGTCATGGGGCGAAGAAACAAACACCCAAGATGCAAAAGAAATTACGGACGAAGAAATCGCAAACCTTCGGGTTTCAGAGCTGAACAAATTTCTCAGGAACGTACCGTGGGATGAGGCCGCAAGGATCAGAAAACGACGAAGAAACCTAAAAAATCGAGGATACTCCCTGACTTGCCGCCTTCGAAAACAGCGAGAGCACGAAGATCTAATCAACGAGAATACCTCTTTAAAGAAGAAGCTGGAAGACGGAAGATGGAAATTACTGAAAGTTTGGAAGGAGAAGGAGGTATACAAGAGAAAATATCTGCAGCTGCAATACTTTGCTCTGCGCAAGCAGGGAATGGAAGTTCCAGAGTCGCTACCTGGTCTAAAACTTTGAGCGATTAATATGACTATTTGCTGCAAAGCAGGTTTTAAACTGTAGTAATGCATAGTCTGCATTGGTTATATGCACTAAGATAGAATAGTTCAAAAGGAAAGGATAGTTACAATAGGAAACAGTTACAAAAAGGAAACTGCTGGGTACAGAAATCCTTGCCGTTAGTATGTATATTGTCCACTACATCATGATTTTAAACATTGTAATTGTACTTGTAAAATTCATTAATAATTCATAAGGAGTAGATCCAATGCAAAGGTACTATTTAGGTCACATGAATGCTCTGTAAACCCCAATACAAATCAAGAGTAGAATTAACTTTTGATACAAACTCCTGCTCAGCTGATTAGTATTCATTAACTTTTGATACAGATCTTTACTGATTAAAATGCAAAGCACAATGGAATCGAATAACAATACTTTGCATTCAATTTATTGTTTTCATTTCACAAGTACGATAAAATATTCGCGTCCGATCTGTATGGGCTTTACAATTGCTCGCCTATCGGCTCGCAATTGTAAATGCCCATACAGATCTCCCGCTCATATTTTATCTACTACATATTACGGTCCATTCCCTTTCGAACAGTGCTCAGTTATGTATTTTAAAATAATTGACGCCGAATTGAACACTAACAATCAATGAAAGAAAACAACGTTTCTTGGAGCAATTACTATTTTTTGTATTACGGCATGGCAGTGCAGACCTTCCAACTCTCACGGTTTCACCGTGGGACTCACGGTTTGGGATGCCATCTCACGGTCTCACGGCTTTGCCTCTAAATCTCACGGTGAACCAGAAAACCTTGAAATTGCCAAAAAAATCTCGTAAAGTATGAAGGAATATCAAAACATCTGTGTTCATAACAGCTGAATTAATCAAATTTATTCTTGAGAGAAACCTGGGTACAATGTCAGCGTCATTCTTGTGAAACTTCGGTGCGCTAAGGTCCCTGGGAAAGCTTAACCTTCGAGCACAAATTTCAAAATGGCCACTCGATGTCCAGAACTCGAGAGTGAAACAAAATCACAAAATGACTCTGATACGTCTTCGGAACCTCAGCCATCTACCGCGAAGAAAAGGATAACTCTTAAAGAAACAATCTGTTTTTTTGTTATTATTACTTGCCGCATATTTTAGAAATCTCCAGGTTTGAGGTCCCAATCTCCAGGTTTTTCTGGGCTTTTTTTCAAAACCTCCAGATTTGCATGTGATGGGGGTTGGAAGGTCTGGGCAGTGAACTTATACCTTGCAAGTACTAGATTAAGAGTGTTGAAACAAGGGCAAAATAATACCACAAGAAAACAAAATTCCAGGTAACTACACGTTTACTGCTGCCAGTAGATATAAACGCTTTATCCAAATCAGTTATCGCCAGTGACGCATTAAGAGAAAAAAACGCTGACTCAGCTATTTGGACAAGCGGGTGCTATCTCGAGCTATTTGCACAGGTATTCGTATATTTGCTAATGATTTCACTTCTGCAATTAATGTGATCTGCGCTCTAACTTGAGACTCGCGCTTTGAACACATATTGAACACAGCTCAATCTCCAGGTCCATGCTAATGGTGCTGGAAGTTTTCTCAGCTTCAGTCTCCGTGAAATAGCCAAATAATGTTTGTATATATCGAAACTGAAACTAAATAAATTATCTCTCGAAAGTGAAAGTTATAGCAGACCTTTATTTCCGGGTTGGCGATTTCGAGTTAATTCCAGCAGAGTTCCCCCTCCCCACCCCTGAAGGGAGTGCAACCACGGGAAATTTGCTCACGTTGTCAGCCCAATGGGTGGGTTGGGGATTTAATTAACAAATCATTTCAGCAAGATAAATGTCAAAGGTTTCCCAGTACTTTGACATCACTCTGAAATAAACTTATTTACAAAATTGTACACACATACACAAAATTTTATGTACTTGTATTCACATTTTGTACTTTTAAAACGAGTCTTGAACATCGATATGTATGTTGATAAGAGGAATGCAGACACAATATTTAGAACAAGATCTCCTATCGAGAGATCGACAACAATCAAACCAGTGAGGAAGACGTCTGTTGAGACGTTAAAGGCTCCGGTTTGCAAATTAAATGAGGTGTTCTTCAAGAAGGAACTTGTCAACCTAAAATGCACTGATTCTTCTTTTTACATGTCATGATTCCGCACGAAACTTTGCCTGCGAATACTGGCGCCTTTCGTTGTCCTTTACAACATCATAGCGGAGCTCCCGCACTCGCCGAAGCGGGCGGAGCATCCATACCTATAGAGATTGGCGGGCGGAGCATCCATACCTATAGAGATTGGCAAACCGAGCTCTATGGAAAACTAAAAGCGTGAAATAGTAGATAATGCAAAAATAACAATAAGATAAAATCGACCTAAAAATAAATGTAGAAACCTACTTTGGTCTAGCTCCTGGGGAAGGCAATAACAAACGCTGTAGTAGTAAAAGATGCGGTGAAAATTTGGTAAACTCGTAGCCGATAGCAGCAGTAGCAATAACTAATCTCCACTTAAAACCTAGCACGTACAGAAAACCGGAAATGCACCCTATGGGGCGAGCTGAGTTGCGTAATGAACTAAAAAAAATTAATTCAGAATATTAGACCAGAAAGGAAAACTTTAACATGAAATAAGTAATCGAAATCACAAATTCCGGTTGGCGTGACTCCATTTCTGCCTTTGTTGAAGCGATGGAAGATATTCGCGCATCCATCTACGCCAGAATACGTCAGTTAAGTACTGAACGTGTCTCCATCTTCGTCGTGAGTAACAGTCACCTTTGGAGAATACACCTGGAGGAAGACCAGGTCCGGAGCGAAGAAGTAGAAGGTGGATTGGAGTTAAAGCTTCGGAATCTCTGGGATCATCTGACACCTTAGTTATGGAGCGCCAATTCACAATGGTCTCCACTTCGCACAAGAGTGCGACAAGACCTTCGTCATCTAGGCGTTGCTTATCAAGGAGCGCTCCCACACTCCTCCGTGATGGGAGCCGGTGGGTGGATTGAAGATCCACTTGATGCCCTTCTGAAGAAGAAACGCATGGTGTTTTTCTTGGTTCCACTGTTGAATCGCCTCTCGCAGGTTTTTCTCTCCCTTTACAAAGTTACATCCGTTGTCGGATCTGATCTGCTTTGGCTCACCTCTTCTTGCAATGAATCGTCCCAACGCGTTCAGGAACGAATCTGTATCCAGACTATGGGCGATTTCGACGTGGATTGCTCAAATCGTCATACAGGCGAACAGGACACCGTACCTCTTCACAGCACTTCTTCCTCTTCGCACTTCCAGAGGACCGAAACAGTCTACACCAACATAGCTGAAAGGGGGATCGAACGGGATTACTCTATCAGCGGGCAAGCTAGCCATGTTCTGCTGACCAACAGCTGCTTGTCTTTTCCTGCAATCAGGACAAGAGCTGAGAACACGACGGAGCAAACCCCTTGCCTTTACGATCCAGTATTTCTCTCTAATCAAAGAAAGGGTATGTTCCAACCCAGAATGACCACTGATGCCATGGTAGAAGCGTACAATAAGGTTGGAGATGTGATGGTCTTTAGGCAGTATAGCAGGATGCTTGGATACGTTCTGAAGGGGCGAATTTTCCAAGCGACCACCAACGCACGCAAAGTATCCTTAATGAGGACTGGATCGAGCCTGGTTATGTGTCGGTAAACTTACTGCGTGTGTAATATTCTGCCCTGAGTATTATGGGGAATGGGGAATCGAAGAGTATGGAGGATGCACTCAAAACCCCGGATTCCCCGCGGGGTGGGAGGGCGGGTCGCTATAGCTCTAAAGTGTTGGTCAAGAGTAAAGTTGAAGGGGTGAGCCCAACGTGCAGTGAGGGACGGACCATTTTACCATTTTATTTCTGCGGAGGGGGGGGGGGGGGGGGTTGGGCAAGTACCAAAAAAAAATTCCTGCGCAAGAAGAAAAAGCGGGCAAAAATTACCGTGCAGAGCGAGCCTTGCGGAAAAAAAATTAGCAAACACTTTCAGCATCAGTGCTCTTCTTATCAAAGGAAAGATGAAAATTAACAGTGAATTTACAGGAAAAAACGACAACATTAGCGGTGGCGGATCCAGAAAATTTCCGGCCCTTCGGGACTTAAATTATGGTAGGGGCCCGAAAAATTTTCCGGCCCTTCGGGACTTAAATTATGGTAGGGGCCCAAAAAAATTTCCGGCCCTTCGGGGCTTAAATTATGGTAGGGGCCCGAAAGATTTTCCGGCCCTTCGGGCCAATATTGGGAGAGGGCCTAGGCCCCAGGCACCTTCCCCTAGATCTGCCACTGATTAATTTACGACTTTGTGTCATAATTTCGTATTCAGTTTATTTTCTTTCGCCTTCCAAATCTCTTAGTGCTAATACCTTTGGAAGAAAGAGCAGGCTTCAGTGCGTTTAGCACTGCTGACTGGTTGGGCTTTCTGTATAAGTGGAAATCTTTTCTGCGATAAAGCGGCAACAATCGCTACTGTCCTATCATTTTATCACGTCTGTTCATTGAAAATGAAAAAGTCGCAAAAGAAAAAAAGGAAAAATAATTTTAGAAGCGAGAAATATAACTCACTTTTCAGTTCAGTTCAGTTTCACATGTTGTGAAGGCCAATTTGGCAGTTTTCGTTCCATTGTGAAATTCTTCTCGTTAAGTTTTCGAAAATCCAGACGACATATTAAACGAAGTTTTGAGAATGTAGCCCTTCAGCCACACCATTGTAAATGTCGAGTTTTTGAAGCCAGGAGGAAATTGTGGCAAAGACGACATGGAGAGCGCCGATTTTTTTAATAGTTCTTTATGAAAGCGACGGAAAATATATCCCTTTCAACACTGTGATTCCCTAGAATTTCTTTGAAAGGTTCTTTCACCTGCTGTGCTGAAAACTAGGGAGAGCACAGCTTTCTACTGTACAGGTCCTGTGATGATGTTAAAAACAAATTCTTGCCCAATCTCACAGGGCAAAAACAAAAACACCGACACAAAATAAAATGGTTCGTCCCTAAGGCTAGGAGGTTTAATCGATATAAAGTCACTGCACGTGACGTATTATCGGCCATTCGATAGGTCACTGGGATTTAAAATATTAATGAGTTTATGAACGAATAGAAAACTTTTTAACCCAAAACAAAAAGATATATTAGAATCAGAATCAACTATAATGTAGTGTTGCCCTTGAAGTCTCTTCTCCCCTACCTTGTAGGGTTGGAGAGAGGGAGGAAGAAAGGAAAAAAATGAGGGAGGGAGGGAGGGACAAAGAATAAAAGCGAGGGAAGGCGAAAGAACAAAAAAAAAAGAAAATAATGAAATGGAGTGACGGACAATGAAGGATCATGCGTGGTTCGCTCGTGGTTTCTTCTTTCTTATATTAGTTCTAGGGAGAGTGGCTTGATGTATAATAGGCCAGGTTTCCTTATCGTTCGCGTGTGAAGCTGTCTACGTAGGCTACAATATCGAGCGCTAGCATTCTTAGGTTTTTTGTGATGTCCAAAATTATAATAATAGTATTATGCACTTAAGGCGGGGTCTTCCAGAATTTGAATGGAATTTTGAGAGGTTTAGAGTAGGTATAAAAGGAAGAAAATTAGCTTTGAAACACCCACAGACGGTTGATCCCCACCAAGGGGGAGAGAGGGGGGTGGGCGGGGGGGGGAGGGAAATTTCATATTTCCCATGACGCTTTGCGGCAAATTTTTGCTTGGTGTGGAAGCAAATTTTAGCGGTCGGCCGTTACGAGTGCAAATTCCTTGCGTTGATTTCTCCGAGACAGAGCATTGCTCAAGGTTAGTTTCAGTGTCCGTACGTTTGCTTGATGCTTTCAAAATAATAATAATAACAACGCTTCATTGCTCAATTTTTGTTTTATAATCTTTATTTAGGACGCCTCTTTGTTAGGCTGTTTTGACTTGCAAGGAAGGCATGGTTCAATAACGTCCAACAATCAAGTGAGTGTCTTTGATGAACATGGGTTTCATCGTTACTGATAGTGCATGAAGGCAGACGAAGGATGCCCAATATCAGATCTGACCTCTGACTTCCTTTGACTTCGCGTTTTAGACTGGTTTGAGCGTTCCGAAATAAGGTATTTTTCAACCGTTGATCCGCCAAAATGATGAACGAAGAACATGGCGGCATACATGGCGGCAAATCTGTCTTGAGCTCAAGTAGAGACCGTTTTAAAACAGCGCCTCAGTTGATAATATAGTTCGAAGTGATGTATCATGGGAAATATGAAATCCCCCCCCCCCCCCCCCCCGACCCAAGAGCAACCAGCCCGGTAGGGGGGCTGTTTGCGTGTGCATATTCTACTTTTAAAATCCTAATTTTTAAACTCCATTAAATCTTCTCTATTTCATATTTTTCCAAATTTTCCTCCACCTTTAAGAAAAACTCGCTCCTCTCAAATATTCCCAAAAATCATCCAAAAATTTACAAAACATCACAAAACATTCACTGGTGAGATGAATGAAGGGTTTTGGCATTCTTTGAAACGCAAACGAGATATATGCTTTAAACCACTGGAACTTTAAATGACGGGAAAACGGCTTTCAGGTAGAATCCCGCCTTAAGTCTCAAAGAGAATATTAAACTGGATGCAATACCTTAGTACAGTGGTAGCTCGGTCTGCAAGTTTCAAGCACTTGAGGTACCCTTGGAATAAAACTTGCTGTGTTACATTTGTCGACCTATTTGTGTTCTCGCCACCCTTATATCTCCTATCATTTATTTTTCAGTTTTCTTTCCCGATAAAAAGCCATTGATTGTTTTCGGACACTTTGGTCGCCCAGCGTGAACTTTGAGACATCGCTCTGCACATTACAAAATCATCCAGAAATGAGA
Source organism: Blastomussa wellsi (assembly GCA_947652115.1). NCBI lineage: Eukaryota > Metazoa > Cnidaria > Anthozoa > Scleractinia > Plerogyridae > Blastomussa > Blastomussa wellsi. Next base: position 44,898,740 of record OX393561.1, read on the forward strand.
ACTATCTGAGAATTGGGATTTATCGTTTGTCTTACACATTTAAGACCAGTGGTGGATCTAGGGGAGCACCCCTAGTTTTGGAAATGGTCCACGTAAAGGGACTCCCCACCTAAATCTTTCTAGATCGAGTTTCCCCTTAGCTAAAGGTCTGGATCCGCCATTTTAAAGGTTTTAGACTTCAGCGAATACGAAACAGTTACTTTCGTATTTTTCTTGTTTTAATAATTATTTTTCTCTCTTTCTTCTGAACAAGCCCTATACAAATCACTAGGCATTTGACAGACACCCGGCTTAGACATCAGTCGCATACACAACTTCAAACCATTCTAATACATTCAAATGCTGCTGATATTTAGATAACATTCAGTTTTGCTCAAGCTATTTTTGATATTGTTAAAATTGGAAAATAATTACAGTATAGTGACATACGAATAAACCAATTTCGATATTTTAATATTCAGCCTAAAACAATAGACATCACTGCGAGGCTCCGAGGAATAAATCCAACAAACTCTATAATTTATACCCCGGAGCCTCGTGCTGAGGTCTATTGTTTTAGGCTGAATTTTAAAATATCGAAATTGGTCTATTAATCTTCTTACTTTTGAATTATCTCCTGGTGCCAACATAAGCAGAGTTAGATATATTATTTTACTCGGGGCCAAAAAAAAAAGAAGCGGGGAATCCCCTTTCTTTACATCACCAAGGTGCAATCTGATTTGATGAAAGATGCATTCGTGTTATGACTTCGAAAACATAATTAAGGCTATTACGTTTCAGACATGGCGTCAAGTAAGAGGGATTTTCTTTCTGATTTCTCTGCTCCATGGTGTTCCTTTAACGCCGATTGTTTTTCCGAGGAAAAGCGGTTTCCTTTGAACGAAATGGAAACGATGTGTGAGAATGAATCGAATGCGGAGAATCTTTTCAACGGTGACACGCATGAAGACTTTGGCCTGGTACCCGAAAACATGGTGGAGCCCGATCTTGAAGAAACAACGTCAAAACGACAACAAAAGGACCGGAATCATCTCTCTTGCGAACCAATCCTTCAGTTAAGCGACGAGAAACTCGAAAGCCTGTCCATTCAAGCCTTGAACAAGCAATTTCGTCAATTTCCCGAAGCACTGGTGGGAAAGCTCAGAAGGCGAAGACGAATTCTGAAGAATCGTAAATACGCTCTAAAATGTCGAAAGAAAGACTCAGAGAAGACAGGCAATATCACCGAAGAAAATGCGAAACTTGTGCTGGAAATATTCAAGGCGAAAGAAGAGTTGAGAAAAGTCGCCTGCGAGAGGGATAGGTATAAACTGAAATACACGAGGTTAAACGCAAGGTTTCAAGTCCTAGCATGCGAAGAACAGGGAGAACAGTAATGGCGACGTTTAGTTTAAACATCGCGCAACGTCCCTCTCTTAGCAACGAGTGTCGAATTTTATTTACGTTTCAGAAGAAGAGGTAATTACACATTTTCCGTATGGATGATTTCTGACCATAACCAATACAATCGCATCCCTGTTATTGTTGGACTTGTTGGACTGATACAGGAATCTTAAATTTAGAGTATATGTCTGTACTTTTAAACGTGTGAAGCGCGAAGAGATATTCGTTACCGAGTGCAATAGCGCTGCGTTTTCCTTGAAAGGAATGACCCGAGACCATGAGGAAGTGATGTTTTATTTGCAGTGCGCGCAAGCCCAGTTATTTACTCATCAGTGATAATTTCCGCATCATAAGAATAGTGTACAAAGAAAAGAGAGGAAATATCGATAGGTTAATTGTTCCAGCTAGGAAAATTTTCTTAATAATGAGATGGCTGAATTCAACTTGTTTACACAACAAAGTGCTGGCAATTTTTAGAGAACTGCGCATGAGTCTGTCGTAAATATATACTCTTTTAGGAATACGCCAAATTCTAAATCACACTTTTACGAGCTGGTAAGACTTCTTTGAGATATATTTGCTGCAGACTTGGTCACCATGCTGGGTAATACCGCTGATCACCCGAATAAACTGTGGTCAGTTACCTTCAAACTAGAAATATTGAATGTTAAAGTGCATATGATATGACACGATTTTTTTTTCTCTTGATTCTTGTTGTTGGATATCTATAGAAAACGACTCGAAGCCTTACCAGTGCTGGAAAAAACTAAAAAATTTCAAATTTGTCCCGGTCATCGCGCGGCCAAAATCGCACGTGATATCGGAAAGTGACGTCACATTGTGTACCTCAATGCAACTTTCAAAAGAGTCCGACTCAAAGGAATCATTAGAATCACTGGACATCTTTGCCTTTCAATGCACTATCTGTCCACTACGAAGTACTGTAGAATCCTCTTAGCGACAACAGACCTTCGCGGCAAAGGTACACAATGTGACGTCACGAATAACTTCGCCGTTGATAAACTAGGTCCCAGTCTCTCGGACAAATTTGAAGGGAAATTGCGCGTATTTTGAAAGCAAAAACAATGCTTTTTAGATTTTTCCAGCACTTTTAAAGCTTCGAAACGTTTTCTTTAGATATCCAGATACAAGAATCAAGAGAAAAAAATTTCGTGTCATATGCACTTTAACAACAACACTCAAACGTAGATATTTTTTTGTATATTAATGATATTTATTGATTTTCCGATTATAGCATACAGTTTAAGCATACACTTTAACTTAACTTAGAACAGAGAAAGAAAGGAAAAAATTATAATAATAATTAATTCACACACAGACAAACATATACACACAAACCCCTTCATAACCATCTTTTCACATTGTATAGCATTTAGTTTAGATATTAACATATGTACAGTAGCGGTACAGGATTGCACATTATTTTGTTTTATATTTGCCCCATTTTATATTGTGAGCTGTCAGTTTATTATTTGATTTGGGGCAAAATATTTACCCCATTTTTTTGATAAGTCATTTCAATTTTGGAATTAAAAACTCTAATTGAAGGTAAAGAACTACTTTGTCTACAATAAAATAAGTATTGTTTGGCAACTAGCAAAACGTGATTTACAAATAATTCATCATCACACCTTACAATGCCAAACATTATATCCTTTTCAGAAAGATTAGCGATTTTAATCCCTTGTTTGTTAAACCATTTTATAACTTCAGCCCAAAAATTCTTAGAATAACGACAAGATGTAATAAGGTGCTCAAGGGATTCATCCATTTCTCCACAAAAGGAACATGCCGGAGATTGTACGACTCCAACTTTATATAAAAAAGCATTTGTTACAAGACATCTGTTAAGCAATTTATACTGAAATTCACGCGACTTTGTATCTAAGGTAACACGAAAAGGTAAGCTGTGAAACTCTTTCCATTCTAAGATATCGCCACCAAATCTGGCGTTAAAATTCGACTAAGCAGTCGGTGGGGTGATGATTTTATTTCGAAGTTCCTTATAGACAGTCTTAGAAACCGCTGTTTTTATTAGAACAGTTTGCTTATTTAAGTTTAATTTGATCTCATCGTGTATATTAAAAGGCTCATCCTCCTTATAGGAGCTTGCTCTTAAAGCTTCGCGCCATTCAACTGGTAAAGCATCAATTAAAGTCAGAAGTCTAAATGCATCAAGCGGCGAAATCCTTAGCTCCCTCAATATGCGGTTGTTTTTAATAATAAACTCATTGTTATCGGATATTAAATGCCTAATTCTAATTATTCCTTTCTCTGAGAGATTTTTAAAAAACACAGACTTGCCTCCAATACAAACAAATTTATTATTCCAAAGAATCATATTTCCAAGATCGTTTCCATTACACTCCCCCAACTTGCCGCGGAGCACTTTGCAAAACTTTTGAAGCAATCTTCATAGAATTTTGGCAGCTTTATCGGCAATTTCTGCAATTCATAGTTTCAACATAAGATCAATTTCCCTCCAACAGGTTTGAGATAATGCAGAAGAATTGTTTTCCAGCTGCTCGGCAGATCACTTGCCAATTTCTTGCAGCAAAGTACTCTTTGCGCTTCAACAATAGACTCTAGATGTGGGGCTTTTAGTACTCCATCTTCAATTTCACTAACAGTCAAGAGCCGAGCGTTTAATTTTATCCTTTCCCTTCCAGATAAAATCGAAAATAATTTTATTTACTTGTTTCACAAAATCTTTATCCATTGGTATCAAACTCACCCGATATAAGAATATAGGGATAATAAAAGTTTTCACAATTTGGATTCTTCCGATAATAGTCAAATCCCTCCACATCCAGATTCGTAATTTTTGTTGAATAGAGCTAATTAATTCACCGGCATTTACCTTATTTCTGGCTTGAATATCATAAGAGAAGTTCACTCCCAATATTTTAACAGATTTCTTGACTTTTATATTCTGAAATTTGTCTGGAACGGTGTTTCCTTCCTGTGAAATATAAGCGGGATTGCCTAATAACAATATTTCTGATTTCTCATGGTTAATTTCGAGGCCCGAGCAACTTCCATAATCTTCTATAACCTTGAGAAATGTTCAACAGAGAGGTCATCTTTCAGAAAGCCAGTCAGATCATCAGCAAAAAGGCCTAATTTAATTTCTTCTTTGTCTACTAACAAGCCATGGATGTCCTTGTTGTTGCGTATGCTGATGCATAGAATCTCTAAAACTATAATAAACAAATAAGCGGAGAGGGGGTCACCCTGTCTTACTCCTCTTTCAACTGCGAAGGGCGGAGTAGAAAATCCGTTGTTGAGGACACAACTTGAGATTTTGTTATAAAACGTGTAGATCCATTGTATAAATGATGGTTCAAAACCAAAACCAGCCAGTGTACGAAATAAAAAACCCCTGCTTACAGTGTCGAAGGCTTTTTTAAAATCTATACAGATCATTTTTCCTTCAATGTTGCATCTTTTAGTAAATTCCATAACATCTTCAATCGTTCTAACTGCATCGAAAGTGGTCCTCCCTTTGACATAAGGACATTGGTTGTAATGTATAATATTAGGTAACACAATCTCTAATCTCTTTGCGATAGCTTTTGAACCTATTTTAACATCTACATTGATAAGAGAAATCGGTCTCCAGTTTGACAAGTGCCTTTTGTCTTTATCTTTTTTCTCGATTAAGGTAATTATAGCTTCTTTTGGGGAATTTGATAATTCGCCACAGTTGTAAGAATAGTTTAAGCTTTTAACCATAACACCACCTAAAATGTGCCAAAACGCTCTGTAGAACTCGACTGTTAAACCGTCGTTTCCAGGTGACTTGTTACCTTCAAACAGCTGGAGACTCTTATAACACTCATCGACTGTTAGCTTTTCATCACATATTCTTGTGCCATTATTGGAAAGCTTAGGTATTTTAGGATTTTTTAAGAAGGAATTTAATATATCCTCGGATGGACTGAGGGGATCCTGTTTGCAGAGATTAGAATAGAAATCATGAGTTTCTTGTAAAATCTTTTTAGGATCTGTAATAAGAACTCCTTCTTTATTGAAAACTTTACGAACAGAGCTTTTAGCTTTTTATGCGTTTTAAGGTTTAGAAAATATTTGTTACTTTTTTCACCTTTCTCGTACCAAGTAGTTTTTGATCGAATTATGGCGCCTTTTGCTATTTGTTCATAAATTGAGTCGTATTCCATTTTCAGCATTTCAAGCTCCTCTTGATTCTCAGCTGTTGGTGACTCGTTGCATCTTTCCTCGCATATCCTTAGTGAAGTCTCGATATCAGAAATCTTTTTCTTCTTTCACGTGCCCTTTCTTTACTGTATTTTATTGTGACTTGCCTAATCCTGTACTTAATTAAGTCCCACAACAATCTTTTATCAGTAACACTATTAAACTCATTTAACCATTTAGGTATACTTTCATTTTTCAATGTGACGAAGTTTTCGTCGTCCACCAGGGTAGCATTAAACTTCCAAAAGGAGGGACCATGTTCTGATTTGTCTATACTGTTAAAATGAAGAAAGATTGCTGAGTGATCGGAATTGATCGACGGGATGATATCATATCAGGCTTTTCAATCTCGTCTTGGCAAACGTCGCTGATTAACCAATAATCAAGTCTTCTCTAGATAAAAGTTTTTTTTTGTCTCCATGTAAAACGTCTCGTTTCCGGGTTTCGTATCCGCCAAATGTCTACTAAGTCAAAATCCAAACACAGATCTTGTATATTTTTGACAGAGTCTTTTTTGAATGGTCTGCCGCCAAAACAATCAAGGTCAGAGTCAAGTGTGACATTGAAATCTCCCCCGAGAATTATCCTATGCTCTTTGCTAACAACATGATCATCAATGTTCTTTTTTAATTTTTCAAAGAAACGATATTGGTCTTGAGTCTTATTTGGGGCGTAAATATTAACAAACAAGAAAAGCGAGCCTTGTACTTCAGCTTTCATTATAATTAAACGGCCTTCGTCGTCGGAGTTTAATTTATAGATATTAGATTAAAATCAAGGTCGTTCCGCACTAAAACAATCACCCCACAACTATGATTAGAGCCATGAGAAAAATGAAGCTTACCTTTCCATTGCGCTTTCCAAATGTGTTCCACATCCGCGGTATTGTAGGTCTCTTGAAGGAAAATTATGTCGTATTTTCGCTGATCATTTAGCCTGGTGAACAGAGCTTTCCTCTTTGTAGAGGAACGAATCCCTCGAACGTTAAGAGAAACTAACTTAAAATTTAGATATTCCTTTTCGAATAGGACTTTAAAAAATTGAAAAACATAAGAGAGCTGATAAAAATCTAGTACCGCAAACTGTACATATATTAACTGAGGACCCAAGGGGCATTTACGCACACACACGCTTAAATTTATCTCAAAACATATCATAAACAAACCATAAACAAAAAGAGGACAATACTTAAAAGACATACAATGAAAATTTACACAAAAGGAAAAAAAAGACAGCTATGTAATTTGTACAGAAAGCTGTCTACGAGTGTGAAGCTTTTTGACACTAAATCTTCACATGAAACCCCCGTAACAAGAAAAACAATGAAAGTTTGTCGAATGAATAATGTTATTGGTAATGTCCAAGGACGTAAATAATCAGTCTACATAGGAACAAAATACCCGTTAATAAATAATTTGTCTGGTTCAGGTTTCAGGAAAATGGCTATTTTCCCTTCTTCTCGCGCCTTCTTCATTTTTGGCCATTGCTTTTTCCTTCTCTCGCTGATTTCCTTTGGGTAGTCTGCGTAGACCTTTACATTCGTTTTTTCCTGCATTTCACGCGCTTTTCTAAAGACCAATTCTCGTTCAGGAAATTTCAAAAATCGGACAATTAAAGGTCTTGTTTCCCCTGCCTTCTTTTTTCCCATACTGTGCGCTCTTTGGAATTCGATGTCCTCAGCGTTATCCAACTCCAGCTCTTCTTTAAGAAACTTGTGCACCACGTGTGGAACATCTTCGACACCACTGGCGGGCTCAGCGATACCAAAGAAACGTAAATTTTCTCGCCGGTTATAAACTTCCTGGTACAGCAATTTATCCTCGAGCTCTTTAATCTTGTTTTTACTTACCTCTTTTTTCTTCTTCTTTGCTGCGTCAAATTCATTCGATGTTTGTTCCATCGCTTTCGTCTTGTCGTTTATATTGATCAGCTCTGTTTCAAATTTGTTTATCGACTTCTCTAAGGATGACACGCGCTCAAAAATATTTTCCAGATTTTGTAGTCTGCTTTCGACGCTCGTGAGCGTTTGGCAAATCGTTTCAAGTTGTGCTGTAATCTTGTAGGACATGTTTGACTCTTCTACTTGGCCGTCTTCGTCAAGTATCTCGCATGGACTATTGCACAGTTTTTTTCCTTCGGGCGAACAAATGTCGCTATCAGAACTAAAACTGCCACTTGTTTTCTTTTTTCTCTTTTTCTCTTTTGGGCCATAAACCAAGTAGATGGACCTAAAATTGAAACTTTCTAGTAAAATTTACGGGAGTGAATTCATGTACGTCTTCACTCGCACATGCTCGCCCAATCATTTTCGACTCTGCCAGAAAGGGGGATTCTTTCTTTCAGACAGCTGGCGGGGATTCAAAAGTATTGAAAACGGTGTGGAAAATGTAATATTTAGATTTCGAATGGTCCTTTACTGGATAGCTCGAAGAGGTGCACCAAACGGCAAATTTACCTCGTAAGTATTTTATGAGACGTTTGGATGCAGGAGACCACGCAACGAAGAATAAAATTAGTTGGCTTGTTATTGCCGGATCTCTTGATAAAGAAATTCTCGTACCATACGTCACTCTTAATGTTATAAAACCAAATTGATTGCAAGGCTGGTACTACGGCAAAAAGGCAAAATTTATTGGCCAATATTTCAACAAGCAGAGCTAGTCTTCTTCAGGGCCAGTACTTAATACAAGAAAAATAAATTTTAACTGCTCCCTTTTCTGAACTTTCTTGAGTCGCCCCTTAAATACTTTTAGATAAAATAGCCCGTCTGTTGCGTCTTTAAGAGATATTTTAATAAAAGGCCCTTCAAAATCCCTAGATGAGATTTCCCCCACGTTAGGTTTAACCTATTGACTCCAGAAGATTTTTGGAAAAGGCGCTTTTTTGGACATTTGTGACATTTTTCCTCCGAGTTTTTAACTCAAATTTCTAAGCATTTCCTTGTGTATTCCATACTCTGATCTGGGTATCATTGGAAAGATCTCTTCCTCCTGCAGAGACTGGGTATACGTGCTGCCCTTCTTGATAAAATATGATGACGACAAAAACGGAACAAAGGACAATGTGTTGCGAGACGTAGACTAGAGTTTTACTTTCTGCAACAAAGCTTTGTTGCTCGTATTACTACCTATCCGAAAACTTGCTTCGCAAAAAAGTTTGAATAGAACGTTTTAAAACACGTTTCTTTAGAAAACGGTTGTCATGGCAACGTCAAGATCCAGACACGATGACCTGCATGTTCGGAGCTTTTTGTTGAATGCAGTACGAAACCGTGAGTAAGAACCATTTTTTAACCACCGGTTAGGCTAAAATTGCAAGTTAAGGATACTGAACAGGTTCGCGGGTCAAATTCGTTCAAAATTGCGAATTTCCTTTTGTGCGTGACTCATTGCGTCACACTTTAAAGGTGTCGAGCTGTCAACACTGCTAGATCAAACGCGGGAAATTGGCTTCCAACAGAGGGAATTTCCTTTGCTCGCGTCGCTAACTTCTGTCGTTGCAGTACAGTTTTGGCAGGAGATTTTGGATGGAGAGAGAAAAGAACAGAAAAAAAGCGAGAAAAAAGTCCTTGGGTTCCAAAGGCTGATCGGTTGTACCGTAAAAAGTAACCAGGGAATTTTTGCGAAACGTAGAAATGCTGGCGGAAAGCGACAAATTGTCACAATGACCGAACGAAACACTAAATATTGCTACTAATTCGGATACTTTCCTGGGCTTCCGCAAGCAGAAAAAACAACCAAAAAAAAAAAAAACGTCAAAGAATTCTATTGAACCACGCGAAGGTTTGGATTCCGGAATGGTGGATTCTAGGCGTTCTTTATCGGACGAACCTGTTGAACCTGTTGAAATATCACACGACAACAGCGACGAATTCATACTATTATAAAGGAACACAAGACTGAAGAGTCGATACGCTAAACAATACAGTACTGCTATCCAATGACTCTTAACCTAAGAATATTAGAAAGTCCTTCCTGTATGCACCGGTACACGGATAGAAAAGAAGGATATGCAATCATAAACAAATATTTTATAGATCCGTGCCACATACCCTGCTTCACGCATTTCGGTGAGCACGCTTTCCCGATCGGCGGCTTGCTCGCGATTTTCGTTCGCCTTTTTTTGAAGCCCTTGTACTCTTTGGTGATCTTCCTCTCTCGAGGCCGTAAATTGCTCAGTGTTTTTCCCATCGTGGTCAAAACGCACAAGAAATTACCACATTATAATTCTGCCTCAGAATTGTTGGCAAAGGATACTTTGATCTTGAAATAATATCTACCACCACTTTTCCGCGAGTTTCGCGAGATTGAACCTGATTGGTACATTAAGGCGATAAACCGGAAAACCACTCCACGTAGGAGTGCTATGTTTACGAAACTTTCTTTGCCGTATTTCTCGGCAAATTTTTTGTGAAGTTTGTCATCTTTGAGCGGCTAGTTTGCATATGAGAATTTATCGTAGAAGAGTGAAATTTTGCTGAATGGTACATGTATCCCTCTTCTCCAAAAGTGTGTCGGGCTTTAGCTTATTTGTTTTTCGTTTTGAAGATATGTCCAAATGCTGTGTCAACCCGAGAAACGTACGTGAACAAACTTTGAATTATAATAACTTTTTTTGAGAGCTAATCTAACGATTCCCCGACACACATGTGCCAAACATGTGCTGAGTGGCATGCAGTCATTGTTTACTTCTAAGGGCCAAAATCCGACGCGAGTTTGCCGCACTTATAAGCATTGTTCTATTTGCATTTAACTGACTGCAGCTTCTCTTATATTTAATTTTACCAGTTAAAACATTTCCACGACACCCTTTGTTCTATAATCTTTAAAATGATGTAAAGGTTTAGGCACTTCCCGCAAATTACGCGCACGTGAGGATCGTTTTTTCCGCAAAGCACCCGCGAACCTGTTCAGTAACCTTAAGAAGTGGATTTTTCCTGCATATAACCATGCAGAGGACACCCAACTATCGCAATCCACAGTAAAAAAATAGACTTGTGTTCTCCTTTGTCGAACGCAATTATAGTGCATTACAAAATAATCTAAAATACAATTGACAGATGTCAATCGAAAGGGACTGCTGCCCACAATGAACTGTGTGAAGCATATATGACAAGGCATATATAGTTTATAGTTTGCTTTGTGAATAAGTTACTGATTCAGGTCTACAAGTGATCCGGCACTTCTCATCGGTTTGTTGCTGTGGTCTTGCAGATTTTTATCACTGCAAGTTGAAATATTGGCCAATTTTGCCCTCTTGCCGTAGTAGCAGCCTTGCAAACAATTTGGTTTTCTATTACATATATGACAAGCACTGTAGCTTGAAAACGACTCGTTACAAAAACTAAAACTGCAACTATTTTTCCACCATTGTAGTTTTTATTCACTACCAGTAACCACCACACGTCCTCCAAGAGGACTGTTATTTCAGTACTGTTGCTATTTTCAGCGACACTGTCTGACATCAATAAATAACTGTTGTAAATTGTAAACAAATCGTGAAATCCATATATCTATATTAAGACCCTATGTTGGCGGGGGGGGGGGGAGGGGGTTATAGTACCCCATAATTAACAAATAACACTTAACAGGTCCTCTGAGATGCTCTTCCTTCACAGCTAATCCTAGTTAATATAGTAGTTTTCTTTGCATTATAGGTCATGCAACTTTCATAAACACTCAGAAATACACCTGCTCAAAGGTCACAGCTTGCATGCAAGTTACACCTATTTAGCTGGAAACTTGTGAAAAGATGTATTTTTCGGATTTCTTCCGCGTGAGGACAATACAACTTTAGCAAGCCCAGCGAATTTTGTTTTGAAAATTTTATGACGTCAGGCGAAAACCGAGAATTAATTATGGTTCATTTGATGACACTTTTCAAAACGAAATCTGTCAATCGGTAATACAATCTCTTTAAACTGTGAGATACAGTGCATGTAAAATTCAACCAGCGTTACTCTTGATCAGATCGAAGCGGAAAATAATATTACCCGAAATGAAAGGTGATCCTATGGCAACTACAACATAATATCGTCGTATAAAACGATTGTAACCGGATTGTTGCTCGCTTGTGTTGAGCGTGTCACCTCACACAGACGAAATGTGTAATCGAACACCCAACATGTTTTGATGTTGACAGACATCTGTCTTGCTTTCGATGGTCAAATAATGAAATTCGTGAGCTGTAAATAATCTTTCAATTGGTTTCAAATTACAGAAAGCGCCGCGCTGCAATCAAGTCGAAATTCGTTGCGGTAACCGTGGTTGTTAACTTCATGCGCCGTTCGCTTAAATATGTAGCTCGGCTCATACAACAAACAAAGATTGTTGCGACAGAGCGCAAGAACTACAAGTAGAATAGGTAGGTTTGTAAATAATGTGAGTATTTCAGATCTTGTTTATGAAATCATTCCGTACTAATTTTCACAAGAGGACCAAGAGCAGTGATATCGGAAACCATTGCATTGGAATACTGCAGTTGATCGGGCTGAAGCCCTGATATTTGGACTCTTGTTTTGTGCCAAATATGCACTTTAGGCTCCATGACTATACATAATACAAACAGGGCTTGTAAACGAGTTAGTAGATGTTAGACGCTAATAATAACAGAAGCGGCCAGGATTCGACAGATTGAAAGATGAGACGGAAAAGGCACGAAATGTCGATGTTGCCAAAAGAAAACATTATCTGCTGGGTAAACTTGCTATCACGTTTCCACTTTTTTCGTGTTTCATTTGCTAAGTAGAACAGGCTTCTGGAATGAGGTTCATTCGAAACAAATAATATGCGCTCAATTTGAGTACAAATACAGCGGTTCGGCGCTGTATGTCGGAGGAAAAAGCGATTTAGTGCAATGTAATTTAACTAACAGTTTTTAATTACGGGGTATCATGTTTTGACTGTTTTTCAGGAAATTGCGCCTTCTTGTCGTAGGTTTCAAATTGCGTTGTTCTCCGTAAGGTTGGTTGCGTTTTATTTCTAAACTTCGCATACAGCAAATTAAAGATAAATGTTCGTTGGCTATGGCATTATAATATTGCAAATGTGTTAAGCATTGAACAGAGAAGGTGCAGGTTACGGGTTGTTGATGGAAAAAATGTTCAGGTGTAAGGTCAAAATTTCACCATTAAGTGTTTTCCCGTGATCGTCTTTCATTCAGTCTTGCGATCAAAATTCGATCTTCCCCATTCGAGCTGATTCGGCATTTTACGTGTAATGCCGGCCACTACCTTCAATTTGTCAAAATAGCAGTAACATGTGTTTGACCCTTTATTTACTAGGAGTAATCAGAGATTAATAGGAGAGTGCGTTCGACTCTTTAATTAGCTTTAATTTGATTGATTTCGTTTACCGAACTTCAACCCATGGTTATTGCAAAAAGGTAAATGCAGGCGTGCAGACGCGGTTAATCGCGTGCCTAGCGTTTTGGTATGGTGGGAGGCGCAGCGGCCTAATGGTTAGTGCGCTGGACTCCGGATCGGACGGTCCGGGATCGAGCCTCTAGCCGGGGCACTGCATTGTGTTCTTGGGCAAGACACTTTACTCTAACAGTGGTCCTCTTCACCCTTGGATCCTTTATTTACTAGGAGTAATCAGAGATTAGGAGAGTGCGTTCGACTCTTTAATTAGCTTTAATTTGATTGATTTCGTTTACCGAACTTCAACCCATGGTTATTGCAAAAAGGTAAATGCAGGCGTGCAGACTGGATAATCGTTTTCGCGGCTTGAAAGCCAACATATTGAGCAGCCAGTAAAATTTAGCTGTTTCGCAACGGTAATAAAGCATCGCGATGGCACTTCAAAGTCGCACTGAAAGAACAGTCCGCGTTGTCGTTGTTAGCAGTCAACTTCGCTTACGATGCTCACAGATAGAAGCTTAATTTGTTGTACGAACCCAGTATAATTGAAGCCAATATAATGAAACCGAGGCAAATGTGCATCCATAGCCGAGAAAATATTTCTCAATTAATTTTGTCTGTAAATAGACAGCAAAAGATTAGGCTTGCGTACTGTACAGCCCCCCGAAATGACCCCGACCCCGAAATGAACCCCAATTCTGAAATGATCCCCGAATGGACCCCGAAATGATCACATGGCACTATGGATTCCGTAATATTAAAGCCAAAACAAATAGTAGAACTGAAGCCAAAATAAATTAGCCTAGAATTATCATTGTTATAAAGAGGAATGAGAGACAGCAAGTCGGCCGGTCGGTCTGATATTCAGTAAGTCATACAGTCAGTTACTCAACTGTGGTTTGGGGACGGATTTTCGTCTCCCGAACCTCTTCTGGCGCACTTGGTCAGTTCCATCGCGGCTCAATGATTTTGAGAGCTGGAATGGGTATGAAGGATTTAGACCTTTTATGTGTTAAAAGCAGAGCTCAGTCTATCGACAGGCTGCAGTACATGTGACATGAATGGTTGTGATCTTTCCTTAGGAACCTATAGCTACAATATAAGTCATCCACATGGATTATGTTGAAATTCCTAACAAAAGAAGGTACGTAGGCACATTAATCGGAGAAAAGAGGGACCAATAAAGCCGACGGTGGGGCATTCTTCTTTAAGTTAGCACAGAGAACACAGTCTCTGGCCAAGCACGGGAGATGTAAAAGTTCGTGATTCACGGGATTCCGTTCGTTTACGCTAAAATGTGATTGACTGACATTCAAAGATGGGCCATGTTGTGCATGCTCGGATTTGGTAAGGGGCCCCATTCTCGGTGCTGACCAATACTTCTGCCTCCTGCTTTATTAGCGTTGAATCGTCTAGCTCTGTAACTGTTGTGAGAGAATAAGGAATTGTAGTTGTTGTTCCAAGGAGAAGTTTGATTTTGGTCTGTTTTGGTAATTTCGAGTACTTGTACAGCTGTGCAGTGTAATCTCAACACTTTTGTTTTCATTTTTCGAAGCTTTTCCCTTCATTTTTAAGGCCAACTGGGGAGGTTAGGTTTGAAGGGGCTTTTTGAAGGGGTTTTGCTGGTAATTTCTTTACCGATAGAGGACACATTAAGGGTTTAAGTCCCTTACGTCTCCTATTAATTGTTGCCATTCGAAACCATCCCGCTTGTTTCGTTCCTTTTATCTAATTTAGTAACGACTTTTTTCGTTTTAGAGATTTTGCAAATATAAATTATTCAGTCCTTTGTTCATCCCCGGAGAATGCTCTTTTATATCATTTAGATTTTTATGGCATGTTCACTTGCATTTTCATTTGCGTTTCCTTTTAGGAAATTTACCGCAAAGTCCACAAGAGCAGCTGGTGGGTACCTTCTCCGTTGTCACTTCTCATATTTCCTTCGGTTAACTATGTTAATGAATGTATACGCTTTCTCTAAAAACATCACGTTATCTGCTGTCCAAATACTACTCAACATAATCGGCTGCTTGTAACCATTGTCACTCCTTCTATCTTACAGTGAAACTACTGTAAGCGGGGCCACCCAGACAAAGCTTAACCAATCACAAGGCAGAATGAGAACAATACATTCCAACATTTTCCATTTGAGCCAATCAAATGTCGAGTACAAAACGATAAAAAAAAAAACTTTTTCGTTCGTGATGTGTGAAAAAACTTAACATTGAAATTAATTTCAACCCTTTAATTTCTGAGTAGTTTTCACCAAGAAACGATTTTGATTTGGAAGTATGCGAGGTCAGATCATTGAAAGAGCTAAAAATAGTGAACGCGACTACGATATGCGGCTTTCACAAATCTGAAAACAAAATCGGTTTCTGGAAGCCTTCATTCGCAACGAATTCAGTTTACGGCGTCAACCTTCAGTTTGTGTTTGAGCAGCGTCACTTTTTTTGCATATTAGAGTTCCGGCAGTAAATTTAAGCAAAACATCTAACGATTTTTTTTAAATACCTTCTATCAACGGTTCTGCGCGTTGTGCTGAATGTGGAGCACTCGAATGGTTCCCCACGGTTCTTTGCCGAAAACAATATACGGATTTGGAATCAGTCTTCCTTCTGGCATCTAATGAATTTACTTTCTGGGAATGCCCAGAAAGTGACACCACTCAAAAACAAACTGAAAGTTGGCGCCTTTACTTGAATTCGTTTATAAGAGCGAAGAATTCCAGAAGTCGAGTTTGTTTTCAAGTTTGTGAAAACCGCCTATGGCCGTTGTGTTCACTGTTCAGCACACATTGCCGTTGGAGTTTCTTTTTCAACGCTTTCAATGGCCTAGCATTCGTTCTTCCAAATTAAAATCGGTTTTGAGTGAAAAACTACACAGAAACAAAAGGGTTGAACTTACTTCCGATGCCGCAAAGTTTTTTCACTCATCACGTACGAAAAAGTTGAGATTTCATCGTTTTGCACTCGACATTTGATTGGCTCAAATCGAAAATGTTGGAATGTATTGTCCTCATTCTGTCCTGTGATTGGTTAACTTTGTCTGGGTGGCCCCGCGTACAGTAGTTTCACTGTAAAACATGTCCCTTTCTAAAGCTTGTCCGACAAGAAAATGTAAAGTTAGTTCTGTAACTGTTTTGAGGGAATAAAGAATTATTGTTGTCATAAAAAATTGTTTATCATGGCAGTCTGAACCTCGATTTTTTTAGTATGCTTCATGCTTAATCCTGAGCTATGTTTGGGACGGACTCGGTTGACCAGTGGTTGATATGCTGGATTCCGGATCGAACGGCCCGGTTTGAGCCCTTGCCGGTGCCATTGTGTTACTGGGAAAAGCACTTAACACTCACGGTGTCTCTCTCCACCCAGGGGTAAAAAAATGAGTACCAGCGAATTTAATGCTAGGTGAGGTAACCCTGCGATGGACTAGATTCCCATCCAGAGGGAGTAGAAATACTCCCAGTCGCTTCATGCTACAGAAACCTGGATTAGCTCTATCCTGTTTTGTCACATGGCTCGTGCGTAGACTTTCCTTTTTTTGACAAATCTCTGTCATTCATATCTTCATTTCGTTGTCACATCTTGTTGCAGATGAAGAATATGCTAAGGGGAACGTAGAAGGTCAAGCTGTAGTCCCCTTGGATGCAAACATTTTACACAGGATCAAACAAGAGCCTGTAGACTGTGATGAAGCGCCGGAAATCACATGTGTCATTCAGCAGGACAACAATGACAATGCGTTAGAAGAAATATTTCCAAAATTTACTACTCCAGTCGAGGGTAACTTACTACAAAGAACAGCGAACAGTAACCAAAACAACAGGAGCCATTCAATCCCTCGGGTGAATCAAGAATCACGTCCAGGTGATCAAAGTAACGCAAGTGGAGCAGACGACTCACACGAAGTGGCTTCTTGTGTCACAGACACGCCAGGACTTCGTAGGAGTTCGCGCCAGCGCTTTTTAGTACAACGTCTATCAACTCAACAGCAAGAGAAAACATCTACCATCTTTCAAACAGAAAGCCCTAGAGCACATTCGGTTAGCAGCCCAAGGAAACCACTCAGCAGTGTCCGCAGACGAGAGACGAATGGTACCAGTGACCTTCCAAACCAGATGTCTGGGCAAGGACGTGTAGGCGAGATACAAACAAATGATATAATTAACGATGAAAGTGACTTGTTCAAACGACGATTTCGCAAGGTAAGAACCTTGAGAGAAGGTAAGACTGAGGGAAATTCTTTTTATATGCAAGCAAACCGATAAGAGCAAGGATGGCACGATTCGTTAGTGCGCGACCCCCTGTGCTAGAGGTCCCGAGCTCGATCCTTTGTAACCTCGGATCCTTGCTTCGACTTCTTTCCATTCTGTTTAGCTTCAGGTAGCTTTAAATACCCTTAAAACAGAGCATTGGTGGAAAAAAGGGGCTCTGTCGGCGCTCTGTCGGCTTCCCTCCCATTCGAGGGTAAAGGAACTAGGGACGTTAAATACGGTGTACCTTTAATTACCTTTACCTTAAATTCCAATACACAACAGTGGTGAAATTTGTCTCTGAAGAAGTTGGATCCAAATCTTTGTCCTCTCTTTCCTTTATCGCGAAGTCTTAGTGGGAACAATGTTGAAGGCCAAAATTTATTCTGTAAACAGATCATGTTTTCATAAATGACTTACAGGATAGGCAAAATGCATCGGTAGTTTTTATTCGCGACGACTAATTGAAGCGTAAATAATGGTTATACCCTCGACTGACAAATATTTATTTATCACCAATCAGATGCTGAAAGACTTAGTGGCAAAGCGAATGTTAAAGTTACAGCATTCAGCAGTCTACAGCGGAACCGTGTCAGCCTTACGTCGTAAAGTAGCGATTCTAGAACGAAGAAATATGCAGCTAGAAGACAAAGCAGACAGGCTACAGACGTCCATAATGAATATCTATAACGAGGTTGGCATATTTTAAACAGGGGTTCAAGTTCATCGTTTAATGCTTTGTTGAAAAGATTGACCATCGAGTTGTCTAACTATTATTATTATGTTTTATTGTTGTTCTGAAAAGCCATGTCAACGAAGATAATAAATAGGTCGATTTCTTACTAATATGCATTTCCCCCAAAATGTTTCAACTCCCTTAGTTAAATCGGATGCATATGTCACAAAGACTGGGAAAAATATGTTAATACTTTTTAAAGTGTATCCATCATAATCGTAGCTAGCACTCGTTTAAAAGGTGTTTTTATGTGTGGTATTATTACTCCTCAATCGTTTTTCTATGAAGTGAGGGAAATCGTGCACTTTAATTACTATAAGCGTTAAAACGTGCTAATAAAGCACAATCCCTTTTTAAATTCATGCGCGGGGCTTTAACCACACTTCGCGTGTTTGAAAAATAATGAAAGTGGACAAACGATGTAATTTTTCCCTCTCGAGGATTTGATTCAGACGTTTTCCTTTGAACTGTTACATTGAGTGGATGTAATTTTCCAATACGGGAATGACGTAGCTTTTTGCTCTTTAGCGGGAGAACAGGATGACTAAGACTGTGTCACGTGGTACACAAGTCTCGATGGGAATGGTAAGTGTTCTTCTTCTTGTTTCAAAATGAAGCCTACTGTCTATTCAGTGTTGTTTAAAATGTTTCCTTTAGTGAACTTATTCAATAACAAATAGACCGGCTATCTCGTGTCTCAGGTTGCTTCTTGTTATTATTTAGATTCTAAGTCGGGCTTGTTCTGCCCGTAACGAAGCAGAGAAACCTTCGGCAATCACTACGGATCGACGGGGACCACCTTTGGACTCTGATGAAGGGCCAGTTATAGTTCAGGTTTGCAGGCAACCAATGAATAGTGCATCACCTTCCGTTCAACCTCCTCAAAACCCTCCAACCGTATGTATTAGCACACCGCAGCAAAACACACCACTGCCATGTACGCAAAGTACCCAAGATAGCGTTTCGCTGCCGAAAATACAGCATGTTTTATCCAGTAATGGCTTCGTCGCAAGAGCGCCTTACCAGTGTTCAACAATTTCTTATGATCGTGAGACATTCATACTTCCAGAACATCGGTTTCTTGGCCATAGGCCAAGCCAACTGCCCTTTTCTCCTGAAAACATGTCCAGTTATTTGCCAGCTATAAAATTACCCATGCAAAGTTCGGGAACAGAAAATTTACCAACGAATAACGCGGTTGTGAACCAGGTGAGAATGCCAGAACAACGGTCGGGTGTGGTGGTTCCCTGTTCAGTTAATGTACCAGCGTATGTACGACAAAATGGAATCGGGCCAGTACATCGCGTCGCCGCCGTCCGTCCTCAGCAGGTAGTTCCTACCACATCGGCCATTCCTTTAAATCAAAATGCTATCCTGCAAACAACTCAAGTAACACGACCTTCTCAGATTAAGGCACCGCCTACTAATCCCCTACCTCTTACTGGCGGAGTGACTGATCATACTACTCCTTCAGTCCATCATACATCATCTAACTTTTCATTGAACAACGAAACTGGGCCGTCAACAATAGGGACGGAACCTGAACAGACTCAGAGCGACAATACGCTGGCTTCGTTCACGCAATGTCGTATTAATGGAAATCAGATAGTAGCCTCTCAAGGCCAGAATGCTGGGAATTGTGCACGGACTCTTCAGGTTCAGGCTAAAGGCGGTGAAACCAAGCCAGAAGACATGTTATCTCCAAACCTTCCAGCCTCCCAATATCGCATTCGAGGTTTTCACGAATTGCTACCCGATTCGTATCCTAATGTGAAACATGTTTACAGAGCTAAAGCAAATTCGGGTGCTTCCTCGGCAGAAAACTTGGCTTCAAGACAAAAACAACATTCGCGAGCCGAAGGTGAGACAGGTTGTCATGATCAGTCAAATGGACGACAGTCTAGCCAAGAGCTTCCAGTAACCATATGTCGAAGACCTCCAGTGGTTTGCCCATGCTGTCTACCAGATCCCAATCAAGGAAACGCATCTGGAAATCAAACTGAAGAGATAACGCATGGTGAAATTTGTTTATCGCGGACATATCAAAGACAGAAAAGTGTTAGCCAGCTGGTACAGAACAAGGATCAGGTGATGGTTTCTGCTAGCACATCAAGAGTTAGTGCTCAAGGGGCCCAACCAAAGATGAATTTAGATCCTCCCGCCGCTTGTGCAAAGCAGCAAAGCATTACAGCAACACAACCACTAATTAACTCACAGATTTGTATTTCAACAGCAGCATCAGCCAATCAGATAGGTGCATCGGATCCAGATCATGCCACCAGTGTGTATATAAGTCATAAGCAACACCTTCTAGTGCCGCCATCTCATCATCAACTGCCATATCAAATGGAGGTACACATATCTACTACGCCAGCAAGAACATCAATTGCTCAACCGGGCTCTAATTGCCAGGAAGAATCTAGAGGGCTCTCGGACCAAATGGCCCAGAATGGGTTTAATCAGCAATCAGGTGGCCTTCCCAACCACAGGCAAATACACTACACTCATACTGAACAGTTAGTTTCTCATCAGAGTGGCAATATTTCCGCAGGTATCCCAGGATACTTTTTGCAACAACAACAACAACAACAACAACAGCTGCGGCTACAACAACCTAAACCACAAGACCAACATTTAGAGCAGCAGTATCAGCAACATCACCAACAGCAACAACCATTACCACAGAAATACCAACAATACTATCATAACCAACAACAGCAACAACACTACCAACAGAAACAACTGCAACAGTACCAACAAAAACATCAACAGCAACAACAACAACAACAACAACAGTACCAACAAAAACATCACCACCACCAACAACAGTACCAACAACAACAACAACAACAACAGTACCAACAACAACGACCCTCACGGCCTTCCTGGTTAATACACTATCAACAAAGAGCAGGTTGTTTACAGCCTCCAATAGGACCAAATCAGGGTCATCTAACCAGGATATACTCCAAGCCACACTCAAGTGCACCTTTATACTGGCAACAAAACCCTCAACTCACTGTACCTAGTGAACCGTTTATTCCTGGGCAATCAGTTCCTTCTAACGATTACCGCTTTGTACAATCACCTCCAGGTCAAACACAGCACACTAGAAAATTCCAGTGTACTCCTCAAAATGCAAGAAAGGGTCCTTATTTCCACCAGCTGGTCCCACCGCATATTTATCATAATCCACTCAACGTCCCAACATCTGCAGCACAAGAAAGACAATTGCACTTATGCCATAATCAATCGGCAGACATTTCACCGAATGGGTTGCAGCCCTCCCGACTAGCAGCCCCTCTGAGAGAGAGCACAGTCACTAGTTATTTCCTGTCTAACCAGACTCCAGACATTAGCTCAAAGGAACCATCTTTAATGGCCAAGTCGTCTACTTCACCAATGCAATGGGTGTACAAAAAAAATTGTACCAAGGTAGCAACGACACTTTCTTCTGTCAGAGAGAATGAGCAACCATTTTTAAGTGCCTCATTGTCAGAACCTGCCACGCCTACTTCACCTGAAACACCGACAAGTGTACCTCGGTCAGAAAGTCAACCAGCGGCACTCTCAACCGGCCAAACTGAAACGCTCCATCCCACTATTAAACCAGCATCGAGTCCTGTCCAGTCAGCAAGTGGGAAAGATTGTGGCAAAACCAAACCAAGAAAGGATGATTGCCAAGTTTCAGTTGCTTCACAGGGTATGTCGCCTGTTCAACCCTTGGTAAGGATCAAGCACTCTCGTGATTCTAATAACGCTGTCGGTTTAACGACGTGTGCGGAAACAGAACTTTTATCAATCACACACCAAGATGATTCCGGTCAGGTTTGCCCACCGGACGATAAGCAACGGGTACTAACTGGAACCATAGGTAGTTTAGCAAACAAAGAAGACGAAGAAGGAAGTAGTCACTCATCTTCGTTAAAACCTGTTCTTAGTGTAGAACAGGGCGAGAATGGAATTACTTTATCATGGGATTTAACCAGCCGAGAAAACGAATCAAAAGTGGTGAAGTATGAGCTGTTTGTGATGTCGGTTCCGACCGAATCGGCACCATTGACTGAGTGGGAAAGTTTGGGTGTTGTGGACGCCCTCGCTCTTCCCATGGCTTGCACCATGACACAGTTTCTTCCAGGAGCGTCGTATTATTTTTCCGTGCGTGCAATAACAGCCAGTGGACAACTTGAACTGTTTAGCGATCACTGCTCGATCACCGTCAATGGCCCACAATAATTTTCTTAAAGAGGTGACACCTTTTTTTGTGCGTGGATACAATTGTACAATGAATTAATGTTGGTTCGGTTTCTGAGAAGTTAAAGATTTTTTCCTCTTTTGTTGTTGTCGTTTACCTTTTGTTATCAGGGCTGATAATTAACGCTTGGCCTTTATTTACGGACAATCGCCATCTACGCTTATTATCCTCTGATATCTATGTTACTGGCTTGGACGTTCCATGATAACTTAAACCCAATCGATTTCACATATCCTTGCACTTCTCGAGTTAATTTCTTGAGGTTATTTCAGTGAGAGCGTTAGCGTATTTTATTGATCTAGTGGAACCGAAAATTAATAAATTCCCGAATTTTTTGCCTTGTTCGTCAAGGTCTTACTTCTGAGCAAACACTTACGGTCAGGGGGGAATAATTATGTCACGAACGAAGAACGACCCTCGCGAAAGACGAGATTATAGAAATGCACCTAAAGAGTTACCACACTATTCACTCACTGTTATGTAGCTGCTGCGCATGAACAGAACACAATTTTCAACGCCCCCCCCCCCCCCCCAGACTAGACAAATCGAGTTCTGTTATTATGAATGGTTGTATAAACAAGGGTGCTTATCTTTTGACCTCAACGCGAATTCCTTCTGTTTTGTCTTTATTCTATGAAAATGTTTGGATGTTTACCATAAAGGGACAGTTGAGTAAACATTTTTCTCTTCCTCAATAGCGATTCTTCCTCTAAGTAAATACGATGCTTGTTCCTCTTTGACAGATTACATAGGACGTTTCGACAATGAAATTGAAAATAATGCCGCAAAATCGTAATTATTTAAAATCATCCCTCTCAAATACACCACACCCCTTAAGGTTATTTCTGTCCATTTGTTTCCCCGATAGATTGTAACAGTTTTGTGACAAATACAAACAATTTTAAACAACATTCGAGCCACATTTAAATATGAAATCGAGCAAACAGAATATGCATCGCAGCGGCAATTTAAACATTGATTTTGGACACCTTCCTCTTGGTTATCTCGGAATTTAGAATTTTATTTGAATTAGGGTTCGCTTTTTCATAGCTGGTAAAATTATTTATAAAAGGTAGCTGGTCTTGTTGTTTGAATTTTTATTATAACCGGAAACAATTTTACCACGGCGGTTCTTTGATCGTCATCTACTGAAAGTAATTGTTTCGTCTAGACCATTAAGTTTATTTTGTTTGGGCGTATAACTTCTAGGTCCAGTAAACAATAAAACCAAAGATAAAAAAAAACATAAAGGCAACTGTATAACTGTGGCCAATCACCTGCACGCAAGCTCGAAATTTATATCTCTCTAATGCGCTTAGCACGTAAGGGCAGATGTTTTGGGTTTATGCTTATTGTGGCTTGACCGATCTGACGATCCGTGGGCTGAAGACTGCGATATATACGTTCAGTGCATTATCTCTTAAAGTATATCGCCGGAGTGAGCGCACGTAGAAGTCACTATAGTTACATATTTGTTCCTCTTTTCTATATTTTTTCACTGGAGTCGCTACATTGCCCACATTAATTATATTCAATGTATTTCCATCGGCCACAACCTTTTTATTCCTTTGTCTGTAATATCCGCTTATTCTTATCATAATACAGTCAACTAAACAACACCGCCAAATGGCCAGGGTTTGCTGTATTGTATAATTATCAAATTCAAGACGAACCTCCGCAGTCTGCGGTTAAACAATTAATGTATTATTTTCTAACAACAGAAAAAAATGTACGTACTGAGTTTGATGCCTTGTTAGACTTAACCGATACGGTGAAGGTCTGACCGCAGACAGAAAAAAAATAATAGATGGATTGGTCTCTCGTACTTGAAACAAATTTTCGAACTTGCCGACACGATACATGTTTGGTTGATTGGGGACAAAGGTTTGCCGCAGGGCTTATTGGATCAAGTAGAAGCCCTTGTTCTCCGACCTTATTTGTAGCCAGAAGATCGTGTTTTATTGCGCTGTAGCCACAATGGAAAAAGATGAATAAACCGCCCAGCGGTCGTGCTCATAAAGCTACTTTTAGTGGAAACAAAAATGGTTTCTGTTAAACGAGAATTGCTTTTCTGTCCAGTTAGCCATTTTCAAATTCGAAGATAGCTTTTTACCACTATAAGCGCTATTTTCATCGTGTTTCTGTGAAGTGAAATTTGGGGTTTATGGCAATATTATTTATTTAGTCAGGCAATCAGCACAAAAGAACTCACAAACATGGTACAAGCCATTTGTATACCTCCTATTCTTCTCGGTGCTTTTGTTTTTCAAAAAAAAAAACATGTTTAATCATGCAAAAACTAGTTTTAAGAAGAAAGTGGTCCATTTTGAAATGCAAATTTTAGTTGCTTTTAAATATTTTGGAAGTTTAGAGGTTACATAACCAGTAGAGTGTTTTGTTTGCGATTGTGGATTTTGCATCACTGATCTGAGCAATAGCTTGGCGTTTTCGCTGGTCAGAGGAACAATTTCAACTGAAAAAAAAAATATGTATAAAAAGTGCCCCTGGCAATCTGAAAAGTGTCTGGAAAAACAGAACTGGTTCTCTCTACGTTGATCGATGACCCTGGCCATAGCTGAACCAAAATAAATATGCATTTGCCAAAAATATGTATGTCTAGCTGCACTTTCGATCCCTTTGAGACATCATGTGAAAATAACTTGAAAAACGTACATATATATGTCAAAAAAAAAAAGTATACGGCTGCATCTTCAATACTGTTCTGTAAAGTTTTTTTATTGTACACAGTATGGTACAGTTCCACTGGACTAATTCTCTAAGTTTCAGTGGACAGGTAGATATATTTTTATGTTATTCTATTATTTTATTTTATTTCAAAGGTATTTTTTCTCGCTGTGAGTGAACGGACCACGCTTGAGTACCCAGTCTGTGACCCTCTTTGAAAAAGCAGCGATATTTGCGGCTTTGAACCCGATGAAATCGATATGCATAATTTTCTCTCAATTGCTAAAACCAAGGAATGATTTGAATGACAATAGAAATACGAAGATGATAAAATAGCACCAACCTTTGCCGCTGATCTGTTTTGTCAACCAAACGAGGGTAAGCCTATGACAACCGAGGCAAACTGTTGAATTGTGAATCTCTTTAAAAAATAAACAATCGTCAAACGAACTTTACATAAACAGTATGCTCATTCACAAACCGTCCTAAACCGGGAAGCTAGACCTGGAATTTCACTGTACAAATATACATTATATTTACAGGGGATTCATTTACTTTATCGCAACATTATCAACTTGTTTTATACCTTTTCGTTGTAAACGAAACCTTGGATATGCGTTACTTGTAGTGTTGTTGATGAATATGTCACGGCCTGGTGACAAAAAGTAAAATGGAACGTGCTACGACCTTAAAGATGTTATTATTGACATTTACAGCTGGAAATCTGATAAAAATTTAGTCAAGTAGCAGATTTCGAGCGAGCAAGATCTTAACCTGTCTGTGTATATCTCACACTGTAGATATTTCAAACATATAACAGATAGGTAGTCGAAGAGAAACTCGTAATGAGCGCTCTAAATTTCAAAACATGAATTTACAATGAGTGTTTACTAACCCAGCCAATTGGTTTCGATCCTTTTCAGGTTTTTTAAAGGCTCAAGAAAGAGTCTCTACGATTTCCATTCGTTGTAAAAACCATCTTGTCGAGGTGTATGCGCTTTGAACGCCATGGGAGTCAAATTACATGCCTATGAGTTGATAGAGTTGTTTTTTTTGCACATGGCGCTCGTCTGCACGTGACTTGAATGTAAAATGTTTCGCTGCTCCTTCGTTTCGCACCTCCAACTCCCATCACTTGCATGGTGTGGCACGGAGCCAGAGCTAAGCCGTGTACGATCGTGGTCTTGAATAATTGTTGTTTCCAAAATTCCTTTTCCTCCATGTACGCCCTTGGCGGTCTCGCTTCAAGATTCCGGAGTTGCGCGCTCGCTCCCGATGAATTTCGGCAAGGTCTCGATTGCGCTCCCGTCCGCTCTCGCCGTCGTCTTCTTCCAAGATGTCGTCAAGGTCTGGCTCGTACGACGAATGGCGACGAATCCTGCTGCCTTTTACCTGCGGCGGGGAGTGCTGTTGTTTCGTTGGCTCCGCTAAACTCGCCTGGCTTGCTTCCATACTCTTGCTCAAAATTTCGACATCTTCGTTCGAACTTTTGCGTGCATACACTTTCTCTGCATCCACACGATGCATTTCTTTCCATTCATTCATAGACACGGGTTTGTCAGTTATGAACAGCATTGCACGAGAAAGTCTGAAAATTTCCTGTAAAATTGTTTAGCCCTGCGGCACAGTTCACGTTCCTGTAACCCTTCTGATCTAGCCTCTTGAGGAAACAAGAAGGTGCAATCTTGTTTACATCGCCGAATATTCACGTGCTATTAATATTAAATAGGCAGGGTGATTCTCAAGTGACGGGTGTCAACATTTGAATGCCAAACATGGCAACAGAAGAAATTTGCACCTAAATCCTTTCTTTGAAAGAAAATTCGTTTTATACACGGGGACAACTAATCTTATTGTAATAACACAAGCAAGAGTTTTCCTGGAGTATACAACAAGAAAACTGAAAAAAAAATCGCATTTTTGAACTTCAAATGAACCGTGTCAAATAATTTGAAGGCGAAATTTACCACAGAAGAAGGCAGCAGTGTCTAGATCACAAACCAAACCAACCAAACGCCGAAAAGCGAAGCTTAAGCAAAATAAATTTTCATCATGGAATAGAAAAAGTAAACGAACGAGGTAGAGAAACAGTATATATATTGGCAATGACTCGAGGATTGAACCAAAACAATGAGAAATATTCATTCAGTGCAGTTAACGATCGCGAAATGCGTTGCCTTCTAGCACTTTGAGGATGCCGTGTAAACAAGCACAACAGAAGGCCGGGGAAATGGCAATAAAATTGACAAAACATGTCTCAACGTGGATGAAGATATATAGTTAGTTGTCAATCAATTTAAATTTGGTCACGTTTAACTTAAAGTTTGCAGATTAATCTCGAATGCAAATGTCCCTTTCGGTTCGATATTGTCGGGATTGAAAATATACTTTGGAAATAATTTGTAGCTTCAAGTTCGAGTCAATCGTGATGCACCCTGTGGTGATCAAATTTACGATATTGTGCTCCCGTGGATTCGGCTTATTTTCAGCCATCGTCGTTTTTTTTTTATGGCTCACGATTTTGTTAAAAATCCCTTTGTCTTGAAAGTAGCTTTTGGAAATAATATTATTTGCGGGAAATGCAAAATCTTCCACCAGACAACAGGGAGGACAATAAGGACGCTGCTTTTACGGAAGCTTTTTTTCTCTTTATTTACTCTTATTGACAAGTACCCTGCGAGACGGGCTAGCAGTCTACTTCTCCAACGCTATGTGCTCAAAATTAGCGTGGCTATATGTCGTGTGCATGAATGCAAAGAGAGATGGAAAGTGATAACTCCACCGTGTCTTGCAAGTGTTATATTGCTCTCTCGTTTTAATGAGTACGTAAACAGCTTGGCGACGAAGTTTAAATAATCTGTAATCGGTTTCATTTCTTCCTTCTTCTTCTACCACTTATGGGCAACTTAAACCGGTTCTGTAATTTTCATTCGGAGAACCTACTTCTACTGCCATCTGTTAACAGTAAATTAACCAGCCTTGGTGACCGCCTCGGCCGACAGGCTTCTGTTTTTTTGCGTGACATATCTTTCTGAATTGAGCTGAACACATAAATAATCTTTTTTTACGACTATTTTGACACATATTCCTGTCTCTCTCTCGCACGCGATGTTATTTTTAATTGGGAAATCTGCCAGCTGAGGTGAGGGATGTTGGGGTTAGCTTGTCGCAACCGCTTTTGATTGCATCAATGTTGATAAAAAAGATAGCAAAGATGTGTCTCTACATAACGAGATAACTTCAACACCTATGACCTTCTGTGTTTATTACCTGTAACTCAGTATGGAGGAATGGAAACCAACAAAGAAAACAGCTAGTCCGGAAATGTTATTTTTGTTTTAGTTGTCGCCCTTCGAGGTCACGCTTTTTTTTTGGTCAGCTGCTGACCGTAAGGAGCGCGGCCTCTGTGGGCGGGAATTAGGCGGTGCACAGGCAGCCCAAGCTCACGTTGTGATCAGGATCATATTGCATAATAGCTGTCATGGCAAAAATATAAGAGTTTGTATGGGAATATTTTACAACACCTTTTAGCAAACCGAAATACTGCCAAATCTTAAATGAAATTGCCTTACCTTACTTTCAATGTGTTTTTATTCTTGTCTGAACGCTTATTTTGCGAGTTATCGCTTTCTGGGTTCCCCACTACAAAGAAAAGAACAAGGCTGCACACTCCAGTTCGGAACGCCCGACGAGCAGAGCGAAAAATCCCAGCTTAAAATGGTCAAACGGCCTCAAATCCATCGCGAATTCCAAGAAGAGATGTTCTAGTTTCATATTAACTCAACAACAACTCAATCCAGGCTCTGTCATCGATGCCAAGCGGCCGTTTGCTTTAAAAATCCAGGGTAAAAAGATCTCCATTGTGCCTGTACACGCTCGTCACGACACACGACCGTTAAAAAAATCCTTGGTAACCCCGCCTCGATAATCGTCCTGAGGGGACCAGGGGAGTCAAACAAAACTTGTTGAGAGCAATTGACGGTGTGGTTTACGGTGTGGAACTCCGGTGAGGTATAGTTTGTTAACGAGACGGGGTTACCAAGAAGTTTTTTAACGGTCGTGTGTCGTGACGAGCGTGTACAGGCACAATGGAGATCTTTTTACATTGGATATTTGAAAGCAAACGGCCGCTTGACATCGATGACAGAGCCTGGATTGAGTTGTTGTTGAGTTAAAATGAAACTAGAACATCTCTTCTTGGAATTCGCGATGGATTTGAGGCCGTTTGACCATTTTAAGCTGGGATTTTTCGCTTGGCTCGTCGGGCGTTCCGAACTGTAGTGTGCAGCCTTGTTCTTTTCTTTGTAGTGGGGAACCCAGAAAGCGATAACTCGCCTAAATGGCCAAGAATCGGCAAAATAAGCGTTCAGACAAGAATAAAAACACAGTGAAAGTAAGGTAAGTCAATTTTATTTAAGATTTGGCAGTATAAGGTGCTGTAAATTATTCCCATACAAACTCTTATATTTTTGCCATGACAGCTATTATGCAATATGATCCTGATCACAACGTGAGCTTGGGCTGCCTGTGGGCGGTGCGGCGCGGCGCGGCGAGGATTAGGCCTGCTGTGATGCATGGTCTTTACCCACGTGGGACTGGAATTAGTGTCAAGGGTTTCAAAAATGCATGTCATTAAGTCAGGAATAACAGGAAAATGACGCAAAACTGCGCTTGAAATTTTCGACTCTGGATCAAAAGAGTGTGAAAAAATAGGTCGGCAATGCGTGCATGTATCATGTGCTAGGTAACTGGGTGATTCAGAGATGCTTTTTAAGTGAATTTACTGGTAAATTAAGAATTTCGCAGAATAGAGTGCATGTGTCGACGTAGGAGTGTGAGGTACATGTACAGCTCAACATAACAGTATGCGCTAATGTGCGTCAACAGGACAGCAAAGAAAAAGGGCAGAAGTAAAAAGCGTTAGGGTGATGTGGAGAAAAAATGAGTACTAGCAATAGCAAATGTGCGGAAGGGGTGGGGGTTATTTTCCCCAGGACATGTGTATTAAGCCAATTTTAGCCTCGGCTACACTAGTTCTTAGGCTTTTATAGATTGCGCTTGTAAAAGCAGCATATTTTGCTAGTAACACTGCTGTCTTTTGGCCAAATTATGCTAAAATTATGCTCTTTTTTCTAAACTATGCTAGTTTGGAAACTGGTCATAAGATCGTGAGCTATCGTGTAACGGAACTTTCGTCGTGTTACAAGTCCCTCTTTCTCCTATTGTTGTTTCTCTTTGTTTACTGTAAGGAACAGTCTCTGGTAATTGTGGCTGGTTTTGGCCCGTCATTTCTCCGAGAGAGCTGCATGTATGCACTCGATTCGGCTAGTGTGTCTGACGCCAATTTCTAGCCTTGCCTATGAGAGGTATTGGGACCGACATGGTTTGACATGGGTCTCAGGCCTGCAAATACCGCTAAAACATAGAACAACGTTAGCGTACAGTAGACCTTATTCAAGATAGCCGCCACGATTATTTTTAAATTGTAATACAAATTAGGCATGTGCTTACGAGAGCTGCTAAATCGCCCATCGTCGATATAATCATTACGAGCTTATTTTCGACCTCACAAATGGCGCGTAACCTCTTGATAATATTCTGCTGGAAAAGCTTTTAATTGACTATTCGCGAAGGCCCACGACAAACGTCATGTTGGAATTGGGCGACTCGTTCATGACAACATAACCTTAGCTGGCATAATATAACTTGTCAACTGCGTAACGCGGGGGTGAATAATCGGGGTAGGCGTACGTGCCATAGTTAAAAAAATCCGCCACTCCAAGTTTTCAAGAGGATTCGTCTTGTTGTTTGTGTCTTATCCGAAATCCGCATTATGTACTTCCGTTGACAAGCGAACATACTTACACACCTAAATATAAGTTGTATTACCGCCAGCCGAGAGGTTTTATTTTTTTCTTCTTTTGTAGATGAACGGTCATCGAGATCATTTATGATAACATGTGGTTTTTGCATTCATGTACCGAGTGGGATTTAATTGCGGTGCGAGTAGTCGCAATATTTAGACCTTTTTGAAAGCATGTTTGATGATCCTGGACAATTCACTTTCCTACACACACTAAACGATGAGGGTTCTGGCACAGCTGGTGCACAGCTGTTGGCAGGGGTGGCAGGGGGTGGCAGGGGGGTGGTGGCAGGGGGTGGTGGCGGGGGTGGTTCGGGGGTGGCAGGGGTGGCAAGGGGTGGTGGCAGGGGTGGTGGCGGGGTGGCAGGGGGAGGCAGCGGGTTGGTAGCTTGTGTGTGCCCAGAACAACAAACCCGCCAAGCGAAAAAACAAACCAGCCAAGCGAAACAACAAACCCACCAAGCAAGCGAATGTGTGACAAACACAACGAGAGCGAAAAGCAAAAGAAAGCAAAAGAGCGTGACCCGCCAAGCGAGCGGTGTGACATATTTCCATTTGAAGAAATGCATGCACTTGTAATATTGTGTGCCAGAATTAATTTTCCATTTGAAGAAATATCAGCACAAGAATATACGAAAACATGGCAAACGAATTTCTGCAAAACGGAGGCGAAGCAAAACATGAGGGAAAGCCGTTTGACGGCACAATTTCAGAGGCAATTCAAAACCTCCCAGCCGAGCTTCGTTATAGGAGCGGAAAAAAAAATTAAGGAAACCAAATTTCAGCTACCAAATTTTGCACAAGCAGCGCACACAAGCAGCGGACAACGTTTTTTTTTTCGCCAATTTTTTCTCCCAAACAATTTCGAGAGCGGGAAAAAATCAGTGGCAAACAAACCTGTGGCAAACAAATTTTGCACAAGCAGCGGACAACAAAATTTTTTCTCGCAATTGAACATATGTAGCCGAAAAAATATATGCATATTTCGACAACAAAAAATCCAAATGGCAGTGCAAAATACATTCGAAAGCATGGGTCTCCGTTGCGAAAACGTGGCCTCCCATCTTCTTCTCGAGAATGCCTGGGATAGCAACCTCTTGCCGGACATCTCGAAAGTCGACTATCTAGCAGGAAACCTCGGCAAGACACACCTGCAACCACTGCGAGGACTGCCCGCGTTTGTCGACGACATCTACGCGTTCGGCTATCTCCGCCGCGAAGAGTGCGTTTTCCAAAAAGGCCGCTTTTCTTGCACAACAGGCGAGGAAGTTCTGCAAAACTCGTGGTCGCAAAAATAGGTCTCGCTGTGCGGCAGAGCCTGGGCACAAGACCGGACGGCAGCAAAAGAAAACACATGCAGACAAGCATCGTCCACACCATCGCAAAAACAAAGGGAACCAGCGGAAGCACGATACGTGCAACAGTAGCAGCGATAGAAGCCGACACGTTGCAAAAGGCACAATCCCACTGGCGCAGGCTGTATCCAGAAGACGAGATAGCGGGCTACTTCGTGGCCAAGGTAGCCGTTTCCGAAATGTCTTTGGAAGATTTGCACCAAGCGCTGCCAGCTTTCGAACGGCAGCTGCTCGCATTCGGTTTTGGAATCTACTCCATCGACTACACGCAAGATTTTTCCGGAGTGTTGGACCGCGAAGCCCTTGTTTCGCACCTAGAATTCGAAGGTTTTCGCCAGATGGGCGACTTTTGTTCTGCAATGGGTTCGGATGCGCCAACGATTCTGCAGAACACCGACAGTGTGGGGAAGCACGTGTGCACATGGATCTCGAAAAGAGAAGACCGCACGGTCCGGACAAAAGTATACAACAAGATCACTTCCAACTTCGAAGCGGGCGAGATTCGAGAACCAGTGGGCGGCCATCTTCCCGACTATCCAGACTGTCCAAACGAGCACTTGCGCCGAACTTTCCAACACCCAGATATCCAAGAGCGCGGATGCACCAGAATAGAAGTTTCGATGTACGGGTGCCGCAGAAACGAGCTCTCGGGAGAAACAGCCGACCAGGTGCTGCAGGAAACTTTGGCAAAGGTTTCGCCGGAAGGAGAAGGCCTTTTCGTGGTCCAGCCCCCAAACAAACAATGGGAAAACCTGGCTTCTTGCCTGGACCGCTGCCTCGTTTTAGCGGACCGCCCGCAAGGCCACATATTTGTCGGCTGGTTCGCGCACACACAAACAGGAAGAATATCGGGGGTGCACGTGCAACCAACCAAAGCGAACGTGGAGGACGACGCGAAATGGGAAAATTCGGTGGTGTGGGCGGCAGCCGACTTTGGTTTCCGCGCTTGTCCGATTTTTCGGGTAGATATCCTTTCCGCACAGGAAGGAGGTGTGGAAATAGGGCCTCTGCGTTGCTACACAAAAGACGAGGAAACGATATATTGGCGGCAAGCAAAAGGCCATGCCAGCTGCACCCAGGCGCCCCAGACCCCAGTCTTCTTCTTCCATCGACAAAAACCGTTTCTTGGGAATGGCGGCAAACCAAATGCAGCGCTATTGGGCGAAATGTCTCCAAATTCCAGCTGCAAGAAGTGCCAGAAATCGCAGAAGAGCGGCAAATTTCGACACTTTCCACCAGATCTCGCGAAAAAGCGTTGCAAGAGTTGCGGGACGCGGCAAGCGCCGAAGAATGGCGAAGACGTTCTTGGGACAAACAAACGGCCGAGCAAGATGCTCGACGCAAGAAGCGAAAAAAAAGACGAAGAAGAATTGGCTCGCCGCAAAGCAGAGCTGGAAAGGGTGGGAAAAATTGTGCGATCGAAAAAGGTCTGGGAACGAAAAAGCCTAGAGGTGCGGGGGAGGGTGGAAAAATGTTTGCGAGAATCTGCAACCAAGGTTGCGGCGCTTGCACGCGCGAAGTGGAAAGTTGTCGGCGGCAGGCAAACAAACGAAGGCAAATTTCGGGTTGTATTGGGAAACGAAGGGAAAATCGCCAACGTGTTTGCAACAAAAGCTCTGCAAAAAATTGTTTCGGAATGCCTGGACATTTTCGAAAAGACCAAAACGGACTGGTTCGGCAGAACAACTTTCTGGCTTCCTTCTTTTTCCAACGTGGAAAAGCTTGGAGGTTTGGAAATACAGATAGGGAAGCCGCAAAGTTTCTGCAACAACGAAGGGACAAATATTGTATGGAACCCAATACGTGTTGTTTCCGCCCCAGACCCGCAAAGAGCTGCAATTTTGCAAGCGTTGGCAAAGGAGAGCGAAAAATACGCTATTCTTCGAGAAGAGTTCAAAAAAGAAAAAGAAAAAGGAAAAGAAACGGAGTTAGAAAAAGTTTCTGCGCCAAAAAACAAGGACACGAAAAAAATAACAGACTTGCAGCCCGGCGAATACAAGTGCAAGACGTTTGCCTGGACAACTTTCCGAAACTCTCCGCGGACCATATTGTTTGTGTTTCCGGTTGGAGAGGACGGGGAACCGAAAACAGACGACGAAACCCCAGTCTGGGCTATTTTCTGGAAAAAGAGGTGGAGAATCTTGGAGACTTCGATTTCCTCCATAAAAGAACAACGCCATTGCTTTGCAGAATCGGGCAAGAGAGAACCACACCACAAAAAAAGAAGGACAGACTTGTTGCTCTGGCGTAGAAACTATGCAACAATTTGGCCGCCAGGAAGACAGAAAACAAAATCCCCCCAAAAAGCAACAACGAAAAGTTCTCCAAGATCCCAGGATTTCCATTTTTTCGCGTGTTCGGGGGCTATTTTGCCCACAATTGTGGCAGCATTTTGGTTCTCCTTTGTTTCTGCATATTTGCAGAGAGAATCCCAATCTTCCCAATATTCCGTGTCTTCTTGTTTCTCGTACTTTTTTCTTGTTTCTTCGAACTGGTCGCGTCGAAAGTGTGGTAGAACACCTCTGCCGTAGACCAATTCCATTGTATATTGCATTGCATTGAAGCTATCTAATTGCGGGCACTCTATTCCATTCGGCGAATTCCTTTGTGCACAGGCTGCTGTGGCGGGTTGGGCAACTGCTCCTTTTCGGGTGGCGTGGCATTCCGTTGTTTCCACTCTTCGTATTTTGGTCGCAGTGTTGCATGCAGAAGAAGGAGGGCAGAACCAATCCCGCCAACAATCGCAACAACCTGCACAACATCCCAAACAGCAGACGTTGCGGCATTGGCGGCGCGCACCACCCTCTCTGTCTGCTCTCGAACAGCATTGCTGTTTTTTTTTCTATGCTCTCCAGGATTCCTTCGCTATCTTCTTCCAATTCCGCTTCCAGCTCTTGCAAACCGTCCCCAATCTCCTCCACATCTTCGAAGTGCCTTTCTTGGGTCTCCAACAAGAAATCCATAGAGAGAGAGAGGGTGCTACTACTACTACAACTACTACTACTACTACTACTACTACTACTACTACTACTACTACTACTACTACTACTACTACTACTACTGCTACTGCTACTGCTACTGCTGCTGCTGCTGCTACTGCTGCTGCTACTGCTACTGCTACTGCTACTGCTGCTGCTGCTGCTGCTGCTGCTGCTGCTGCTGCTGCTGCTACTACTACTACTACTACTTCTACCACTACTACCACTACTACCATTACTACCACTACTACCACTACTACTACTACTGCTACTGCTACTGCTACCGCTACCGCTACCGCTACCGCTACCGCTACCGCTACTGCTACTGCCA
The DNA here is from genome assembly GCA_947652115.1 of Blastomussa wellsi. Classification (NCBI taxonomy): domain Eukaryota; kingdom Metazoa; phylum Cnidaria; class Anthozoa; order Scleractinia; family Plerogyridae; genus Blastomussa; species Blastomussa wellsi. The sequence goes on from OX393561.1 coordinate 44,934,180, forward strand.
CTGCCACTGCCACTGCCACTGCCACTGCCACTGCCACTGCCACTGCCACTGCCACTGCCACTGCCACTACCACTACCACTACCACTACCACTACCACTACCACTACCACTACCACTACCACTACCACTACCACTACCACTACCACTACCACTACCACTACCACTACCACTACCACTACCACTACCACTACCACTACCACTACCACTACCACTACCACTACCACTACCACTACCACTACCACTACCACTACCACTACCACTACCACTACCACTACCACTACCACTACCACTACCACTACCACTACCACTACCACTACCACTACCACTACCACTACCACTACCACTACCACTACCACTACCACTACCACTACCACTACCACTACCACTACCACTACCACTACTACTACTACTACTACTACTACTACTACTACTACTACTACTACTACTACTACTACTACTACTACTACTACGTTATCCAAATGTTGTGGGAAGCATTTACACGCAATTGCCCATGCTTGACTTTTATTCTGAAATTGATCGTCTTAATTCAACACATAAAGAAGTAGATTTGAGTTTACAAGTGCAATGTGAGTTTAGGTACATGCTTGGTTTGAAATTGCTGCGCGGTCAGCTTGATTTCCGGCTTCCGATTTTGTGAAATTTCTAATGACGCAGCTAAGGACTCTCTGCAGAAATGTCTGCAATGTTGGTATTCTATATACTCTCGTCCTCAGCAGACAACTACAAGATGCCTTTGGATACAGTTTTGTGTCTCGATACCTCAGGTTCCATGGGCTGGAAAAATAATGAAGGTATTAACCAGCTAAAAGCTGCCGCCCTCAAATTTCTGGAAGGTGTCGAGGAGACTGCTAGACAGGCCGACTTGAAGGTAAGTAGTATGAAGCCGTAGCGATTTGTTTGCCAAGCTAGAGCCAAATTTCTGACAATTAGTAATAGAGAATCTCATCTGACAAAGAAATTTGCGACGTTATCAATAGGAATAAAAAAGCATTGCAAGATTTTGAAGAATAGTGCCTTGATTGCAATTCTTTCTTAAAGCGACAGAATTTGTTACCTGATAAATTCATTGGAAGAGCCATCGATCATTTTGGGATTCCAGACCGTTCCTTTCTTACGATTACATAAAATATTTTGAAACAATACACTTTTATCGTATGGTAAAATTTAATAGCAGTACAACATATAAATTGTTGTTCGTGGTAGCAGTTTCTCTGAAAAAGAGTTTCCGATTTTTCTTGGAAATGTCGGATTGACATATTGATAAGTTGTTTATATCAGTCAGTCAGTGACATCGTGGATTTGATATCTGTGTTACAATGTGGAATAATAAAAAGTAAAAATAAAGGCAAAAAGTTGAAGAAACGTTCATAAAAAAGGGACCACAAATAATACGTCATTGCGTTTCAGTTTCCGAGAAATCCACAGGGGGTCCATGCTCACTAATGGCCACTCGGTCAAAATGTATAGCGACGGCAAAATTATAAAGATTTGTATGAAAGTTTTCTGATAAAATTGATTTCCAAAGAAAATACAATAAAGAGACAGTTAAGTTTAGATTTCACATCATGTGCTGAGCATGTACTAATGTTTCTGCACTGTTGGTTCAAATTTTAGTATCCTTGCTCGCCTGCCACGCTCGATATACTCGACTTCTCGACGAAAGAAAGCCAAAAACTGACTCCATTAAATTCAATCTAATCCACTCGCTTAAATGGCTTCGTACTAGGTCTTTGTAGATTATGCTAGTAAAAGTAGCATATTATGCTTAGTAGCATTGCTTTTTTTGGCCAAATCATGTTAAAATTATGCTCTTTTTTTCCAAATTATGCCCCTTTTTAAAATTATGATCTTTGAAAAAAAATGCAAATAAGTCCAAAAATACATTTTTTTAATTAGAAGCCGTTGGTCTACAAGAATGAAACGCAACAAATCCACAATGAAATTCAAATAAACATGTGGTTCATGTTAACATGCGCATACAATGTGACTTCCGGTTCCGGTGCACCCCAGACCCGGGCTCAGACCGTTTCAGACGCCGCTCAGTGATTCACAGTGAACTAAAAATGCTACTACTTGAACTAAAACTTAATACATCGAATAACGTCACCAAGTGCTTGGGACTAGAGATGAGCAATGGTCAAATTGTAGCATCAAAAATGATCCGATAATTATCAAAATATGAGAATTATGCTAGCATTACTATTTGGCAGAAATTATGCCAGTTTGCTCAAATTATGCCAAAAATTATGCTAGCATAATCTATAAAAGCCTACTTCGCACGGGTGTAGATCGAAGACCAAACTTTCAAAACCACAATTAGTTTGCTTTAGGCCGCATGCCTGCTTCTGTGCCTTATGAATACCAAAACTACAACGTAACCATGAATTGACAATTCTTGCCTTTATCCATTACACAGGCTTATAGAGGGTGGTAAAATCTGTTAATTTATTCTCCCTTTGGGGGAGAGAAACAAGGAACACTGACCCGACTCAATGGCTACAAACCACGCGGCATGGTTAAAAGGCCATCTTACAGTTGTAGAAAAATATGCAAAGGCATGCAGCATTCTATTCTTAAATAATACAAAAAAGAAATAGTTGTAAAGCTCTAAACAACAAGGAGACTTTCGCGTGGATTTTTCGTGAAGTTGCTGTCAGTTTGCAAACAGGTTTGACAGGAAAGGTGTCAAGATTAACGCTCTTACAGTGGCACCGTATTCTCTCTTTTTCACTGTACGTGATAAATCTAATGGCCTGAATACATGGCAAGTTTCAGCCCGGTTAGAAGAGCTGAGATTTCATCTCGGCTTCGAGAATAAATCGTTTTTTTTTTTTTTTTTCAAAAGGCGTTTGCTCGCTAGAACAATAGGAAACTTATTCATATAAAAACATCCTGCCAGTTATGCTTCCAGATTAGCATCTACAGGAGATAGGATATCGTTATCTCTGGGAGATCGTTTTGTTTATGCTGTAGTGGTTGAACCAGAAAATACTATGATTCAAGGAGCTACGTCACGATATTTTGAGTCATTTTTGTGACGAACCAAAGTGCACCTAACCCCAATATATTTTTTCGCTGCAATAAACCTTTGCAACAGTTAGAAACGCATTACACCTTTCGTTTCTACTTTTTACCAAATGATGACTTTAGCATTTAAAAGTAACGAAACACCGAGCATCAGTTGTTGCATGACCAAGTCAGAAGGGGTGTGGGTCTATTCCTGCATCGGCTGACGTCACAAACTGATTTGCATCGCATCAAGTCTTTGTAAATATGCATGCAAATCAGTTTGTGACATCTACCCAGGAATAGATCCACGCCCCTTCTGACTCGGTCGTGAAACAAATAACGTACATTTTTTCGTAACTTTTCGATGCTATAAATAGTTTAGTAAAAAGGAGAAACGAAAGGTGAAATGCGTTTCGAACTGGTGCAAAGGTTTGTTTTAACGAAAAAATATTTTGGGGTTAGGTGCACTTTAAACCTAGGAAACCTAAAACTAATAGTTTGCTAAGGAAGAAACACAGCAAAGAGGTGGTACAAAACCAAAAAGGAACAAGGATTGTTAAGGATGGAAAAAATTGAGACGGATTACAAATCACAAATTTAATTTTTTTTTTCAAAATGCAACAACCGTGATGTAGCTCCTTTAATTTAGTGCACCTTTCAGCTTTGTACTTGTTATCTCGCTTGTTATTGTAGCGTTTATTGCACATGAAAAGAGTCGCGATGTCATTTTATTGTGTTGCAATTTCACTTAGGAAAACGTTGCAATCGTGGAGTTTGGCGCCAGAACGCAAATTTTGCACAGCTTGTCAACAAACTACCTTAGCCTTAAATCGAAAATTGGTAAGTTTAACATCATCTAAACTTTGTCCATTCTTTGTCCTTTCGTCCACACTAATTCGCGGATTATTTCATCCGCTTTGGTAATAATAATATATATATAATATATTTTATTGAGCTCATGTAGATCTATACACTGAATTTCACACTCTCGTTAGGGCAGCCTTAAATATTGCATTAGTAGGTAGTGAGGATGCGATACGAGCTGGGAATCTTAATGAACCGGTAGGTTTTCTAGTTATCTCCCCGTACGATTTAAGTTATAAATAGGAAGCAGGTAATTCATAAAAAACAATAGGAACCTCAAAACTGAATAAAGGACTCAAGAATTTACAACTCAGCTTAGTGAAAAATTAAGATCATCGGGACCCCATCACATTAATATAAGAGGCCGCCTTTTTCTCCGACGCATCGTACAGGGATTTTTTTCCAAAACGCTCTCTAGGGGGAAAGGTTTGAGAACGCTGGCTAGTTTGTGTAGTGTGCACGGCCGAAATAGAATATTTTGGAAACACAGACGTCACCGTGTCGAATTTAGCGCAGTCTAAAGTTATGTGCGCATCCATGCTCCGCCATTCACCAGTTAAGCGTTCCGTTCCAGTGTGGACAGGGCCAGTGTAGACAGGGCCTGAACAAAAAACCTATGTAGGTCACTCAAGGTAGTCATTGCATACAAAGTTGTTCTGTTGCAGCTGGACTTAAGGCCAATGGTGTGACCCCAATGAAAGATGGCTTGTTGATGGCACTAAAAGAGATTGGGCAAAATGGTGAGAGGTATTATAGTGCTCTGACTTTAGTCATCCTTAGGTGAAGAGAAACGACAAGACATGCAAATCAACAGATCAAAATATCTCTCAGAGCTATCTAATTAAGACAACGCTGAAAACAACATTGAAGTTGCTTTTTCGTAACTTTTCGTCAGTTGACTGCTAAGGGGCGGATCTAGGGGGAGGGTACAGGAAGTGCGCACCTCTGCTTGAGATGACCTTCGACTTTGTAATATAACTAGTATTGTGTTTACGTGTCCAATCAATTACGTCATTCCTTAGTGGTGCACCCCTCCTGAGAAAAATCCTGGATGCCCTTGCTGCTCTTGGCCATTGCAGGGTACAACAGTATTGCAAATTTCAAACTTTCAAGGTAGCAAATAATGAAATAATCAAGATTATTCCACTTTATGACTAACACTAACTATAAACCAAATTTCAAACTTTCAAGGCAGCAAATAATGAAATAATGAAGATTATTCCAGTACGTACACTTTATGACTAACACTAACTATAAAACAAATTTCAAACTTTCAAGGCAGCAAATAATGAAACAATCAAGATTATTCCAGTACGTACTCTTTATGACTTACAGGAGGTGTGGTAAATGTGAACGGGAGAAAGCTTTGCCCACGTATCATTCTCATGACTGACGGGAAGCCTACAGATGAAAACGGCCGGGAATCAGAGGAAGTAAGAAATGTTACTAACGGTAAACTTGTATAAGACTGAACATACTTATACTTGATCTGCTCACGAATTTCTTAGCTCAGTCATTTTTTTGTTTAACACAGTCTGGCCCGTTCGATGTATAAAGTTAACTGCAAAAATACGGTAGTAATTATTACCTCCCAGTATGATAAACCGTTGTGAACGGAAGATGGTCCTAGAAGCGTAAACCGTGTTCATCATTAATGGCCCGGGTGGGGTAGGTGGAGTGGGGGAACTCGACCCATGTTGGGTGTGGGGGTGCCGCTGGAGGTTTAAAACCCTGACTCTAGTTTTCCAAAATAATGACAGACACCTACCCTGTTTAGAACAGAGGAAAACGATTTTTATATATAATTTATACTATAGCACTAATATCTATTTCTTAAATGAATTCATGATGACGGCTATATAAGAGTGTACCAACCCAGGGTTGGGGGAGGTGTCGGGGTGGGAGTTAATGGTCATGGAGTGAACCGCGAGTATTCACTCGAGTATTAGAACGTTGCAAGAGCTCTGTAATATCTGTAAGTAAGTTTGATGTTTTCAAATTAAACATATTCCGCAACAACATAACTTATAGCTGCACTAAAAACTAAACTTTATCTGTTTTCTCTTCAGGCTTTGACTGCAGTCTTACTCGTAGCGGTGTTGTTTGGGCCTCGCTGGCAAGAGGTGGGCCTTCCACATAACATTCCCATTGCTTGTGTTGGGTGCGCAAATGCTGATAAGGTAATGTAAATTACCATCATCTATGGAGTATTTTGTCCAATAATTGCTCATGTCTGTGTTTCAAATTTACCATAAGTTTTTTTTTTTCATGCTTTGAAGATTATACTTAGATTGTTAAATAATTATGGAATATTTTAGTAAGAAAAGCACAAAATGGTTGGTTTTCCGTACTATGGCGAGTAAAAAAGCGAAAATTGCAAAAATGATGTTTCTGGTTTTGCCAGTTGAGACCTATTCTTCCGTTTGTTTGGATTTCTGACCAAGCAGTCGAATGCCAAGGAAGCAAATTAAAACTACAATGTTCATACAATACCTTGGCCCATTTAAATCCGTGCGCAACCTTGCTTAACAACTCATTTCTTATCAACTGTGATTCCACTTACAATATAAGGCTCATCCTCGGTGTAAAAACCTGTCAAACTCACGAGTGACGTAAAGCAAAGAACGAACAAGACAACAAAGAACGTCGAAACAATATAGAACAGAAAAACAATAGATCAAGAACAAAGAAAAAGTCACAGGTTTTTACACCGAGGTAAACCCCAATAAAAAGAGATTTCTCGGACCGTAAAAGAGCAGGGTGCCTGTATTTTTATTTAATAAAAAAATCCTTCCCTTTCGTATTGCGTTCATCATTTCCTTTTCTTAATTTTTCTAGGGATAGTTTCAGAAACTTCCCTAGTCTATTCCAACTTTAGTTTCCAGGCAGCCATTGTCGCCAAGCTTCCTTGGTTTTTGGTTGGAAGAAGGAAAGGGATTTGCGGGCTTTTTTATTTTTCTAAACAGTGCAGCAATTTTAAAACAAGTTGGTTTTCTCTGTGATTATTGAAGAAACTTTTGGCGGGTATTGCGCAGACTACTGGAGGGATGTATGTGATGGTCCACAATATGGAGGAGCTCAGCACATTCTTCAAACGACAAGTGTTGCTGTCACGTTTCATCGCTCAGTTTGCGCATGGTGAGTCAACGATGTCCAAAGTAAGAGATGGACCTTATTTTCTCTTGGCTGTGTCATTAGAAACAATTTAGAAACTCGTCGTAAAAAACTAAAGGCTGAGCTGGTCTATAAGTCCTTAAACGACCTTGCAGACAATTATTTGTCCTCGAAATTCATTCAGAAGAGTGATGTGATTACTTCTTACAATTTGCGTGATTCTGATAATAAGCTGGCTATTCCCTTGCCACGTACCAACTATTACAAAAATAGCTTTGCCTATACTGGTGCAGTTCTCTGGAACAGTCTACCCTCAGCTGCTAGGCAAGCAACACCTCTGACTAATTTCTGACGATTGCTAATTAATTCCGACACGGCATTCATGTAAAACAGGCTTTAATTTAGTTTACTTTCTTTAATAGTTAGCCATATTTTAAATTATAGAAGATTAATCTGTATACGTAGTTTTTCGTAATAAGTTGTAGCTTTTATATTAAATTATTATTGCCTGATATAGTTTACCGTGTTTAAATAAAGATGACGATGATGATGATTATAGCCAGCCCAGCAGGTCTTACACAGCCGGAGCTAATACCGATTTCTGAACAATGAAGCCACCTCCCCCCCCCCCCCCCTCCCCCTTTTTTTTTCCTGGCCAGGTATCTAGTCCAATGACGTGTTAACCTGAACATCCGCCGGCAACCAATTATACACTGTTTGTCTTCCTGAGTTTGGAGATAAATCCCACCAAATTTTTAACATTCTTGCCTTAGGCATAGGACAAGTGAGAAGTGAGGATAACGCATGCAAAGCAGTACCGGCCCCGAACAGCCCTTTTTTCCACACTAATAATTAATGCTGTGTAAACTGTTTCCTTCTCAACAGACATGGCCAAGCTTCATTCCTTACTTGCGTTGCAGCAGTTTATGCGAGGCCTCGGTGAGAACATGGAGGAGGCTGAACTGGTAAGATGAACGAACGAATGAACGAACGAACGAACGAACGAACGAAAGATCGAACGAACGAACGAACGAATTAACGACAATGAAGACTATGACGGACGTATATATGGCATATACAGGTTGTGCCAAATATATTTATTTTCGGTAACAGTTTTAGTAGATTAATAAATTTTTGCTTTCTATTGACATTATGGATGGATGGAATCGACGTTTACGGAGTACCATCGCAAAGAATATGTATTCATAGTTTATGCTTCTATTGGACTCATACATCGTTGACTCTGTTAATTAACATCAACGAAACTACGCTACACTGACACTACCCAAAATACCTTTCAGCATACAGCGTACGCTGTTATTACGCTTCTGTAGGTCAACCTTTCTCGAAAAAGCTGTCAAAAAATCCACGTTGGATTCAATGAATGACAAAGATTTAATTTTCTTAAGAACTAGTGTGGACCGAAGATAAAAATCTTATAAATCAATAATCAATCAATACTTTATTCACCCACGTTACGTCTAGAAGCTCATGGAGCTCGTTCAAATTGCGTACGTGCATCTTACTCTTTGAAAAAAATACAATAATCTAATACATATGTGCAAGTGAAATATAAAATCCCAACAAAATACGCGTACTGGTGGTCGACACCTAATTAAATGGAAAATTGCTATTACTTAAACTCAACATGAAAAAATCGTTTAAAGTATATACAATAAAATTTTATAACGTTTAAATGTTCGCAGTGAATTAATAAAACTGCCGGTCAGTTTCACACTTGAAGGTAATCCAGAGCTGTGCACACATGTACGTAAAATATTTTTTTTTTTCATAAAATTTAGATTAAATGTAGGTACGCATTAGTTAATGACGGTTTCTCTAAGATTGTACGTAGTTTCTCTAAAACTGAAAAAGGCCTTGATATATTTGGGTCCGCTGTTATTCAAACATTCCACGAAGGGAATCGAAATCATGACCTACCGTAGATCGGTCGGATGTTCCAACAATCCAGCCACAACAATTTTTCATCAGGTTTGTAACTATGTCATACGCGTTTTATACTGCGTGGATCAGTAATGTCGAGAGCGTTCTGTGTTTAGATAGAGAAAGGAAGAAATGCAATAATTGTTTTGAAGATTACATCCCTGTCTTCTTTCTTTCCTAGCGTCCTCTCATGGCGCTGCTTTTGGCGATGTTAGTGACGGATGACGATAACGATGAAGGGAGCGCTGGAGTAAGTCATCTGTTCTTTGTGCAATTATTATATGTAATGTGGTGTTGTATAGTGTGTGAAGTTGTGCAAAGTAACGAAACTTCCAGTAAAAATTTTCCTGTTTTAGTTTAACGCTGGGACTCACATCGTAAACATCAATGGGCTGTTTTATAGCTTCAATATAAACCACGAGCTCGAGGTTTGGAAAAAGTTAAAAAAACCCTTCGGTCACCAACTCAGACCTACTAAGAGATTATTCGGGAGAACGGAATTTCCATTGCAGTTTTTCGGGTTACTGGGAAACTTGCTCCAAACTAGCTCGCCATTTGCCTACGTGAGTGAGGAGGTTAACACATGTAAGTGTGTGCCTTTTGTTTTCGAAATTGTTGTTTATTAATAACATCGTTGCATCTCTTCACTTTTCCCTGTTCCTTCCCTTATAATCAATGTTGCGGTGTATGTAAATTATGGGTTTACGTTATGGCCCTAAGTTTTGTTGCTCACCTAATGTTATCTGTTGTATTGCCTACCAGAATTACCCCAAACCTCCCCCGGTGGGTTCACGTGTCCGGAGGGGATCAGACTGGAAATGGGGTAATCAAGACGGGGGAAGAGCTGGTACCATCGTCAAAACAGATGGTACACCTGGTCAGTTCTAACACTAGCCTTTATCTCGTAGTTAAGTATATGTAATAGGACTATATGCTTTCCATTTTGGAAATAAATAGATAACAAAAAATTGCGAGTCAGCCAAAATTGGATGAAGCCAAAGGCCGGGTCTGGAATCTAATTATTTCCACCAAGGGGAAAGCTGATATTCTCCGGCGTTTCCAGTAATTGTGAACGTGGATGAATGCAAAATAACGGATTGTTTTCCAGCATTCTTAGTTGTTTTCCAATGGCAAAAAAATTTTCACGTGAAAACTATCATTTTTCTGCGTTTTCAGGGAAGGGTGAATGAGGGGTCCATGCAGCCAAATGAACGTTAAACTGGTGTTATCCAATTAAGAAACACCATGTTCGAATTCACTGGCGTTGACTGCGTTGTCATGAACTCTCATTTTCGAAACTATTTCTGCAAAGATCACAAGAAATGGCAAAATCTGGCAAATCTCTCCCAAACTCCGCCAGTTAACAATTATCTACCGAAAGAATCTAGCGAAGAATAATTATTGCCTGCTACTTAGCCGACGAGACCGCAGGCCGAGTTCGATAAAATCAGACGATATTCTGCAAGATTTAGCAGGATAATTGTTTTATTATTCAAGAAATTTTCAACGAAGCGCATTTTACAGCCAGAAAAGTTGATTTGCAAGACTTAACGTATAATACAACAATCGCTTCATGACCATATATTGGGAAGGTGACAATTTGTTGTCTGAATAATAATGTAAATCACTCAACGTACAAGTTCACAGCCGAAGCTGCTTTGTGTGGGTTGCGAGCTATGACCACTATGACCGCTATGACCACTCTCTTTGATTCGTCTTCAAGGTCACAGTGGAAGCAGCCTTTGGGAACAAGATTGTCGATAGGCAATGTAATAGTGACCCTCGTGTACGATCGTTGTGTGAAGGCAGCCTGGCCGAGTGGTTAAAGCGTGGGACTTGAAATCCGTAAGTCGTGGGTTCAAGTCCCGTTCTGACCACTAGCTGGTGTTGTTCTCGGTAGAGGGGGTAAGTTTCTAAAGAAACTGTGGTGCTGTCGGTGGGAGGTATAACAATATAATTTGGTTTTATCAACTGGGTTGATAACGTGAATTGGCCACCGTAAAGAGATTCAATTGCTTACGTTTCGAGCGTTAGCCCGTCGTCGGGGCGAATGAAGTTGTTCTCTATAGTCAACTGGTTTGCCTCCTGCCAGTTGGGATTCTTAATCTTGTTATGTTTATATTTACAATATTTGAAAGTGAAGAATGATCATCGCAGTGAATTTCCAAAGGAATAAGCCTGAAAAAATCAGGGCTTCAGCGGGATTCGAACCCGTGAAAAAGTACGTTGAGGCACGGCATTCGTGGAAAGCAGCTTTAGTTAGGTTAGGTTTTAAGCTTAGTTTCTTATAATAGTATTTTACCCATTTAATGCATGTTGATACTGATATATTTTAAATGTTTTTATTATTTATAGCTGATGAATTGTCCGTGGGTAAATAAAGATTATCTATCTATCTATCTATCTATCTATCTGAGATACCGGTGCGATGCTCTACCAACTGAGCTATGAAGCCCCACATTTGGGGCGAGGTCAATTTATTTATTGAGTTCATATTTTCCCGTTAAGTGAAATGGTGTGAAGTATATCTGAAATAATTCATATTTGAACTGCGGATGAAAGTGAAGAATGATCATCGCAGTGAATTTCCAATTTAAGCAATTGGAAAGAAGAAGCCTGAAAAAATCAGGGCCTCAACGGGGCCAACATTGGCCCTGAAAAGCCCTAATGAGGAGTGGTCAATTAAATTATTAATATTATAATTCTGTCACGTATAATTCCAGGTTGGGTGGATGTTCAGTGGGATAACGGTACTAAGAATTCCTACCGTCATGGAAAGGATTCCGCTTTTGATGTCAAGGTAACAGAAGAAGTTTTACACTCGCAAATGTGATTATATTCATACGCGAATGTTAGAGTTTTTTGCGTATTTGGAAGAAACTTTATGATATTGTAGGTTGTCGACGAGAACAGACGCGTGTTGCTGCTGGAAGGAATACAAGTTGGATGCCGTGTGATCAGAGGTTAGTGCTCTCAAAAAATTGAAGAATAATGCATGGTGGGGTGTGTGGGTGTGGGTGGGGGGAGGTAGTTCTATATCCTCTTGTAGATTGGGTTCTGTTTTTAGTCAACGATGAGTTAGGCCTCGTAGGGGATTATTTCGTTTCCTTTAGTCATTCTTCCCGACACCTGGCAGTTTTGTAAATAAAAAAGTAAATTGATGGACCGCAAAATCCTCCAATGACAGCTCTCCTGATCGGTGTTTTCTATTGTTTTTTTATGATTTTAGGACCAGACTGGAAATGGGGAAACCAGGACGGCGGAGCAGGAAATGTTGGGCGTGTATTTAGTGTAGAGGGTGGAGTTGTGAAGGTCATATTGCAAGTGAAGTTATTAATGGTTATTAATGGTGAAGTTATTTATGGCTTCCCCTCTAACCTACGTCTTTTTCTTCTGATGCTTACAATACATGTGTATATCAATACATAACCGACGTTTTCATAGTAAATTTTAGGCCCCTTTAATAACATCCAACTAGTGCTGAATCAGATAAAATCTTTATTTTTTTTTTCACTCGCTATGAAAATTATTTTCGTCTTTACCCATGGGTAGGTTCGCTGGCCAAATGGAGACACAAACCACTATCGCAACGGCGCGGAAGGAGCAAGAGATGTACTCGTTCATCATGACGTGAGTTATGAAAAACTACAAGCGGGAAGAAAGACAGAGAAATAGCTTAAGTAACGAGTCCTTTCTTCTCAAACTTCGGTGTTAAACGAGCAACTAAGAGGTGTTCAATTTTTCTAAAATTCCAGAAAGATCTGGGTAGTGTTAGAGGTTTCGTTTTATTGCTTGTTTTTGTGACAATCCTTATGTAAGGCGGTTGTTTATGGGGGTCTCGTCCGGCCCAAAATAAAATGAATGAGTTTGGGGAAACTTGCGTTCTGTGGGTAACCCCAGCTCTATGAATGTGGGACCTTACGGGTTTTATGCGTGCGTGAGCAAGTGAAGGCCACAACCTTTTCCCCCTAGTAAAATGAACGAACGAGCGAATGGCTTTCTGGCTGGATGGATGAATGAATGAATTAATGGCATATACTATGTTTCCCGTCTTCGCCACAGTTAAGAATCGAAGTTTGCATTGTTATATTTACCTAAATTAAAGAAACTTGATACACCAAAATCGAATTTTCTCTTTTCCTCCTAGGACGTTGTGAGGATGCCCTCCCTTTCAGCGGTCCTTTCACCACGACAAGAAAGGGACCCTGAGTCTAATTGTAACGTGATGTAAAGCCAATCGAAAACCGATTACAGGGTTGCTATTGAGCTGGCGATACCATTCGATTCAGTTAAATATTAAGTATTCAGATTTCGTGTTAGCCCAATTGAGGTAGTTTTAGGGCAAGTGTTTTGTACTCACTTAGATCACAAGAACCGATTAGTTGCTTCTGTTTATTTACCAACTTAGCAAGCGTAAAATTCATGAGCCGTGTTGTGATCGGCCTTAGTCAAAATCCTTATTAATCCCATTAGGCAGTTTTGATAAGTGTTAGAAGAGCGGATATCCTGCTCTTCTTACAAACTGATCTGAGTACCATATTCCAGTTGCTGTCACGTTAGTGTGACACGAGAAGCCACTCGTTCTCCGCAGATACTTCTTTGACGAAGTAAAGATCTACGAATTACATGTACTAATTAAAAGAGCCCCAATGATTCTCGGATGATTCGCCATTTCGCGTATGCTAAAAGCGTACTCTGACGCCAGGAAATTTTTCTCGTTATTCCACGCTGGCACCGAGATACATTAGGTGAGAAATCTTGCTCAAAATGAAGAAATTTCTCGGCGGCGTGAAACAGATGTCGAGAAATCCGTCTCTGTTTGCATTCTTCAGACGTGCATGCAGTAATATAATACTTTTTTCGAGAAAAGACAGTATATATTGGATGACGTCTGTAGCACTTGATGTACGCGTTTTCCGGCACTGCTATGCCTTGAAGGAAAGGTACAAAGGTACAAATAAAGGGTTATACCTATTGCCGATCCACCTTACAAGTAAATGATGATCAATTTAGAAGGTGACTCTTGAGGTGCAATCATTACTAAGATAATGGCCCAGTATATAAAAATATAATGAAAAACGCAAGCAGCCAAACGCATATATTGTAAATCAAACCCCTACCCGCCAACAGATATCGGTTCTTGTTTGCATGAATAAATACATAAATAATCAATTGTCCCGCAGAATGCACATCAAAGATAAACGTAGTTTTCTCAAGTTCCTCACCTTATACCGGAGTGCATTATGTAACATGGCACCAGGTGTGTATATGAATTAATAAATACATGAGCTTGGCAAAACTGACTTTCCTGTGTTTAATGAGTCAAAATTTAGATTAGTTTCTCTTCTGGACCAAGGATGACGGGTGACATTGTGGAGTGTAACAACGAGGAGGACTTGTAATAACTGCAGACGATGTAACGACTGCGACGAACCTGACACTGTGCTACATTGATTCATACTTGGAATGCAAACTAAACATGACGTCCCTCGATAAAGTCGTACATTGGTTCAAACAACACTAGCTATTCCCCTTCTACGACCGAAAAGCTGTTTGGATTAGAGGACAATACGGGTGACAATCGAAACATTTTAAAGCTTAATTTCGGCCTATTGTTTGATTAATACTATATATAATAATTGTCAGAAACGTAAGTCCAAGACGTGCAATTTTGAAGAATTCATTGTAAAATTGAACTTCAGGGCTCAGTATTGAGAGATACCATTGATTCCTCCGAATCTAGAATAGGGGACAATTGCTTCTCTCTTTAAATAAAATAACTCTAGGTAATAATACTCTTCTTTAAGTCTTCTTAATTACTGTAGCTATAATTATCAGAGGCATACACTATATACATTAACATAGTTTTCCCAATGTAGTATATCAGATACAGGTAAGCAACTGAGCGTGAAATGTTTTTTTAATTTAATTTGTTTTTTGGATGCCTTTATATTTTCTTTTGTTTGGTGTCACTATTCCTACCTCGTCCCTAGTCGCCCGCGCGATAATAAAAGAGAAAACATGCAATAATTAACTACTTGGGAGGAGAGCCGCAGGGAATCATGGGGAGGAGCGATAGTAAAGAAGAAAAAATGTAAAAAAAATGTGGTTTGCCTACGAGTCGGAGATAGTGTGTGAACTAAAAGATGTTCGATACAACTAAAAGATGCTCGATACAACTAAAAGATGCTCGATACAACTAAAGATGCTCGATACAACTAAGATGTTCGATACAACTAAAAGATGTTCGATAGAGCTAAAAGATGCTCGATACAACTAAAAGATGTTCGATACAACTAAGATGTTCGATACAACTAAAAGATGTTCGATACGAACGTTCGATAAAAGATGTTTGTTACAAATAAAAAATGAAATAAAAGCGTAAATGAAGTCGAAGATAGGACACGTGTACTTGTGGCATCACTAAAATTTCCTCTTATTCCACAAAGAGCAAGATGGCGGCCAGTTCCAGCAACTCAAGCTATGACATTCGGCAATTCGTAAGGACTGTTTTGAATGCAGTCACGAATTTAAACGTCCAGACTAATGAACTCGGAAGCTTATCCGCAACAATTTTCTAACGTTCGGAATGAGATAAGTGCCCGGTTCCGCATACCGAGAGGTCAGAATTCTAGTAACAACAACAGACCTCAAGCACCTTCAGAATTGGGAGCGCTGGTCCACTTCCATCCTGTTCAAAATTACAGCATTCCTTCAGTTAGAAGGCACAAAGCCTACGAGGGATGGAAAACCGCCACGGTAGGGGTTTTATAAACTGTCGGTCGATGTCAAGCACTTCTACAGCACCAGAACCAGAGTATGCTTACAAAGATATATGTTTGCTCGCAAGTCCTGAGTATGACCAGATGCCAAGAGGTTCAGTGAAGCAGCTTCTTGTGTGTATGATTATTGTCATTCTTCGATTCTCACCGTCAGAACATTTAAAGTTATTTCGTATTCGTGTAGTTTACGAATAAAGAACACTGAAGAATCGAATTGAGTGCATGACTGCGTTGTTGCTGTGCATTGGCTTTACGTCTGCCTAAATCCCAACAAAACCTTTTTTTTATCTGCAGGTAGCCATCACGCAGCTCCAGCAGAAGCCATTTATTGTCCACAACTGATGCGTTGGATTGCGCGAAACCTGGGTACAATATCACTTCCTGTCTACAAAATTTAATTCCACATCCTATAACTGACAAACATCTTTTACAAAGATGTAACGAACCATGTCTATTATCGAAAGTACGTATCGAACATCTTTTAGTTGCATCGAACATCTTTTAGTTGTATCGAACATCTTTTAGTTGTATCGAACATCTTTTAGTTGTATCGAACATGTTTTAGTTGTATCGAGCATCTTTTAGTTGTATCGAACATCTTTTAGTTGTATCGAACATCTTTTAGTTGTATCGAACATCTTAGTTGTGTCGAGCATCTTTTAGCTGTATCGAACATCGTTTAGTTGTATCGAGCATCTTTTAGTTGTATCGAACATCTTTGAATTGTATCGGGTATCTTTAAGTTATATCGAACATCTTTTGGTTGTATCGAGCATCTTTTAGCTGAATCGAGCATCTTTTAGTTGTTAATGTGAATTGGCCACCGTAAAGATATTCCACAAGGGCTAACGCTCGAAACGTCAGCTCTCGAATATCTTTATGGTGGACAATTCACATTATCAACCCAGTTGATAAAACCAAATTATATCTTTTAGTTGTATCGAGCATATTTTAGTTGTATCGAGCATCTTTTAGTTTTATCGAGCATCTTTTAGTTGTGTAACGTTGCTAAGAGACGACTAGCCCCAGGACTTTGGGGGTCGAGAACACGTGTTTTAAAAGAGGTTTTTTAGATTGGGTCGGCCATTTTTGTAGTTGTTTTGTAAAGTCGCTGTAGTCGTTTCAAGAGGTTAAATAAAGAGCTGGTTAGCTGTTACAGTTGTATTGAGCTTCTTTTAGTTGCATCGAGCATCTTTTAGTTCACACAACATCGATGTACGCAAGATAACATTGATGTAGCATTGAGCATCTTTTAGTTGTATCGAACATCTTTTAGTTGTATCGAACATCTTTTAGATGTAACGAACATCTTTTAGCTGTATCGAAAATCTTTAAGTTGTATTGATCATCTTTTAGTTGTATCAAGCATCGTTTAGTTCACACAACATCGATGAACGCAAGATAACATTGATGTATGGACATTCAATATTTTGTCCGTTAAAAGCCGTCATATATTTGATCTATTTATAAGCTAACGTGAGTACCCAATTTGCTGAAAGTCACTTGTGTTCCTAGCCTGCGAGTTCACACAAACGTATTTCCGGCGTTGGCAGGCTATTCGTAAGTTGTTTGGCGGGCCGACCTCTACCAAAAAGAAGCTTTGCGGCAACTTTCTGACATCTCTTTTTATGCTAAATGTCGATAAACATCTCACCTCCACTAACCAACAAATTGTCAAGAGCACTATTAACGACCTTATAGTCAAACAAGAATTGCCGGCTACTGCTACCAATCTCATCATTACCACTCCCAGAACATCGTGTATTTACTTTTGACCTAAAATTCACAAACCTAACAACCCAGGTTGACCTATCGTCTCTGCCTGTAGTTGCCCTACCGAACTCATTTCCAGCTATTTAGACAAAATTATGGCACCTATTGTCAGATCTTTACCGTCATACGTTAAAGACAGTCAACACGCACTTCAAATTTTTCGCGATTTCAATTTCCTGGGCGAAGACAAACTTATTTTCACTATGGATATTACATCTCTTTACACCGTCATCCCAAATGGCGAAGGTCTTCTAGCCCTCAAACATTTTTTTGATTTACGCACTGTTAAGGAACCAAGCTCGGAAACATTACTCCGCCTGGCTGAGTTAGTGTTAACACTCAACTGTTTTTCATTCGCGAACAATTACTATAAACAAATCAATGGCGTGGCCATGGGTACCAAAATGGGACCCAGCTACGCCAATCTTTTCGTAGGCTACATTGAACACAACTTTTTCAATCAATACAACGGCCCAAAACCTGAACTCTATCGTCGCTACATTGACGACTGTATCGGCGCTACCTCTTCTACCAGAGAGGATCTTAATCAATTTATAACCGCTGTTAATTCGTTTCATCCTGCCCTTAAATATACCTGGGACATTTCAGACACTTCCTTTGCATTCCTCGATATCAAAGTTTCTATCGAAGGCAACAGTTTATGCACCAGTGTGCACTACAAACCCACAGATTCTCATAGCTATTTGTTGTATTCATCTTCACATCCATCACATGTCAAGAATTCCATTCCTTATTCTCAGTTTCTTAGACTTCGCCGTCTTTGTAGTGACGACTCTGATTTTTCCTTCAAATCAGAAGAAATGTGCAATTTCTTCGACAAACGCGGCTATCCTGCTTCTGTTGTTAAAGCGGGCCATCATCGCGCCCAGCAAATTGATCGACAGTCAGCACTACAAACGTCACAGAGAGAAGACAACGATAGAATTCCATTCACCCTCACATTTCACCCTCACAACCACGCAGTTAAATCCATCATTCTCAAAAACCGATCCCGACACTGGTAGAATCTTTTCGCAACCTCCATTAATTTCATTTAAACGCGACAAAAACATAGGTAACTTTTTAGTCAGAAGTGCATTCCAAACTAGTGATCAACCCGGAACTTTTAAATGCGCTCGCGCACGATGCAAAACATGCCCTTTCGATTCATTCACAACGTTGACAAAATATCGGGACCCAAGCGATCTATCAAAATCACTGATCATTTCACCTGTACCTCAGCCAATGCCATCTACTGTATAACTTGCACTCTTTGCAAAAAGTTATACATCGGCGAAACAGGGAGACGACTTGGCGACCGATTCCGAGAACACCTTCGTGACGTAGAGAAAGACGACAAAAATGCAACGAAACCGGTCGCGAGACACTTCAATCTCCTAAATCATTCTAAGCAACATATGGCAGTCTGCGGCCTTTCCCTTCACCAAGGAAACACGGAAAGCCGTAAAACTCTAGAACAAAAATTTATTTTTCAAATCGGCACTCTTAATCCTCACGGTATCAACGAACGCTTTTCATTCAACTAATTTATTCCGAAGTTTTCACGTTACCAGGCAACAGCCGTCGCACCGACCGTTTACCAAATGGACACGTGCGACAGCTGAACGCAGGCTACGGCAATGCACATGATAGCGGAAACACTCCTCCGCAGAGGCCGGTTCAGTGGGAAAAACTAAAGTGTCCCCCGCGTACTATCGATTTCTCTTCTCCCCAGACTGCACGTATACGTTCTTTACCTCTCCCCACTTCTAAGACCCGAACGAAAACAAAACGAGGCCTCCGCAGAGGAGAGAGGTGGAAACACACTATATGCAGACTTCTGCCACTTCAGACAAACCCGTGTTTCCACACGTCAATCTATGCAATTGACCCAGCATTACCAATTGAGCATAATCACACCTGGTCGAACTCAATCGAACGATTGGGTTCGAATAGTTCTAAAAAATCGCACCCCGAAAAGTTGTGTAATAGGGGTCGATTTCAAAAACTTATCGAACACAACCGAAAACAATACAATAAGTCACCCTTACTGAATACTCAAATCGAACACAATCCGATCCAACTAGATTAATCTAACGTTCTATCTGTTGGACTCGATTAATAACGTATTTCATTCCTGTTGACTTGTTGGTAGCCCTCAGGGCTTAAGGGGGTCTAATATTTTAAATAATTAATCATCTGATGCACATAAAAATGTTAACTCGGAAAACGTCAGACTGGTTCGAGTCTCATGGCGGACGGCAGCAATTTTCACTAGTCGTCCATTTTATTCCCCGCCTTGTCATTTGGTAATGGCTGAGAAAAGAAAAGGTAATCAAGAGCAAATTACATTCTACCTTCAAGGCAAGCGCACCGAAAGAAGCAGTGATAGTAGTGATAGCAGTTCGCCTGGCTTAGAAAAACCGCCCGCTAAATCTGTCAGGTTTTCAGAAACCAACATGGCGGAACTTGAAGAAATCTGGAAGGCGCTGAAGACCATCAAAAGTAATACAGACCAACTCCTCGAAGATAACAAGGCTTTGCATAGCCAATACTCAGAACTTCAGAAGTCACTGGAATTTCACGTAGCGAAAATTGAGGTCCTAACGACTGAAAATAAACAGCTAAAGAAAGAAGTAAAGAGTTTAAAGAAATCGCTGAACGAAGCCACCGATGAGCAGGAATGTATAGCAGGCGACCTGGAAACAGCAATCAACCAAATTGACGACCTAGAGCAGTACACGCGTAAACACAACCTCGAAATTCACGGCATCACCGAACAACCCCGTGAAAATATCACCCAACAGATCATTAATCTTGGAACTGTTCTCAATGTCGCGATTCGTGAAGACGATATTGATATCTGTCACCGACTGCAAGTAAGAAACGATGCCAACAAACCAAAACCGATTATCGTCCGATTCAAATCGTACAAAGCAAAAAAGGAACTGTATGCTGCACGCAAACACCTCAGAAACCAAACATTTAACGGAGAGATAGTGTACATAAACGAAAATCTTACAAGAATGCGGCGTGAGTTATTCGCCAGCGCGTGGAAGCGTAAGAAGACCGAGCATTGGCATAGTGTGTGGACGATAGATGGCAAAATCTTTGTCAAGGTTGATGCAGCGGACTCTCCGTTCAGAATTTACAGTAAGAATGACTTAGATGTGATTTAACGTATAACGTCCTACCCACTTTACTCTATTTTCGAATTCATCACTTTATCAATACTTAGTTTATTCAACACGTTTTTTCAAATCAACGTTATATCATGCGTAATATCTTCCGACTTTTACCCTTTTCTTTATTCCCCTACAGCCCAACATGTAGATTATTTGCCACAGATATAAAACGCGGGGAATCGTAGAAGGGAATATTTTTCTGTTTCAGTTTAACGCAATTTTTCCATCAAATTATCCCTTCTATACAAAAGCCGCTAAACGGCATATAGTTCTCTTTATGTCTTTACATGTTTTGTGCTATTTATGTTTTTCGGCACCCTTTCCGTGGACAATCAGTGTTTTTACTGTGTATAAATTTGGTTTGTTTCGTGCTTATTTCAATGTACATCGGCAAATCAATAAGTATATTTATCTTGATGAGGGAGCGCACTTGTTGTCAAGTAACTTCTCTCTTTCTAAAGGATGAACATTAAATGCATTTCTCTAAACATCAGAGGTATAAACAAGTCGATCAAAAGACGAAACTTATTTCGTTGGCTTCACAATGGAAAATGTGATGTTATTTTCTTACAGGAAACCTATAGCGACAAAGACATCGAAAATGTATGGCGCTCCGAATGGGGAGGTGACGTTTTCTACTCCCACGGGTCAAAACACAGTAGAGGTGTAATGACGTTAATTAAACCAACGTTAAAAATCGAAAATCCTGAAATTATAAGTGACAAAAGCGGTAGGTTTCTTATTGTTCACGCTACCTTACGAGATGAAGAATACTGTTTTGCCAACATTTATGCGCCGAACGACCCAAGTCTTCAGAAAGCCTTTTTCAACGAATTAGCTAATAAATTGCGTCCCTACTCGAATGTCAATATTATTCTCGGTGGTGATTTCAACTGTCCACTTGAAAGTGTTGATAAAACAGGAGGAAAAGATATAAATGATCGAAAAAATGTCATTGATAGCATAAATGACCTTCGCAACAACCTGAACCTTGTTGACATATGGCGACTCCATCACCCCACGTCTCAATGTTTTACATGGAGAAACAGTTCAGGCAAAATACAATGTAGATTAGACTACTGGCTTGTAACAAAACACCTGGTTTCACTTGCAAGTAAAACTGAAATTAAAGCATATCATGATTCAGATCATTCCCCTATTTATGTTGAAATTAAGCATGAAAACGCTCAAACAAAGCGTGGTCCGGGGTTTTGGAAATTCAACAATTCGCTTCTTGAAAATGAAGAATTTGTATTAAAGCTAAAATTTTTTCTTATTCACGCAAAAGAAAAACATAGTAACACAAAAGACAAAAGACTCTTTTGGGAAATGATTAAGATGGAAATCAGAGACTTCTGTATACGGTTTACCAAACGCTTAAGTAAAAACAAAAGATCCCAAGAAATGAATCTACTACGTAAATTAAATGAGCTTAATATCCGTCATGGCCAAAACCCTAACGATATGAATTTAACAGACGAAGTGAGAAGTGTTAAACTGCAACTAAAAAAAATTTCTGAGTATAAGACAAAAGGCGCTATAATCAGGAGCAGAGTAAGATGGTATGAGCATGGTGAAAGGAATAATAAGTATTTCACTAATTTAGAAAAGCGCGCACATGATAGAAAACACATTGCGAAATTAAAAACTGGCGAAGACGAATATCTAGAAGAACCAAACCAAATTCTGTCAGAAATGGAAAATTTTTATGAAACATTGTATACCTCACAACTGCCTCAAGATAGCAAAATATTTGACAATTCCTGTAAACCATTTCTAAATTCTGAAAATATACCAAAACTGAATGCTGATCAGCAAAATACTTGCGAAGGCCTCATAACTGCTAAGGAGTGTCTGGAGATACTGAAGACGTTTGCAAAGAACAAAACCCCAGGTTCCGACGGACTTACAGCAGAATTTTACGTATGCTTTTGGAATGAAGTTTCTAGCCCTTTAATTAATTGCTTTAATGATGCCTACCAGACCGGCGAGATGTCTATCACGCAAAGAAGAGGTGTGATTTCACTTATACCAAAAAAGAATAAAGATAAGCTTCTCCTCAAAAACTGGCGACCGATTTCCCTTCTTAACACTGATTACAAAATTGCAACTAAATGCATTGCAAAACGTCTAGAAAAAGTCTTACCGTCACTGATACATAGAGATCAAACTGGATATGTCAAAAACCGCTTCATTGGAGAAAATATTCGCCTGATTTCTGACGTAATTGATTTATACGAGAAAAGAAATTTACCCGGCATGCTCTTTTTTATAGATTTTGAAAAAGCTTTTGATTCCCTCGAATGGAGATATCTTTTCGAAGTCCTTAAAGCTATGAATTTTGGTCCAATGTTCCAAAACTGGATCCGCGTCTTTTACTCGAACATCTCTAGCTGTGTAGTCAATAATGGCCATGCGTCAAATTTCTTTTCCCTTTTCAGAGGAGTAAGACAAGGGTGCCCCTTATCAGGGTTATTGTTTGTATTAGCCATCGAATCGCTGGCACAATCAATCAGACAGAATGAAAATATACGAGGCCTAAAAATTAATGACACCGAAATAAAACTAAGCTTGTATGCTGATGACATCACAGCCTTTATACACGACGATGACTCTGCAGGCCACTTATTCAATATTTTGGACAAATTTGGAGTTTGTTCAGGCCTTAAAATAAATATCTCCAAGACGGAAGGAATGTGGCTTGGTAGCCTTAAACATAACTTAGGAAAACGTTCTCCTTATAATATCTCCTGGCCAGAAAAATACGTTATCTCTCTTGGTGTTGCTTTTGCCTATGACCCTACGGTAAGCGACAGGATTAACTTTGAAGAAAAACTTGTATCTCTGAAGAAAATCCTAAATCAGTGGTCAACGAGAAATTTAACCCTTATAGGTAGGATATGCATTGTCAAAAAGCTCGCCATTTCCAAACTTGTCTATAATACTTCTGTCCTCGCAGTACCATCGAACATATGCAAACAAGCCAGGGACATCTGTTTTAAATTTGTTTGGAAGTTTAAGCCAGATAAGATTAAACGTAATTCGCTTATCGCCCCTTTTGATAAAGGCGGCCTCAACATGGTTGATTTTGTTTTAATGGACAAATCCCTTAAAGCCGCGTGGGTAAAACGATTATGTGAAGCGGGTGATAGTAAATGGTGCGCTACCTTCTCCTCCCTCACATCCCACCACGGTGGCACTTTTCTTTTCGAATGCAATTTTGATATAAATGACTTAAACCTTGCACCGGAATTTCCATCATTTTACAAAGAAATCCTCGTGGCATGGCAGGAGATACACTCTACAGAACCTTCGTCTGTCGATGAATATGAAAATGAGATCATATGGAACAACCGCTTTATTAAAATCGGCGGAAAATCAGTCTTTTTTCCATCCTGGCACCGTAAAGGTGTTGTTAAAATAAAGGACCTGTTAGGCGAAGACAGAAAGTTTCTTTCCAGAATTGCATTTGAAGAAAAGTACGGCCTGCGAGTAAATTTCTTACAATATCACAGCCTACTCGCGGCAATCCCTAGTATTTGGAAAAGATCGCTTCCCGACCCGCCGCAAACCAATGAAGTTACTAAAAACAACATTTCCCCGTCGACAGTCACAGCTAAACATGCTCGTGAACACTTTGTTTTCAAAACACTTAAACCTCCAAACAACGAACAAGACCTAAGCGAAAAGAATTTACCACTGAAAGCTATTTATGAACTGCCATTTAAAGTCACGATAGAAAATAAATTAAGATGTTTTCAATTCAAAATAATTCATAACATCCTACCCTCAAACCAAAGTCTTTTTAAAATGGGAAAGAAAACGTCGCCTCGCTGTGAACACTGTTTTTCCCCTAATGAAACCTTAACTCATATGCTGTATGAATGTCCCACTGTCCAAAAGTTTTGGCGCGAAATTATCACTTGGTGGAACGAACTGCGATCTGAGAAGATCTCCTTAAATGAGACAGATATTTTGTACGGGTACAAACCGGATTCCTCAAACTTTTACGCCTTAAATCATGTTTTAATTACCGCGAAACATCACATTTTCCAATTTTGGCTTCAGAACACTCCCCCGAGCTTTAGCAATTTTCTCTCAATCTTAAAAGATAAGATCCTCTGTGAAAACAAAATCGCTTTTAAAAATAATACATTGTCGAAATTTAAATCGAAATGGACAACATTGTGCGCATTAACCCCCTCTTATAATGCTTAGAATCTAGTAAAAACTTATCGCTCTTATCCTTTTTTTTTTTTTAAATTAGACTTAGACTTGTAACTTTTGTATCTGTATCATTATTGTAATTGTATTATTACGTTTTGTATGACCATAATCAACATTGTAATTTTTGTTTTTCTGTTTTTTTTTTTTTTTTTTTTTTTTTTTTGCTTCAATTAAAATAAAAAATTATAAAAAATAAAAAAAATAAAAAAAATAAAAAAAATAAAAAAAAAAAAAAACTCGGAAAACGTGTGACCTTTACATAACTGTCTTCCGAAGACGAAGAAACGTGGGTATTGGGTCACCATCCTGGAGGGAGGAGCAGTCGGCTGGGGGTGGAGCTTAGCGCATGGTGGAGCTCAATCGAAATTATTAGGTTTTAAAATTCTTTTGAAATTTCATGCAGACTTGTTCAGCGATAGCAATGCAATGTAATGTGAATGCTGGTGATTTCACATTATAAGTGCTTTAAGCGCAAATTTCAAGTGAAGGGTGACGTATGATGCTATGCGTGCAAATATGACAATTGTTCTGACTACCTCTGGCATATCTTTTGTAGTCAGTAGACATCATGAAACACCTGATCACCCATTTATAAACTGGCACGGGCAGTATTCAAGCATATAGCGATTGAATTATGACCCAATTATAGTAACAATAATTGATTTTTTCCGTTCATAATTCATGCCATCCAATGCAATCCTTCTTTAACCTATTTTATCAAACCTGTATACTGATTATTAATTAATGAAGTCTTAATAACTTTATCGCAATTCTCTCTTGGCGTTTGTCGCGTGGCGCGTTTAATAGTTTGACCCGAAAGTTCAAATATTTTGACAAGATGCGCTTTTGTCCTTTGAAAAGTATTTTAATTACAACCATATTCTTAAAAGTGCAGCAGTTGCCGCTTTCTGAGAAGCATCAGTTTAAAAAATGCATACCAATTGAAGTTGCGAGTTTGATTTTATAACCGTCGCAGGCTCGTCTGAATCCAGGTTTAAAAATAGTGTCGATATTTCCCGAAGCTTTCCTCGAGCACAACTGAACAAATGTTGTCCTAACACAGACCATACGTGTCGCAACCATCCGCGAACATAGCGGATGAACAAAGATTCCTGGCCACGCCTTCGGTAAGTTATCAAATGGTTCAGGGCGTTTGATTTTATCAGTTCTAGAAATTAAAACTGCAAATTACAAATTTAGCTTTGCACAATCCTCGTCCGCCTCGAAGCAAACCTCGCTGAAAGATTGCACATTGGATACCCGAGATCCATTCATGTGAAAACTACATTAGCTGCCTTGCATTTTGATATTTTGATATTTACTGTTATTTCTGTTTTATTGTCGCCTTTAGTAAACTATTATCGTCTTTGCCTATGACTCGACTGTGTATATATATTCTGTCATTGGCTTTTGTGTCCTGTTGTGTGGTGACAAGCTAATTCTAACAAGCTAGATAAACTGTTTACACGATATAATATGGTGGGCTTTGTTTGAGTGCAGGATTATGTCACGGTTCTTGGTGTGATATTTTCAGTTACAGGATTTCGTCTCTTCAACTTCTTAATCAGTGTCATATGTGACTGATCGAACATTCCACTGGCGAATTATGGCTCTATCTCAATCGGTCTCAGCAAACGTTTTCAATAAACTAAGTCCTTCGGCGATCGCGAACTCATACCAGATGAAATAATCGACCTTCTTCGCTTGGGCGTGTTTGTTTTCCCAATACAGACCATGTGACATTCTCTAGAGAATTGTTCTTTTGTCCATCCAAAAATTATTTGTTCATATACAGGCAAATATTTGAAAATTTGAAAGCAAGAATTATCAAGAGAATCATCACGTGGTCTGTATGGGGCAACAAACCACTCAAGCGAAAAAGGTCTTTTACGCGGTTCGTCCCGGGCTCCCCGAAAACACTAATCCCCGGTCCACGGAACCCCCTCTCCGGACCGGGTCCGCGGTCCGGTATTTCTACTGACCACTCGCATCGGCGAAATTTCCCCCGTTATGCTTTGCAAATTTCACAGACAACTCACAACAAGTATTTATTACACATTTCTGTTATTTTTATTAAAAGTAAAAACTCGAAAGCTGCTGGTGGCTAATTATAAACGGAATAAACACAAGTTTTACCTTAGCTTCCCAGTGCGGGGATGAATAGCTTGTTGGGAAGCCTGGGACGAGTTCATGATCCCCGATTCTATTTCTTTCATTGAGGGTATACTTAATTTACATTCCTTGCAATATCTGTAACAGACACAATAGGAAGCTCTATCACTACTTCTAAACAACAAAAAGCAAGTGCACTAAATAAAGAGGGACAAACGTTGCAGCGAGAAGATGTGGGCAGAGATGGTGACTTGGAATTTTAAGAAAGATTCGTTAACCAATCAACACATAACGTGATCACTCGATTAAAATAAGTCGATTTGTGTGGGTATCTGTTTGGGTCAAGCAGCAGCACCTCGTTGAAGCAACAATAACATTGGGCTTGAAAACAATAGAGAAGGATCCTAAACTAAGGCCTCTAGCTTTGATAACAATGAAGTCTATTGTCAAGGAAAACGAATAAAAAAAAAGGTTTATATGAGGTGCTGGACTACCCATCCATTTGCACAACTGAGACCTGATTAAGACAGACGCTACTTGTCGCTTGACAAATCCATGCAAGATCAATATATTTAATAATTCTTTTCAGGAAATTCAAAGAATTCGAATCTCGATAAATGTCAGTAGGGAATTAATCACTTCTGGCAGCTGAAACAATAGAGGAATTTGCTTTTTTTATTAACGTAGGCGGCTGCGGAATCAAATGCCACACAAGAATCGAATATGGTTTCAGATCATGACCCGGCTTATCTGCCTTATATTGCATTCTTTTTTACAGTGAAACCGAAAAAAATTTGGCGTATTAACGGGGTAGGGGCAAATTTCATGACTGGTCATTTGCACTGCTAATCAGCTGTACTTTACCGTGGAACGATCAAATGACTATTACCACGGTTACAGGCATAAATGTAATAAGATTTTCTCATCATCATTATCCTTTTGGCGAGCACGGTGTCCTTTTTTATAATATTTTTTGGAAACAGTGCTTAGTAAGGAAAAAAAAATGTTCGACAACTTTTATTTCTGAAGAATCACCTTGACTTTAATTTACTCAAAATTAATTTAAGTTCGAACTAAGTCTATGAAAGCTACCAATATAATTCAAAAGTCAACTTAAAACCTATTATTTTAAATCAACATACTTTTAGCTATTTTGAATTTATGTAATTAATTTTAAAGTTAACTTACAAACTTATTTTTAGTCTACATATTTTTAGCTCATAGGAATTGATAAATTTTATTGGTATTTTAATTCATGTAAAGCGCATGTGATCATTCTGTCATGAAGCATGCGCTATATACGTTTTTAAGTTATTATTATTATTATTATTATTATTATTATTATTATTATTATTATTGTTATTATTATTATTATTATTATTATTATTATTAATAATAATAAAGTTATAAGTATGCATGTGATTTTGCTATAGAAATCAAAATCCAATTTTTTGTCAGGGAGCATTCGCCTGCATACGCTATCTGGCTCGTGTTCCCGTTTGTGTCCTATGTGTTCTCGTTCAAAATCTTGTTGTACCGGCCCTAGCTGATTTATAGTTTATCACAGTATACAGTTTGAAAAAAACTTGTTAGAATTATGTTGACTTTGTTGATTTGTAGGAGTCAACTTCTTCCGAACTGACCAACTGTAAACAGCTACATGCCGTCAGTAACTGTGCGTATACCAATGAAACGCTACACGTATAACAACTAAATCTGTTGTCAACTACAATACCTTTAAAAAATTCCGATCAAAGCTTAGTTTACTGGTGAGATTGACCCGAAAGCTTTTGAGTTTAACGAATTTCTGCGGCTCAGTATGGGTTACTCAGAAAACTTTCAACATGACACAAAGGCGTTAACACATAAGATCGTCCAAGCAGGCAAGGGTTGAAGACGTCGGCGTTTAACTTAGACTGGCCGCTGGGATTTCTGCTAACTGGATTGGACATGATTTATTTACCTCTCAAGCCACTGAGTAACGAAGCCCTCAGAGGGCGAAAAGGCTACAAGGTAAACGTAGAAAGGTCAAATAAAATTCAATTTGTAGAGGGTTGTTAAATAATTTTATGTGAAAATAATTTCAGCAATGCCAAATCCTATTACGATGACTTATAATAGAGACGATGTGGTTCTCTCGGGAAAGTAAAAAAAAATGAATAAGCCTAGTAGTCAACCCTGGAGTAACCCGTTGCTGCTCAAAGTGGGATGCGTGATCACAATTCAATTGATGTTTTGTTGTTTCTGTACAGTTGTGATAACGAATTTTGCAAACGTTATACTTTGACTGATGTACTTATTGAAAGCCGAGTGGTCTTTGAGGCAACTGCAAGTGAATAATCGAGAATAACATAACATACACTTGAAAACGACACCGAGTGGCGCAATTCGGCCGTAAAAACAATGAAAGTTTTTGTTTATTTTCATTAGAAGATGTAGACACCAACCACAGACAACACATCGCGCTCATGAGGTAACTTGTTCTGTAACTAGATATCAACTAGCAGATAAACGTCACCAGGTGCGATGAACAAGCTTTAATTAAAGGAACACTATCATGTTTCTGCGCATGCGCCAATGTTTGATTTTTGGACAGGATGTCCTGAATTCAAAAGATGCGAGATGTGATGTAGCGCTTTCAAAAATCCGTTTGCATCGTCCTCAATGTACTTCGATATCACCCTAAAACTACTCAGAATTGTAGATTAGTGATATACGATTCTCGTTTAGTGCCAATTTGTTTGAAATCGAGAATTTTTGGCGTTGTTTTCAATGCCGTGTGACCGAGCTTTGCGAGGAGAGGAGAGTTAATGGTGCCGGACGAAGGCTTCTTTCTCCTGGGCGCTTTCGGAAAACTTCCGAAAATCGGAGAAAGACTAAAAAGAATTGGAGCCAACAACATAGCAGGTTTACGTAAAGAAATCGATCCACGAAACTTGAAAGAGGCTGAAAGCTGATTCAACACGGGTGAAACTGGCCTTTACTCTTTTCCTTTGGTGTTCCAAGTGTCTTCGTCGGTCTTCAGGCAAGCTATCTGTTTCTCTCTGCTCAGGTATATGCTGTGAGAATGATACCGGTATAATATTATTTCTTTTCTCAGTGGAAAAGGACAAAAAAAACTGTAACAGCTTTTGACGACCCGTACGGAACAATACCCGCGTTTCACCCAATTTCCG
Organism: Blastomussa wellsi; assembly: GCA_947652115.1. Lineage (NCBI taxonomy): Eukaryota > Metazoa > Cnidaria > Anthozoa > Scleractinia > Plerogyridae > Blastomussa > Blastomussa wellsi. Next base: position 44,964,386 of record OX393561.1, read on the forward strand.
GAGGACAATTAGCAGATTTGGGATTGTTTTGAACCGTGATCTTACTGTCGCCTTGTGCTTGTATGGCTTTTGCTGTGTTCCGTAGATATCCTAGTCAGTACTGTTTTTATCCGCCGTTTTACATGGACAGTCGACACGCTTCTTTCCTGACTTGGTCGAGCAAGTTGACTTGCGTGCAATAACAATACAGCTCTTCCAGTAAAAGCGCAACCGACAAGATCGGCCGAATAATTACATAGCGATGGAAAGGAAATAGCGTTCAATGAAATAGAAATATGTTTGTTTTCTTCGACGATCTCATCTTGTTCAGACTGCATTTTTCCTTTTCTATTTCTGGCTACGTTGTATCGGTCTCTTCTTTATACTGTTCGCATAATAAAGAGCGGCGGATCACGCAGCAAAAAATTCTATTGTTTTAGTTGACAAAAGGCAGTTGGCGTTCGCGCGTGCGCAAAATCGTGATAGTTTCCCTTTAACTCTTGGAAATTATTAACTTCTGCGTTGGAAAGGTTGTTGATCCATTATCTCAATATTTCTTCTTTAGTTTACATAGTAATCATAGGTTGAATGTATTATTACTTAACAAGTGCTGTCAATATTATAAATAAAATAATAAATAAATGATAATGAAAAAGACATGTTGCTGGTCATGAAAAAATGCTCAAATAAATTTGCTGTCCGTCTGCCCCTGGATAAAGAAAATAAAGAAAACATAACAGTCATAGTCGTGAAGTTAACGCAATTCATTTTACATATTGTTATTTCTATTTCTACACGTTCCTATTTTTGCAAGAAATCAAATGATATCAATATTTGTGTAAAGAAAATTTTCTTATTTCCCCATACTGAAAGAATACCTTCTAAACAGATGATAGTTTAAAAGCCTCAGTCTTGGATATTTGCAAAAGAAAAGGTAACTGACTATTTTCAACATCAGTTTTCCAACTATATTAATATTGGATATAATAAAGATGTGAAGTATTCGTGCCGCAGTATTTCAAGCCCAACGTCAGGTCGTGAACTTATGAAGCTGTCATTTGTGTTATATCGATATCAAGCCACATCATCAATTCCATTCGTCAAGAGAGATACTTTTATCTTCTCAAAACATTGACTGCATTCGCGGTATGTCATTTAACCTTCTTCCAGGTCATTCGTTGTTGCCATTATTTATCGTTTCAGTGATCAGTTGCTGATCAGTAATGGATTTTTGATGAAGTAGATGCTTTTGCCAACAAAGACCAATATAAACATTTTCTGCCTCAGATCAAGATGTGACACGCTGACTAAACAATAGATTGTCAGTAAAAAATAGCCATCCAACATCAAACAATACCGCCAGGCTGACATACGATACCTAACATCAACTCCTAACAGTTTTGAGCTTCAGGGCGCGTTAGTGTTTTCGGCCGCCTGTACACTGTTGTGTTGAAAATGACAAGGAAATTGAGATGCGGGATAATCGCAGAAGGGACGCTGTAGTCTCGTCTCCCTCCGGGATTCGGCACGTTACAAAAGCTGCTAGCCCGACCTTGTACAACACTTCCCGCAACTTCGATAACTTGGGGACAAGATTCCGCTCTCACTTATCTTGATTTAATTACGTGTCTGACATAAATTTTTCATGTTTGGGAGGTAGGTTTGAGACTAATTTACTACTTGCTTAGCATTCACCACTTAATTAGACCAGTAATGGTAAGAACAGCATGGTGACAGAAAAGGGTATTGATTAAAAGAGTTAACATTCTTAGAAACCCAAATCTGTCCATTATCTTGGAGTTACCGCATCCACCTTCCCGATAGCGGCATTGAGTGACAGAACATTCGAGTGGAGATACACGTGGGCAGTTTTGTCAGTTTCAAGCGAAGTGCGTGCTAACGCTTCATTTTTGATATATAAGACCCGAGATATTCTTGTAAGCCACTGAATCTCTCCTAACCTTTTTTGTAATCCTCGTCTTATAGATATTCGTGGGTATTCTAACAAGACAAGGACTTATTACAGTGTCAGCGGAGTAGCACGCAATCTTTCCATCAGGAATGTGTGAAGAGTTTGAGTGGTCCTTCAGCGCTTGGACACCATGCTCTCTCTTGCTGTCTGTTGTGCTAACCATAGCCCTCGGCCTTGCAGCTTCCTTCGCATTTGTTCTAACCAAAGCATATATCAGAGTGCGAAACTTTGATGGCCCACCGTGCCACTGGATCAAGGGACATATAGACCAGGTAAGATGAAAATAGCCATGTTGACATTGCTATCTTTCATTGCCTTTATACCGCATCTGTGTGTGTTTTTTTTATTTCGCCACTTTAAAGGGGTCTAGGCTTCAATGATTGTCCACACTTGCTTTGACTTGATAGTGCAGCACAATATTTGATAAGCGCACACGTTGTGGACATAAAGAGAGAGCTTCGCACGTAAATGTGTTCAGTTCACTGAGAGGCTAAGAGCACCATCAAACATTAATAGGCCCCTTACTTGAAGCGATCCTCTGCGACATCTCATATTTTTAAATCTTCATTTAGTTGATTTAGTTTAAAGCACATGGTAATCAAACCATTAGTTTGGCCTTGTGCTCTCACTGGCCCCTATCACTTTGCTAAACCTAGTCAGTTTATCACTGCTGTAAAAGCAAGTCAACGCCGCTAAACTGAATTATCATGTACATGCGCCGACAAGAACAGGAGTTCAGTTTTACTAAGATAAACATTATTTCTCTTCTTGAGAAAGGCAGAGTAGCATTAGACGTTGTTAATTTAGTAAATCTTCTAGATCCCGGAAATCTATTCAACTACAAATTCGCACTTTAATTAGTTCACTTTGTCGGCGGGCCTCCTTTGCCGATTAGTCTGATCTCTTTCATGTTTATGTATGTTTAATTTTGTATGTTTAATGAAGCTATTCCGGACAACTCAATCATTCTAAAATGAACGTTATATGTTTTATACTGACTTAACTGAAACCACAAAAGGACAAACAAACATAACTGTCTGGGTGGAAATTTACTGTGACCGATTTCGATACAAAAATGCTGTGATAACGGATCATAAAGCGCTATTGGGGGTAAAGTTCATTGTTATCAAGAACCGCTTATAATACGCAAGGGATTTCGTTGCTGAGGCTTCGTCCTGCCGGAATATGATATGAGCGTGTTCACTTTTAGATCTTGAGAAATAAATAGAGCACGTAGTGCGCACTTCATCGCTTTAAAGACTCAGTCTGATAGAAATAAAGCCTTTGAAATATAATTACAAATCCAAAACCAAAGAGCCACCAAACATTTTTATGCTCATCAGCCATGACAGTATATTTGTTTACAACTTTTCAGCTCAACAGCGTCCTTCCTTTGGAAACCAGCGCATTTTGAATTTCAGAGTTATGCCGGTGTGTGACATAAAGCATAAAATTACGATCATGTTTGCCGAAAAACACTCACGAGTTTTAGCCATTTGTTTGCTCAGTCTAGGTAATCAGTCGGCTAAATAACCAAAGTAAATTCCACATTCCAGATGTTCTCTCTATTTCCGGCCGCATTGGTGTTCCACTGAGGTATTCCAACATGGCGACTCTATACTGGGCTCTGTAAATTTGTGCGGAACATTTAATTTCGAAGAATATCTGAAGTTTAGAATAACGCACACACCTGAAACTTGGAGAGGTTTATTGTTTATTTATCTTCTATAATATCGTAGTTTCTTGACTCTGTCCACTGAATGGTTTTCGATTTTTTTGTTCACCTGAGTGAAAATTTACCCACTCCACAAAACCCGCAAAAAATGGAAATTCGTTTATAATTCCGCAAGCGCAGCCAGTATAACTATTGAAAATATATCTTCAGTCTTTCGAAGTCTTGTTCCATTTGACCCTGTGGTATGAGGAATTTTCGGGTTTACTTCTTAGCCCAGGCTTAAATACAATCTTTGTACTCGAGTTCAGATTATGACAGTGGAAAGAAAGATTCACAGTGGAAGTTGTTTGAAAATAAGTCAAGGTAATTACTAAAACAAACCAGCTCGTGGCAGTCTCGATCTTGAATCCTCTGCGGTGTCCAGCCAAGAATGACAATTGATGTTTAGCATTTTGTCTAGGAATGTAAGATATGTCTGAATTCTCTGAGCCATCCGACCGCAATTAAATCTTGTTTACGTACATAACTTTTAACGTCACCACAAGCATAATCGCATAGCTAAGGCTTGATGATATTATACGAATGCGCTTTTTCATCATCTGAGATAAACAAATTAGGGCCTGATTACATGAGCCGGGCTGGCCCGGTTAGCCGGGCTTGTTTCAGTTTGCCGGCACGTCTGTTAAACGCAACAAAAATAAGCTTCGCGATTACATGACAACCGGGCCAGCCCGGTTAGCCGACAAAGCAAACCAGCCCGGCGAACCGGGCCAGCCCGGCTCATGTAATCAGGCCCTTAGACTCCCTGCCGCCCGGGGTTGCCCCTAACGCATGCAGTCTCGCGGTCGATCCAGCAGGTAACAGAACAGGATTCATTCCTTTACTTAGAAAAATTCCTTTTGGAGCGAGCATTAACTTGCATTGGCCAAGAGGACTAAGTGATCCTTTTAGCATGTCCTCGTTGTACTGTTACTTTAGTCCCACAGTGCAAAATGATTTCAGCTATAAAACATAAACCGGAGAGAGGGGTGTTTTGGGGGATTTGCAATCCGCCACAATTTTCGTTCAAATTCGCATCCGCATTGCAATTGCTATGGGACAGTAATTTTATTTTCTCTGTCGAACCTTCTTTTTGCAACTTGAATAGGAACAGGTTGCATTCTTCAGGGGATTATATTATTTAGTGAAACATAAGCACCCTTGCTTCTTTGATCAGTTTGTTCTAGTTTCCATTATTCCTTCCTCTCTCTTTTTTCATCTTTCTCTCTTTCTCTCTTTCTCTGTCCCTCTCTTTCTCTCTTTCTGTCTTTCTCTTTCTTTTTTTCTTTCAACATTTACATTTATTTTAACGGTTTGGTTTCGCACTCAAACTTTCATTCGCCTTTCGCGCTATCGGAAAGGAAACGCTTGGGCAGTAGACAAGAAGAAATATAAAGATGAATGCAAATATTTTCTTACCCTGTAGCAACTGATTGCAATAACACTATTATGTTATGAAACTATGTATCCATTTGTACTCCATTTATTGCTCCCGGTAGGCTACTTTCGATGGACGGGGCCTAAAGTTTCACCTCAGGTGTACAGAGCGTTACCAGACGGCCTACCGCGTTTGGTTTGGACCATTAAGGTCAGCGGTTGTCCTTTGTCACCCTGAGACGATAAAGCCGATCCTGCCATCTACCTTCAAAGAGAGGACAGTCTGTCACCTACTTTCTTCTTTTCTTGGTATGTTTACATTTTTTTTTGGCGGGGTGGCCTAGTGGTTAGTGGGCTGTACTCCGGATAGGATGGTACGGGTTCGAGCTCTGGCCGGGGCACTGCGTTGTGTACTTTTTGGGCAAGACACTTTACTCTCACAGTGCCTCTCTCCACCCAGGTGTATAAATGGATACCTGCGAAAAAATGCTGGGGGTAACCCTGCTATAGACTAGCATCGCATCAAGGGGCAGTAGAAATATTCCTAGCTGCTTAACGCTACTGAAATCGGGATAAGCTCTGGCAGTATTGGCCACTTGGCACGAGGCTTTACCTTTTACAGTTTTTAGAAGCCCCAATAAAAGTATGTTTCTTTATCTATAGTTATGTTTGCTTGGTAATTTTCTGGTCTTTGTTAGGTATCGGTCTTGGTCTCCAAAAGGGAGAGAGATGGCAAAGTACAAGAAAGCTTCTGACGCCAGCATTCCACGGTCAACCAATCAAACCATACGTTAAGATTTTCCAGGAGTCAGCAGACGTCCTATTGGTATTTAATAGGTTCTATTTGATAGGTTCTCAGATTTTCCTCTGTCTCGGGTTGTTCATAGCGTGCAGCATTATTGTGAAAATATCAGTTCTAGTTTGTAGTATGTAACGCTTTTAAAAACAGGGGGCACACGGATATTGCAAGATAAAATGGAAAGGATATTATTACATGGCAAGGAAAATTCGAGCGTTCTAATTGGTTCTTTCTTGGTCGGGATTTTGCAAAAAACGGATAGATACATACTCTAATTTAAAGAAAAAATGTTTTCAAAATCGTGGTAGCTAATTCTTTCTGCGTTGTTCGCTGCACAGCGGAAAACCTTTGAATTCAAGTCACCGAAAGTGCGTCAGTTTTTCCCAAGAATGCATGAGCGGAGTGCCATATAATAAACTACTTACTAATCTAGCTTGCTGCGCTCGGTCCGTACTTCCATTATCTCGGGCCAATATACCCCATTAGACTCGCTGCCCGTGCCCGTCGAGAGAACAAACAACAGGAATTAATCGTGTCCTTACCATCAGAAAAAATGATAGCAACTGATTCATGCACTAGATTCCTAAATTATAATTAATTTAACCGCATACATAAATATGTACACTTTATTTCCACTCGAATTGACCAGAGTAGCTCTGTTTAGCTAATATCTTTAGGAAAGAAAATAAATTAATTTATAAATCAATACAGAAAAGTGTTCAATTCTGATTGGTTGTAAGAGTATCTTTTATGTTTCTATGGCAACGTCCGTGGTCAAACGTGAAAATAGACGTGATGGGTTTTGTTTTGGGTTGTAATCGATTTTATTTTAACCAAATGCGTGTTGTTATAGTTTAAACTCGATCTTAACGTATGACATTTTGTTATGCTTCAGACGAACTGGTCGTCATCCTCGAATAGAGAGGTTGAGCTTTTTCATGATATTGGCCTGCTAACGCTGGACATAATTTTGAAGTGCGCCTTCAGTTACTGGAGTGATTGTCAAATCAAAAGATAAGTTGCTTTACATGCGTTTTTCTTTAAGTTCGTTAAGAAATTTGTTGATAGGGCCTGTTTACATGGAAGTGGGAAAGCCCGGTAGGCGAGGTAACCAGCCTGTCCATCTCTCATTTCTTTCCCGATCGTGTTTTACATGATAGGTCTACCAGGTAGGTTAACCCGCCTACCCGTACCCATATGTAACGTTTGGATGCACGAGACCACGCAACGAAGAATACTTGTTAAAAAACCTCGATTGATTTTTAAACCATCTTTCATTATTTTCCCAGCACACCGGACTCCTTTATGACGGCGATTCATGAGAATACCTTGGCAATTATGGACAGGTTTTTGTAAGTGGTTCTTATTGAGTGTTTGTTGTGTAAGTCGCATCTTAATGCAAAAAGAAAAAAAATGTTTCAAAAATTAATTTAATTTTATTAAAAATCCCTAAGTTTGCTTTACAAGATGACATACTTTTTTGGTTATGAGGTCATCTGACGACATTAGAGCGGCCATCTTGAGATTCACCATCCTGGATTTCACCATTTTCTTAAAAAGCCACAAAATAACGGAATTAATGAAAATCATGCCCATGAAAGTCTGCCTGGTTGACTGACGGACTTAGACGGACCGACCGACTGAATGACAAAATGATTGATTGATTGATCGATCGATCGATTGATTGATTGGTTGGTTCGTTGGTTGTTTTGCTGATTGGTTGATTGATTGATTGATTGATTGATTGATTGATTGATTGATTGATTGATTGATTGATTGATTGATTGGTTGATTGGCTGGTTGGGTGGTTCATTGGTTGGTTGATTGATTGATTGATTGATTGATTGGTTGGTTGGTTGGTTGGTTGGTTGGTTGGTTGGTTGGTTGGTTGATTGATTGATTGATTGATTGATTGATTGATTGATTGATTGATTGGTTGGTTGGTTGGTTGGTTGGTTGACACTACAGTTGGGTTTTTCCAATGTCTGATTCTGTATATTTTAGAAATCCATTATACCACTCAGACTTTGTTTACAATCTGACGCCCTCTGGAAGAAAATTTAATGAGAATTCTCGCATCGTCGCCAGGAAGGCTGATGAGATTATCAAGAAAAGGAAACAGGCTTTGCTAAATCAGGTGATTTTTCCATATACTCGGTTATATCAGAGATTGAGACCACGTTACACACATACACCGTGGTGGTTCTGGCACAGCCAGAACCACCACGGTGTACGTGTGTGGTTGCGAAGTGCTGGCGGTGGGTGGAGGGGTGGCAGTGGGTGGTGGCGGGGGTGGAGTGGTGGCAGGGGGTGGCAGCGGGTTGGTAGCTTGTGCGTGCCCAGAACCACAAACATGTGTGTCAAACGCAAACACAAAACAACTGCGTGCCCAGAACCTCAAACATGTGTGTCAAACGCAAACACAACAAGCGCCCAACCCGCCAAGCGAGCGAATGTTAAAACATGTGTGTCAAACGCAAACACAACGCAAACACAACACAACAAGCGCCCGACCCGCCAAGCGAGCGAATATGACGTGGCAGCGGGTTGGTAGCATGTGCGTGCCCAGAACCTCAAACATGTGTGTAAAACGCAAACACAAGTAAAAAAAAACCGCGGGAAGGGAAGGAAAAATCATAAACTATAGAGGGGGTAAGTTTCTAAAGAAACTGTGGTGCTGCGTCGGTGGGAAGTATAACAATATAATTTGGTTTTATCAACTGGGTTGATAATGTCAATTGGCCACCGTAAAGAGATTCAAGAGCTGAGTTTTGTTCCATGCTTCGTCGGTTTTTTGCTTGCGGCCAATATTGTGTTCGAATCGGCTGCTTTTGTGTGGCAACGTAGTGGGGCAATCTCCACACCTTCTTCGTTGGCACCCACGATGTCGAGCCGGAATATCGGGCAAGCTCGAAACCCAAAGTCTGCTGCCGCCCATTCCACAGTTTTGTTCCATGCTTCGTCGTCTGCCATGTTGGCCGCAGGTGGTTGGATCCGAACGCCACATAGCCTGCGTGTTTGTGTGTTGGAGCACCAGCCGACCCAAATAGTGCATTCTGGTCTGTCGGCCACGACCAGGCATCGATCGAGGTTGGCTGCGAGATTCTCCCACTGCTTTGTTGGGGGTTGGACCACGAAGAGTCCCTCGGTTTCCGCTGGCTTCGAAACAAGGGTCAAAACCTCCTGCAAGACGTTTCCGACTGGTATATTTTCTATGTCGCATGCGTACAGGGTTGTTTCGAGTCTTGTACACCCCCTTGCCTGCACATCTGGGTGCAAGAATGTCCGGCAAAGATGTTTGTTGGGACAGTCGGCGTACTCTGCAAGATGGCCTCCAAACTGGCTGCGAACCTCTCCGGCCTCGAAATTCGAAACTATTTTGTTGTATATCTTGTTGCGAGCTGTACCACCGTTGCTGGTTGTCCCAATCCACGTGCAACAGTTGTTGCCGACGCTGTCTGTGTTGTCGAGTATAGTCGGCATTTCTTCTCCGATCGCGGCGGCGAAGCTTCCCTTGTCGTGGAAGCCTTGTTCTTCGCGCAGGAAGGAAACCAGGGCCTCTCGATCCAGAGTTCCGGAGAAATCCTGTGTGCAATCGATCGAGTATATCCCATTTCCGTGTGCTAGCAGCAACCGCTCGAAGGCTGGAAGACCCTCTTGCAATTCGTCGAGTGGGATCTCGGACATGTCGACTTTCGCAACGAAGAAGCCTGCTGGCTCTTCCCCGGGATAGATTTTTTCCATGCTTCCCGGGCCTTGCAGTATGTTTCGCTCTCGATCCTTGCGATTGTGGCCCGCATTGTGCTGCCTTCGACATCGTTGCTTGCCGCGATGGTGTGCACAATGTTTGTTTCGATATGGCCGCGGTTGGTGCCGTCTGGTTCTGTCCCAAAGACCTCGCGAGCTGCAATTGCGATTCGGGACACGTTATGTTTGGCACTCCCGTTCTCGTCTGTCGTGCAGGATATTCTATGGCCTTTCGATACGAACTGTGTGCGAACTGTGGTATAGATATCGTCGACGAATGGAGGAAGACCTTCGAGAGGTTGGAGATTTGTCTGGCCAAGGTTGCCAGCGAGATAGTCTACCTTGGAAATGTCGCGGAGAAGATTGTTGTCGTAGGCGTTTTCGAGCAACAGATGGTGGGCCACGGCCTTTTTCGAACGGATTCCCATGTTGCGAAACGTTGCTTCTGCCATTGTCGTCGCTAGATGCTGTGCGGGCTACTGTGGTAGCTTTGTATATTTTTCGGCGTATTTCTTTAATTGGCGGGCAAAAGCTAGTCCCCTTCGAGCCGCAATGCCAAACGAAAAAAAAGAGTGCCGTTGTTGCCGGTTGTTGTTGTCGTTGTTGTTGTTGCTGGTATTTTGCTGGAGGCAGCGTGTGCCAAACGAAAAAAATGCGATGTCCTCCCATTTCCTCTCCAAAATGGTAGCTGAAAGGGCGGTAG